>JACEFZ010015655.1:207500-605000 GCA_014155875.1 Cepaea nemoralis | reverse complement strand
CCATAGAACCAGGCCATCGGCGTACATTTCCGCTTTAATTCCATGCGGTAGATTAGCAACGAGATCATTGATGAAGATTAGAAAAGGTATGGGGGACAAGATGTAACAGTAAAGGGAGTAGCTTAGGAGTAAAGAGTTAAGGAATGCTGCGCATTCCTTGACTAGTGGGAAAACCATAGCTAGTGAACGTGTGTGCACGAATGAAGAAGTGTATCTAGGCTGGGACACACACGTCACTTGGGGGTCAGCTAGCCAAGCAAGGAGGTAAACATCGGATTTTGAGTAGACTATCATTATGCTGTAGTGGAACGATTCGACCAATAAAGAATGTTATAACACAACGGAGACTTATGTCCTATACGTCACGTGCCTTCTAACCTGTGTGTAACACCTCTACACTGTAATACAGGTTGATTTGGTGCCTTTGACCTTAAAGAGCAACATGGGATGTTGAGGAGAGAGTTACCGCCATGGAATATTGTTGTGTCTGGGCGTCTGGAGAAGGAAGTTTTTTAAGTAAATAATAATAAGAAACGCAACAACTGAAAGCCCGCCCAGGGGTAGTTGTTGTGGGTTCTCAGTGTATTTCTGTTTAAAAAGGAGATCGATTTCTCAGGCCAGCTCAAAAAGGTTTGATTGTTAAACTTATTTTTTTGAAAGACTGATGTTTTTATCTGATAAATAGTCTGAAATAACTTGATCACTGACCAACGCTGATTGTATAATGAGATCAAGTAATGCCGTTTTGCATCAAAAATTAGTACACAAGCTTATCAGAATGAACTCGCTGATTACATGTTACAACTTGTGAAGTCTCGAGGTACTAGAAATGATTTGATTTCAACAGAACGATAAGCTGCTTCAAATAAAACTCAAAGTAAAACAAAGAATGGTGAAAACTATGAGTTTTAACTCATTGGACTGTTGAAGGTGAAGTCAAGGTTATATTGCAAATTCCATAGTTATTGAGTCGAGATCCTCAATATTCTCTACAGTTATTTCACTTAAATGAAAGCATTGATGAAAATTATCTCAAGTCAAAATTTGGTATACTCAATTTAAACTGACAGTTGTTGAAATGCCACGTAACAAATAAGGGAGTGGATAGCGTCAGGTTTAAATCCAATTATTCTCGACTTGATCATTTTTACGCTGAAACATGTGAAAAGGCCAGATATGCTGTTGGAAAGTGAGTTTGCTGAAACCGTGGGCAGTTGTCGGTTGAATAAGCGTGAAGGTGACCTTGCTTGACGGAGATTAAAGTCCAACGCTTACAGTACAGTCAATAGAGCAAGCAATCAAGCAGTCTTGGATTGATCGAGCATTATATCGAGCACAATCAGCGACAGGAAAACTATAGAAAACTGACTTCGACTTCGATTGAATTAGGAAATCCAGAGGTTTTTTTTGTGTTCTGATCCTTTCAACGGTGTCGATTAGAGTCCTTTTTTATTTGGTGTTGGTATCAGGATCAGTTGAAAATTTCTGCGTCAGGATTTCATTTAAGTTCTTTTATCAGGATTCGTGATTGCAACGGAAAATTTTCTTCGTCAGGATCTTCGATTGGAGTCTTTAGTTAGTATAGTTAGATAATAGGTAATATTAGAGTAATTAGTTGAACAGATTGTGTATTTGAAATTAATATTGTTTGAAATATTTTGTATATTGCTTGATAATTTCCAGTACAGATTCTAGAATGCAACCCCAAGAATTTTCACAGGTACTGACTGGAGTTGGTGGGGCAATAGCAAGGTTGGATGCAGTATTAAGACAACAAAATGTAAGCAGTGATGTTGAAAGATTTAGTGGTCAGGCAAACCAGTTTAAGAAATGGGTCATTTCTATTGAGAAACATGCTTATTTAGTAAACGCTACAGATGAGGAGAAAAAGAATTTGGCATACAGAACAAGTACAAGTCCAGTTTCTGACCATATAAGAAGAAAGTTAGAGGCAGCAGGAGGTGAAACCTGGGAAGAATTTAAGGATGATCTCGCAAGAAAATACGCTGAAATTACTGATCCACAACACGCATTCTCAGTATTGCGACAGACTAGACAAAACACTACAGAAAGTGTGCAGCTATACAGTGACAGGTTAATCAATTTAGCTGAAGAGTCATTTTTAGGACAAAATGTACGAGCTGAAGAAGTAGAACGGATGTTGGTAGGAATTTTTGTTGATGGGATTAGGTCAGATGGATTGAAATTTAAATTATTAAGAGAGAATCCGGCAAGATTATCACAAGCGGTAGATATCGCTATACAAGAGGAAAGCTTGAGGAGAAGGTTTAGATTAAGAGTAGGACGAGAGTTAGGTAGTAGTTCGGAAGATAGAATTGAAGAACCTATGGAAGTAGGACAGTATAGACATGGATGGAGAGGAAGACGAGGAGAAATACAGATGGTACAAAGAAACGATAATGTATATAATCAAGGTAGAGGAGGACAAGTGAGAAATACTGTAAGAAACATAGAAGGTAACACAAATAACTCGAATGTGGTTTGTTGGGGATGTCACCAACGTGGGCACATTTTTCGCTTCTGTGGTAACAGACGTGTCCCATCGAATACACAAAATAATAGAGGTGTTCAGAAGAGTACACAGAATAGAACTGCAAATGGCAGACCAGCAAATGGGAATTATGGAGAAATGCAAAGAAATTTTAGAAGATCAGGAAATCAGGGAAATTGGCATCCCGCTTACTGAACAGGATCGGCAGTAGGAGGGAAGATAGTAAGATCCAAAAGGGGCATCAATGTATTAAAAATCCAAATGGTGAGTATAATAGGACATTTAGAAATAAAAAACAAGCAGAGATAACACAATTGTCATTAAATATGGTGGATCCAAGCTCATGTATAGTAGAAATAGGAAAATATAAAGTTAGAACATTAGTTGATTCGGGAGCACAAGTTAGCGTGATTAAAG
Organism: Cepaea nemoralis; assembly: GCA_014155875.1. NCBI lineage: Eukaryota > Metazoa > Mollusca > Gastropoda > Stylommatophora > Helicidae > Cepaea > Cepaea nemoralis. The sequence goes on along the minus strand of JACEFZ010015655.1, from coordinate 602,071 downwards.
AAGCATTTTTATATCGAATGTTAAAAAATTGTAAAATATTTAGAATTCAGGAGAATCTTCATTCGGTAACGGGACAAAAATTAGAAGTGCTAGGACAAACGATGATAAACTTTAAATTAGGAGGGATAAATGTCAGGCATATGTTCCATGTAGTCAAAGATTTAAATAGGAATATGATATTGGGTAGAGATTTTTTATTGAAAAATGGGGTGAGACTTTTATTTGATTTGCATAAATTAAAATTCCAAGATGTTTACGTAGATTTAGAAGAAGATATGCATGTGTCGACACTAGTTAGAGTTAAAACGACCATGAATTTAAAACCACAGTCAGTTAATTTGATACAAGCGAAGCTAAAGAGAAACCCGTATTATGTAGCAGGAAACATAGTTAGAATCACTGAATTGCAAAAGGAAATAATAGATGAGCCAGGTTTAGAAGTTCCGGATGGAATAATAGAATTGGATAAAAGTTTAACATTTCCAGTGATGGTTATTAATAACACAGGTAGAGAAATTAAATTATACAGAGGATGTGTAATAGCCAAGCTAGAACATAACGTTAGTGATATATTGGCAACAGATAGAGTAAATATGGCAGGCATAAGTTATTCAGAAACCTCTAGTGAAAGAATTAATAACAAACGCGGATGCAGAAGAAAAGGGAACGTAAGAATGGATGAATTGATCCATCCATCTAGAAGAAATACAGCCCAAATACATTCACTAGACAAAGTAACAAGAGAACAAGAATTGTTGGCACAATTAAAAACTCCGCCAGAAAATAAAGAAGTATTAGAACAACTTATAAAACAAAATCAGGATGTGTTTGCAATTAATGATTTAGAATTGGGAAAGACAAAAACAGTTACAATGGAAATAGATACGGGAGACCATCCACCAATTAGTTTAAAACCATATAGAACTCCATTAAGAAATAGAGAAGTCGTAGAAAAGGCAATAGAAGATATGTTGAAAGCAGGCATAATAACCAGATCAAAATCAGAATGGTCATCTCCGGTGGTAATCGTAGCCAAATCTGATGGTTCGAACAGGTTCTGTTGTGACTACAGGGCGTTGAACAAAATTACTAAGAATGTAGCGTACCCATTGCCGGTGATTGATGATATTTTGGGATTACTTAATGGCTCCACATTTTTCACAACACTAGACGCAAGGTCAGGATTTTGGTGTATACCTATGTCGAAGGATGCTCAAAATAAGAGTGCTTTCTGTACTCATATGGGTTCGTACGAATTCTTACGTATGCCATTCGGTTTGAAAAATGCACCGTCTCACTATATGTTCTTAATAAATGAAGTACTAGACGGTATGCAAAATTTTGCCCTAGCATATATAGATGACATATTAATATTTACGAAAGGAAATGTAGAGAATCATTTGAAACATATTAGACTAGTATTTGACAGATTAAGAAGGCATGATGTTAAATTAAAGCTTAGCAAGTGCCAGTTTTTAAAAACAGAAACAAAATATTTAGGCTATATAATAAATAGGGAAGGTATTAAACCAGACCAGGACAAGATAAAAGTTATTAAAGAGTTACCTGCTCCCACTAATGTTAAGGAAGTGCGTGCATTTATAGGAACGTGTGCATATTATAGGAGGTTTGTACCAGGGTTTTCAAGGATAGCAATACCTATTACGAATTTAACGGGTAAATACGCTAGATTTAAGTGGGATGATGAGTGTCAAAAAGCGTTCGAACTTTTAAAGGATAGCTTAACAGTGGTACCATTATTAACACATCCAGACCTGAATAAACAGCTAATACTATACACAGATGCTTCAGACAACGCAATAGGAGCATGTTTGGTTCAACCATATGAAGGAGAAGAATCTGGAATACCAGGGGTTAAAAATGAAAGGCCAATTTACTTCTTATCTCACAAACTTAGCAAAACTCAACGCAAATGGCCGATTATTGAGAAAGAAGCTTATGCCATACACTTCGCTCTACAAAAACTAAATTACTACTTACATAATGCCAATTTCATTATTAGAACTGACCACATGCCATTAAAGTCGATATTAGAAGCACCAATACAAAATAGGAAAATACAAACGTGGGCATTGAATTTACAGGGGTACAATGCTAAGGTTGAATATGTTTCAGGGAAACATAATACATGCGCCGATCTTTTGTCTAGGATTCCATATACACAGTCATCAGGAAACACGGAAGATGAAGCTGAACCAGAGATAGACGATCGAAACTGGCAAGTAAATATATTAGATTCTGCCATAATAAATAGGGAAGAATTTGAGAGTTTACCATCGGATCAAGAGTCTGAACCTAGAACAGAAGACCCACATTTAGAACAGTTTGATATGAAAGTAGAACAAGAGTTAGACCCAAAAATAGTACAAATAAAAAGAAAACTGAAGGAAACAGGGGAAAATAGTTTTAAAAGAAAGTTTGTAGAGTTACAAGAAGACAATCAATTATATTATATCAGTGAAAAAGGTGAAGGAGTAAGAAAATATATTCCGAAACATTTAGAACAAGAAGTCTTAAAGGCATATCACGATAATAATGGTCATTTTGGACGAGATAAGTTAGTGAAGGCTATCAGCAGTAAATATTACTGGCCGAATTTATTCAAAAGCGTATATGAATATGTTGAAGCATGTGAAAAGTGTAGGTTAAGAAACATGAAGATAATCAAATGTCCTTTACAAGATACCGATATTCCTCAATTTCCAATGCAGAAAGTAAGTTTGGATATTTCAGGTCCTCATCCAAAAACATTATCGGGAAATGTATACCTACTACATATAGTTGATTCATATAGTCTCTGGCCAGAAGTTTATCCAATTCCAGACAAGAGTGCTGATTCAGTTATAAATATGCTGTTACAAGAATTTATACCAAGATTTGGGTGTCCACAAATAATACTTACAGACAATGGGAAGGAATTTGTAAATAGAAAGTTTGAAAAATTGGTAAAAGATTGGAATATAAAACACATTAGGACTTCATATTACAGACCAACTTCTAATGCTAAAAATGAGAGACAACATAGAACACTATACAATGTTCTAGCGAAAAATGTAGAAGAACATGATATGGATTGGGATCTTTATTTGGGGATAGCATTAGCGGCGATACGTACACACGAAAATGAAGGAACAGGTTTCTCACCATTTTACTTAGTACATGGGAGAGAACCAATATTGCCAATTGATAATTTATTAAAGCCTAGGAGAAAATATCTGGGGGAAGATTTTCAGGAAACAAGGTTGCAAGAGATGCACAAAGCACATGTACGTTTAAGAAATAATATAATTAAGGCTAGAGAAAGACAGAAGAAATACGCAAATAAAAATGCACACTTACAAGAGTTCAACATAGGGGATAGGGTGTATTACAAAAAACATAGAAAAAACTCTAAGTTTGATGCTCATTGGGTCCCGGGATATTATATTTTAGAAAAAAAGGGCCCAGTGTCATATACTATTAAGAATCAAATTTCAGGGCATGTTGCACGTTCACATGTAGAGCACTTAAGGCGGGATAATGAGGAAAGGGATGCAGAGAATAGTAATAATAATTATTGTTCCGAAGAAATATTGTCAGGTGGACAGATGGTCAGACAATCGGTATATCCTATACCTATAGAGAATGGGAAACAAGTGACAACAGCATCTACCAAAAACATTACCAAAAACAGTCATGACAGAGGAAAATAACATGTATGACGAGTATATTAGCGAAGAATCAGTCAAGGAAAAAATAGAACCTCCATTTATGAATACAAGACAGGCAGTAAAAAGAAAGTTGGATAGACAGAAAGAAAAAGAAATTAAGAGGCAAATGAAACTTAGAGTGAATTCTTCAAGTGGTGAAGATATGCCACTATTTGAAAATTTGTTGAGACGACAAGACAGGAAAATTAGATTGGATTTAGAAAGGAAGAAATTAGCGGTTGCTAGTAATGGTTATACAGATGGGGAACAAGAGATGGATGAAAAGTCAGAAACTGATGAAGAAGCTGATATGAAAGAAGATAGCTCTCCTCGGGAGGATAGCGACATTGATGTAGATATTGCACTTATCGAAAAAAATTTGAAGTTATTAAGAAAATGGAGAGGAGGTAGATAAATAGCGTGGTAGAATATTCTGCAGATAGCAGATAGAAGAACAAGTTAGACACGATATTTTTGTGTTTACAAAGAAGGTAGTTGGTAAATAACTTAAGCAAGAGTTGTTGGGAGGAATACACACAATGTTGTAATAACTTAAGACTTATTGGTATATGTTTTATGATCAGGTTGGTTTTTAAGTTATATACGTTTAATTTGATTAATGTGTGGGGATAAAAATGATGTCAAAGAATGAGGGGATTGATATGGTTTAGTCAATTGTTTGAACTTCAGTTATCAGTTATCAGTTATCAGTTATCAGTTGGGGTATCTTCGTTGCACTCCGGACATGTCCATAGGTGCTCAGATCCTCCCCCCAGCATATGCATCAGCGTCCGGTGGCTAATAGTGCCAGTTCTGTGTTGGTTGACGAGGCGCTTTGTTTTCCCGATGTACCTCTCGCGTCTGGCTGTGCCGATTCTTACTCCCAGGTCTTTCATCCTGGAAAGCGATGTGGAATCACTGGCGTCAAAATCCTCTGTTCTCGCCATATCTTTAAGGGCGTTAATGACATCGGCACGATCCATGGGCTGGCCATCTACAGGGGGTGCACTTATCGAAAAAAATTTGAAGTTATTAAGAAAATGGAGAGGAGGTAGATAAATAGCGTGGTTTGAACTTCAATTGCGCTTTATGAAATGAATAAGTTAACTTAGCTGATTTGTTTACAAAACTTTGGTTTTATTGAGTTAACCTGAGTGTGTTTAAATGATTAATAGTTTGACGTTCAGTTAGAAGAAATATGAAGTGTTTTTTTTTTTGGGAAACAGATGACTTAAGGTAGTTGAGTCGTTCGCAATGTAAATGATTGGGTTAAAAATAGGAGCTGGGTTGAACAGCGTTTAATGGGAGAATATGGGGGGAATGCCAGGTTGAGTTTTGGCATTTAAATAAATAGATATTGGAAGAAGAAGACTGTACTTAACAGTATACTAATAATTTGGAGTTTTTTTTGAAGGAATGGTAAACTTGAACTTGACGAGCTGGTAGTTTTGGATTAACATATTTTTTTGATAATAACAATTATTATTGACGGAAACTGAAGATAAATTTTGAAACTTTATTTTTATAAAGTTTTGAGAATGTATGGGAAGAGAAAGGTGATTACTTCTTACTTTTTCCTTACTTTTATTATTTTTAGGTGCGCACCTACCAAATCTAACTACCCAATCTAACTATTTTTTTACTGTCTATCCTAGAATAGTGAGAATGTGAGAATGTGAATAAGGGAGAATTAAAGAATAAGGGGAATATCTTCAGTTTTGTCAATCATAATTTAGATGGTTAAATTTTAAAAGCGGTTCGCTTATGGAGAGTTTTGTAGGGAGTTTTCTAGAGAATTGTATAGAGAGTTTTGTAGCGAGTTTTCTAGAGAACTTTATGGAGAGTTTTGTAGCGAGTTTTCTGGAGAACTTTATAACGAGTTTTGTAGAGAGTTTCGGTATTATTGTCTCTGGTTAGCAATTGGCTATGATGAGATAGGAGAATGAGAATTGAGTTAAGAATTATATGGAATTGTTGTTATTGTATAGAGATGTAGAGTTAAGGGGTTAAGAGTTGGGGTTGAGATTTTTTCAGGGAAAAATTCTCCTTGAAGAAGGGGAGGTATTGTAACAGTAAAGGGAGTAGCTTAGGAGTAAAGAGTTAAGGAATGCTGCGCATTCCTTGACTAGTGGGAAAACCATAGCTAGTGAACGTGTGTGCACGAATGAAGAAGTGTATCTAGGCTGGGACACACACGTCACTTGGGGGTCAGCTAGCCAAGCAAGGAGGTAAACATCGGATTTTGAGTAGACTATCATTATGCTGTAGTGGAACGATTCGACCAATAAAGAATGTTATAACACAACGGAGACTTATGTCCTATACGTCACGTGCCTTCTAACCTGTGTGTAACACCTCTACACTGTAATAAAGACTCCACCCTAGGGAACACTGTGACGCAGTAGTACTTTCTTGCTCTTGAGTTCGTCTATCTGTACTCGGGCTTTTCTGTTGTGCAGATATGCTTTCACCCATTTGTACATTCTTCCATTGACTTTGCAGTTTCTCGGTTTCTTCATCAAACCTTCTTTCCAGAATTTGTCAAAGGCTTTCTTCAGATCTATCCATGCCACAAGCACCAGCTTCTTCTCTTGGAATGCATCCTCAATTTCTTGAGAGAGGTAAGTTGTCTGATCTTCTATTTCCTTCTGTCCTGCATGTTGTCGTTTCTCTCGAACCTCTTGTTGTTTCTGTCGTGAAATGCAGCCTTTACATCGCAGAACAATTTTCGGTTCACTTTTGATGGGCCATGTAGAGTTACAGAAAGGTACAGAATAAATGCCTTTCCTTTGCTAGAGCAGACTGTGGTCTTACTCGAATTTAGATGTGTACGCGCGCACACACTTGCTTGCGCATGCATGTACGTGCATACACATCTAGAGCATACTGGTTTTTTTTTTCAGCGCCAGAAACTCGCAGCCGCCCCTTCTCCTGTTAGTAAAAACAGTTCCGCCACATGAAGGCCAGGAGTTGGACTTTTGCTGCAGAGGTTGTGTATTCACGAGCAACTGGGGTATTTAAGCAATGTTGGGCGCTTGTCAGAAGTCGGGGTGCCCATCGCCTAGATGAAAGTATTATTCACTGGCGAGCAACCCCAAATAGTCAGAAACTGACTAGAGACAAAATCTATATGGCTGAACTACAGATTAAGCCCAGGAATATCCAACGTACAGCTCCAAGTGGCTCGTTACAAAATTGAAATGAACTGTGCTGAATGTTCGCCAAGGAATAGGAAAGAGAAGGTTATCTAGGATAGATTTTTAAGTCAGAATTAAAGTGTAATGACAACTATCCCAGTACAGGTTTTTCTCCCTGACTGCTCCCTTCCTTGGTATGTAAGTGAACCCCCACCAATGTACACACACAATATGTATGCACAATTGGAAAAAATATAATGACAGAACTATGAGTTAAATACTACAACATTTATTTACTAATCATAATAATAGACATTTGATGGTTTTCAATATGAGGATGATGAAATCATATACATATTGATATTGATGACAAACATTACATAACCTTTACTTGAACTATCTGGATCTGTGGTCCAGATCCCCACTCTCCAGTATACCCAAAAAATAGCTTGCCGGTATTCTGATGCCTATCAGTCCTGGCACTACCTAGTAGTTAGTAGTCTCTAGACTTGAGATCTATAACATAGGTGCTCCTTGTGAGAGCTGTTCTGAAGTCAGACTTAATCTAAAGGGAACAGATCTAGCATGGGTTTTTATACCTAGCCTAGAAGTAGACACTTATCTCCCAGGAATTCCAGTCATAAATTCTTATCTCCCCCTGACATTAATTGCAATTCTCACTTTAAAACTGGCCGGTTTTACAAGGTCTGTTTTCACACTCTACTGAGTCTGCCCATCTGAGTTGACTTGGCTTGTTTACTGCCTTAGGGCTTTTATCTCCACCTGTCTACAAGTAATTACCTTTATTCACCCAATGGCCCAGTTCACTGTTGATTCAGTCAGGGTCTACCTGGACGAGAAGGTGCCAATGTGTCTGTGTGGTGTCATAGCCCGTCTGGGTCATCAGTTTTCCAAGGTGTAGACTAATTTAAATTATCTAGTTGTGTCCGTCTCAAGCATCCCATTTTACTTGCCATCTGCAAGCTTACGTCATGGCTAGAGGCTTTTTGTGAATAATCTTACCTCACGACTAGATAGCCGTGGAGCAGCGTGATTAATTCATTCTTTCTCAATTTGGCCTCTCAAATATGGAGACCGAGAAAATATTCTGGGATATTAAGGCGGTATTTCACGACAGCGCACACCCCAACACTGCGCCCCGGCTACACGCAGCAACATTTGGAACCAATTTGGCAGTATAAGTCTGTTACCAAGTGAGTGAAATAACAAAGTGAGTTCGTCAAGTAATGTAACTTTATCAACATTGTTAGATTCAAACAGTTTATTAACTTTTTGCACTTCACTTCGAATGGGTTGTAAACAGAGAAGGAATGTCAAATTGTTTTCATCACTGTACATTCCATATAGTACAACAGCTGTGTAGCAATTTCACTTTTTCTTGTTATTTCGAAGTGTGTCTTCAACTCCAACCATTGGTTCACACTTATTTCAACAGCTGGTTGAATTGATAACCATCTAATTTTGCAATATTAAAGCATTTTCAGTGGTGAGGAACTATCATGTAATGCTTTATATAAATGATTGTATTACCGTTGTCTGACAGATGATTTGGAGAACCAATTATGTGTTTCAGCAATAAGGAATTCCAAATTCCTTTGTAAACATTAGGATGAGAAATGTGGTAATGCCAGCTGCAAGGAACGACACGCGCATTTTATGGAGATTAAAGATGGGATTTCTTCCTTCAATTTGGCATAAACGCCATGGTTGACACCGAAAGAAAAGACATCATCATCTTCCACTTCTGCCGTCAAGCGTCGTATTATATATGTGTCGTCCCTGGGTTGAGGGGAAGTAACACCAACATTCTTTTAACCCCATATCACTATCTTGAGGATCTTCTTGATTTCTGTCCACAACACCCCGTCAGTCTCTGGATCTCTCTCTCTCTCTCTCTCTCTCTCTCTCTCTCTCTCTCTCTCTCTCTCTCTCTCTCTCTCTCTCCTGAACCAAGCCCCCTCTCATTCTTTTCCTAAAAACACACTACACAACACTGGCTCTAACAAAACAACAAATTAGTTTAATAGAGAAAAGTGTCATGTATGTGCAAAGTGTATTTGTAGAATGTTTGTCGTATAAACTAGTGTGTATGTAGAATCAGACCGAATAGCTCAGGATCAAAGTCTGTTTCATCACTGTACTGACCACACAACAGCACCATATATAGGACTTAAAACCTTACCCAAATGATGTGTCTCTCAGACCAAGTGTCGACTTCCTCCGATAGCTCTTGGACAATCCGGATGCTTGGTCATCAATAGTGGAAACAGTCCAATATTGATTATCAATCTAACACACACCGTGTAACTACTCTATTCATAAATGTTCTGTGATCAGAGAATCCTAGAAACTAATGTGACTGACGCATTGGAAAACTAAATGGTAGTATTTATCTGTTCATATTAATTCCTCAATTGTAACACACACTTTTAATTGGTAATGATGGGAATTCACCAATTCTAACACACACTGTTAATTGGTAATGATGGGAATTCACCAATTATAACACAAAATGTTAATCTTCCAGGTATCTATATCAACTAGTGTTCCTGGAACAGGTGTTATTGTCAGTGTCTTGATTTACTTTGATGTAAACTATCACTCAGGAAACCCACTTATATAATCATCGTTTCCTGCTCAGCAAAGGCCAGGTTCCTGCAGACCCTCTAAGTTATTGGCCCAGTGCAAAAGCCTCTTAGTAAACTCTGCCTTCAATGCTCGGGCCATGACTTTCTTCTAGTTGGTGGTAAAATCTAGTGGAACCTGTTGAAGAGAGAACACACCTGGTGAGAGCAACCCGATTCCAACCTTTATTAGGTGAGTGTAGGCCGACGGCAGCACTCCAGATATATAACAGAGAACCAACCTCTGTCATAAGGCCGAGGAGCTCATCACATCGGTCTGAGTCCTGGTAGGACAAGGACACACTAGAGGAAAAGGGCAGAAACCCAGTATATACCCTACTGGAAGATCCTACCATTTGACATTTCCTCCATCCCCCCAACCATCCTCAATCTCCCTAAATATGATTCCACTACATTGTCCTTAACTCACTGAGTTAAATGATATCTCACACCAGCTAGTTTAAGCTACGCGATAGGCTACTGTTGCCGACGCTCCTATACTACGTTATATCAACGCACATTACTACACTTGATTCCTAAGAATAATCTAAGTTATATCTATTTAATTAAATAACATATATTTATTCCTGCTTGAAATTGAGACTACTGAATAACACAATGGTTAAATGTCCGCCGAAGTAAATCAACATAAGACACTATAGCCTCTCTCCGTAATCAAGCTAGGAACATCACACACGTCCTGGTGTTTTCACAACATTTGGTCAACTCCCCCAAAGTTGTTTATCCAGACTGTTTTTAATACTGTGTCTGAATGACATCACAAAACTGTCTAGACACTATGCGTCTAGAATCTATTTTTCTCTCTCCGTTTCCGACTTAATGTTGATCCCACTGTCTGTCTGATAACAGCATTTCTTACTCGGTCTCGGATTGTTAAGTTGGCAGCTCTCCTTAGGCATCCCATCTTGCAGGTGTTGATTTTGGGATAGTGTGATTTGGATAAAGTCCAAGTTTAAGATTGGTAGCATAAGGTTGGTGTGAATATGCTGATTATTATCTGTCGTTTGTATACAAAATTCAAGATTGGTGACTCAGATATATCCACACGTGGTTTGGTGTCGCAGACAACAGAGCACATACTCCAAGACTGTCCAAACTACAAGACTGCCCAAACAACAACATATCCAGGCAAACCTTCTGGTCTAGAGAGACAACAATGGAAGATAAATCTCTATGGACCGCTGAGTGAACTAAAAAAAAAGGCTGCTAGATTCATACAAGAGACAACATTGCAGTTATAGACATATTTGAAGTGAACGAAAGAACAAGAAGAATCTGTCGTTTTGCGGACATGGGTATATTTGGATGTTTTAGTAAGGGTGATAGTTGATATGTAAGTGCACTAGCTTTTTGACATCTGATTTCTATTTCTCTGTCCAATCTGCCATCTTCTGTGATCATACGTCCAAGATATTTGAATTCTTTAACATGTTTCAGAGTTCAGCTATTTATCGGTATATTTAGTGGACCAGGCGATCTGCTAACTTGCATTACTTCGGTTTTGGCTGTGTTTATACTCATATTGTATCTGCTGCATTCATATGATTTTGTAGTCTGCCCTCATCGCTGTAAAACAAGCACTGATCGTCTGTAAATAGAAGTTCATTTATTTCCTGTGAATCAGAATCCGACATCTGACTTCCAAACGTCCAAAATCGACATCTAGACGCAAGCGAAAACATCTAGATCTAGATATGAAACATCTAGAATAGCAACCCTGCCATTTTGGTGTCTATCAAACATGGCCGCATATTTGCAAATGTGGGACTGCACTCTCTTTTTAATTGACATTGCTGAATATGTTTACACCTGAGAGATTTGTTGATGGTAAGTATTGGGTTACTACAATCTGCCAACCTGTAACGCTGATTGTAATGATATATAGTTATTATACTATATAATTATTATATTAATATTATTAATTATTATTTAATATACTATAGCAAGTCCTATGACAATTTTAATTTAACCCTTTTAGGACGGAACAACATTGTGCCAAATTTAGGTTTCCCTCTGAAGAAGACGGAGCCATTTTTTTTGGAGTACAGAAATGACTGAAGTGACACTTTTATAAATTCAAAAACAAATATTAGAACCCTATATAGATATATACAAGTATATATATATTCTTAAAGAGGATATTCATTCATTCAGTAGCATGTCCTTTGCAGAACCTAGCTTCCATAACAACCTTCCGGAAAACCTCTCGATCACAAGCAAGATGTCCTGCGTTTGACACACCCATCTGGAGATCATCCGCCACATTCTGCACCCATCTTCTCTTTGGCCTTCCTCTTCCTCTCTTCCCAGGCATATACCCTTCCATTCATTATTGTTCTCTCCAAACTTTCGTGACGTTTCAAGTGACCGAAATATTTCAATTTTCTTTGTTTTATCGTCTTTAATAGTCAACCTTCTTCAATATTCAACTCTTGAAGTATGGATGCATTTGTTCTTTTCTTTACCCACGATATTCTTAGAACTCGTCTATAACATTTATATTCAAAGGCGTTTATGCGCTGTTCAGCTTGTTTAGTAAGTGTCCATATCTCACAGGCGTATGTTGCAATAGGAAAGATGCATGCTCTTAAAAATTTAATTTTTGTCATTCTGTCTGTCCCCCTCCATAATTTATTCAGCTGTTTTAGTCTTTGAAGAGCAATTGATAGTCGCCGTTTAATTTCTTTCATTGTGTGACCGTTGTTGGTAATTAATGATCCAAGATATTCAAAATTTTCCACCACCTCCAATTTTTCCCCATTAATGTATATTTCTTTCTCCATAGTAGTTTTATCTGTATGCATTATTTTTTGTTTTTGCTATGTTAAGATATAAGTTGTGATTTTCACTATTCAGTTGGGTTGAGGCTATTAGATTTTCTATGCCATCCTGTGTTGTGGAGAGTAATACTGTATCATCCGCATACCGAATCTCTGGTATGTCATGACCACCAATATTTAGGGCATCATATAGCTCCCTGTTTATATCATCTCTTACATTTCTCATTATATTTTCAGCATACAGGTTAAACAAATAGGGTGACAGCATGCAGCCCTGACGGACTCCTTGCTTGATTTCAAACCAATCTGATGCCTCGCCATTTATTCTAACTGCTGCTTGTTGGTCTAGATAGAGCATTTTTATGAGTTGTACTCCATGTGATGGAAAGCCCATATTCCTCATGATTTCCCAAAGTTTCTGATGTTGTACACAGTCAAATGCCTTTGAATAATCCACAAAACATGAGAATAGGTTTACATTAAATTCTCTGCACTTCTCTATTATTAATCGCATGTTGAATATGTGATCTCTTGTTCCTCTTCCTTGTCTAAATCCCGCTTGAACTACATTAATCTCTTCTTCCATTTTCTTACGAAGTCTTCCCATTATGACTTTTAGTAGAATTTTACTTGCATGACTGATCAGGGCAACAGTTCTATAGTTGGTGCATAATTTCAGGTTGCCCTTTTTTGGTATTGGAATGAAGAGTTCTCTTCCAATCTTTTGGCCAAATACCATGTTTCCAAATCTTTGTACATAATGCATGATATATGTGAATGCTTTCTTCTCCTCATACTTTAATTAGTTCAGCTGGTATCTCATCACATCCAGGTGATTTACCATTCTTCAGGTTCTTTATAGCCCAAGCTATTTCATCTAATGAGGGTTCAGGTTCTGTCTCTGCTGTCACTGGCTCATATCCTCACTGTCACTCATATCATACATTCCACTGCAGTACTCCTGCCATCTTTCTAGAATTTGTCTAGATTCTGTTAAGGCATTTCCCATCTTGTCACAGATAACATTCAATTGAGGTTGAACATTTCTTGTCAATAACTTCATTTCCTTGAACATTTCATAATCTCTTCCAGTCTTATGATATTGCTCTATTCTGGTACAGCGATCTTTTATATATTGATTTTTGTCCTTTCTTGTGTTCTTTCTTATTTCTCGAGTTAAAGATTTATACTTCATCCTGCTGTTATCGGATTCATCTCCTTTTTGTTTCAGCTCCCTTCGTTGTTTTATTAATTCTAACGTGTCTGATGTAATCCATGGCTTAAGTTGCTTTTTCTTGGTCGGAATTAGATCTTTGGCTGCAGTTATCAAGATATCCCTAGCTTGTACTGCCAGTTTATCAGGTGTCATTTCTTCTTGTACAGACATCAAGACCCAAAAGCGATTCCTAACTTCTATGTTGTATGCGTCTGGTATGTTTGTGAGATCAAAATGAAGTGGCCTTGGTCCTCGGATAAGCTTTTTGAGTTTTAATTTCAGATCTGCTTCTAATAACTAATGATCTGTATCACAGTCTGCACTACGTAGGGTTTTTGCAGATGTTATGCTTGATCTCCATCTTCTTTGTATTAAAATATAATCTATCTGATTTTTGGTAATACTGTCTGGAGACTTCCATGTTAAGAGTCTTCTTGGATGTTGTTTAAAAAGCGTGTTGGCTATCGTTAACTCATTTTTTGTGCAAAATTCAATTAATTTGTCACATGCATCATTTCTATTTCCTAATCCAAATTTTCCTATTACGTGTCTCTCATTTTCAGCTCTTCCTGCACCTACTTTTGCATTAAAATCTCCCATTATTATTGCTATATCATTATGACCAATCTTATTTAATGTGTCTTGTAGTGTGTTGTAAAAATCTTCAATTTCGTCCTCCTCTGCTGTTGAAGTAGGTGCATATATCTGTATGAGAGTTGTGTATTTTGGACGGCCTTTAAGTCTAATGGTGAGGATTCTATCACTGACTGGATTATAACCCATTAAAGCTTTTGCAGTTGTCTTATCTAAACAAAATGCCACTCCATTCTGGCCTCCGACGTCTCTATCAGAATAAATGAAAATACTTCCATTTTTAGTTGTAAAATGTCCCTTGCCACTCTAGCGATGTTCACTTATTCCTAAAATTTGAATGTTTAACCTCTCAATCTCTTCACACACTACTTTAAGCTTTCCCTCATACAGACTTCTCACGTTCCACGTTGCTATTCTCACTCTATTTCTTAGTCTGACACAGGGGATTTCCTTGGTAACACAGTCAGGATTAACTCCGTCATCACGATTACTAGTACTGGTCCCTGTGTCACACTCTTCCCCAGTGTTATCTGATCTGCCTGGCCTGGGGGTCTCGCCACCAGATCTCTTTCTTATTATGTTTTCTTTCATGGTTGCTATGGATATAGTAAAGATTATTTCTGTGTATGATTGAAGTTGTTTTGTTCATGTTTACGCAAATTTGATAACCTCATTTGTATTTTGTGAAAAATAAAATATTTCATACCACCATGTATGAATTGGTACTAAATATTTTTAAAAAAATGGTACTCACCTAAAATTTCCTCATTGAATACCTACACCACTTTAGAATAATTTTACTCACTTATGGTTAAATAAACAACTATGAAGTCCTTATTGACATTTGCAATATGTTAGCTATTAACTGGTGACATGTTTTTTGGTCCGGCCATTGCCATGAAAGGGTATAGATAAAACTATCCTTTTTATTCCCAATACACAAAACTACGGGGACACGAGGTTGAAATCCTCATGGGCACTTTCTGTATCACTAAAGTCATTATCTGACAGTCCTGAACTGACAAAATCGCTACTATCAGAGCTAGTCAATGCTAGTACGTCTTTGGGTTCAAAGCTGGCCATTTTAGAACTCAAAAATCCACGAAAAAACGGGTTACTTCGGAAAAAATAGCACAAAATCATATCCACTTGTCTGAATCACGCTAGAAACGGCAATGTGGCGGCTAAAATGGCTGACGATTGCAAGGAAGCATTTGATTGGTCTGTACTATTAAAAGCAAACCAATCAAAGCAGTTCTTACAAACAGGGCCGATATTCGGCCTGCCCGTCTTTCTCAAAAGAGCAAGATGGCGACTGCAGGGCCAGTATATCGGCCTCATCATCCTAAAAGGGTTAAATTTGAGTTATTTACTAATGAGACTGCCACAGAAGATAGGCCTTGAAATTCAAAATCTAATGGTACCTCAATGATGCCTGTATGTCACTTATAAGTGAAGATATTCACATTTTTGTGAAGGTGAGAGGAGTTGCGATTTTTCATACTATTCACCCGTAAGTGTAGCTCTCTAGTGTGTCCATTACCTCCCTCAGTGAGTGTTCGTATGTGTGCATGCGAGATTGTCTCAAACGGTCATATGAAAACTGACTTCAAAAATATGTTCCGTCATGTTAAATGATTACAAAATAGTACAAGTATACAAATAAATTATTAATGATCTTTAAAATTGTGTTCTCTTTAACTTTAGTAGGCCAAATCGCATGTTTTGTGTGTTGAAAAGTGTAGCACAATCGATATGCGCGGCCGTAATGACCCATTCACAAAGTCACATCTTCGCAGAAAATCTGTTTTTCAACCACAATTTGAGCAAGTTTAGCGATGAAACTGCTGATTCAGTGGCAATATTTTATATGGCGATTAAAATTCACATTAAACAAAGACATCTATTGGATCCATCGATTCCGACACTCGATCATTCCGCTGCCTCTGGGATGCGCTCCCAGCAGTTGGCAGCTCGCACAGATCCATAGAGCACACTTTATTCACAAACTTCCAGTTTCTTAGTTCTATATAATATTTTAGTTCGTAATGTTTAATAGTTTCTATTATATCACCTAATAATTTTGTGAAAAATTAAAAAAAAAAATAATATGTCCAGCCGGGAAGAGAACCCTGGTCTCCCGCGTGACAGGCGGACTGCTTATGACTCCGCTAGCGAGAACACAATGAATTTTCCACAAAGAATTTTATATAGACAAGCCGCTGTTTTGGGTTTTATGATCGTAACACATTTTCACATGATTTTCAACCACAATTACAGCAAGTTAGCGATTAAACTTTCCAAATTTCTGAAAAATCTGATGCAGAATTAGAAAAGCCACCTACAATTGATGGTTTTCTATTGAAAGCGCCAGAAAAAAAAATTATTTTCGGTTCAGCTTGCCGTTTTCATTTTTCTCCGCATGCGGGGTTGGGTTCTGTCATGTTAACTGATTAAACAATAGTACAAATATACAAATAAATTATTAATAATCTTTAAACTTGTGTTCTCTTTAACTTTAGTAGGTCAAATTGCACATTTTGAGTGTTGAAAAGTGAAAGTGTACATGCCAATTCGATTGATATGCGCATTCGCAATCGCCATGGCACATGGCCATGCATTTCTCCATTCACAAAGTCATTCACAAATGTTTTTCATCCACATCGGAAGCAATTACCGCGATGAAACTTTCCAAATATATTTAAAATTGTATGCAGAATTCAAAAATATATATATAATTGAAGACGTTCTATCTACAGTGTCCAAAAAAAAAATTTATTACAGTAAGTATTCCGTTCTCAGTTACGAATGGTCCCGTTCAACTGCCTACAATCGGCTTGGTTATAGTTGGGTCCTTTATTGTGTGACTTGTTTTGGTTCGTTCGTAGATCGGGCTGCTTGTTTTCAGCTTCCTGGTTTCTGGTTGGCTGATTTTGTTCGTTCCTGTCTTGATAAAGTGTTACATGTCTGGGCAGAGTCGCGCACTTGTTGAGGCCTGGAGTTATTGTGTACCCACCCCGTCATATGGTGTTGTTTCCTTCAGGGAGTCTACCACTCGTCGTTCCACCTGTGGTTCCTCCTCCTTCCCCGTCTTGGGTTGTCTTCGAACCTTCCCGTTCGTCTGTTGTCTCGATGGTTCGATCTTGGTGTGGAGCGGCGATTCGCAAGTGCCCTACAGAATTGCTCTTGGTCTGGGTATCCATTCTCATCCAGTTCGAATTCAATTTCTTCTTCTTGTGCTTCGTCTTCTGTTTGGATCTTTGCATCATCTGGTTCTTTCTGTGACTTGAGTAGTTCTATCTGGTCTCTTTCTTCCTGGATTTGTTTCAGCGTTTCTTCTGTTTTTGCTCTTTCTTCTTGAATTTTCGATAGAGTTTCGTCAGTTTCAGCTTTTATGGTGGCCATTCGAGCGACATCCTGCTCTATCTTCTGCTGGACTTGCTTCAGTTCGTCCAGTATGCGCTGAACTGCCGTTATCTGGGTTTCTTGCGTCTTGTCTTTATCTTCCTCCATGCTTTTGAACTGTGTTCTCAGGTCCTTCAGTTGGCCTTCCAGTTGTGCTTTGTCGCTTTTGGATAGTTGGTTGGTCGCCTCGTACTGCCTCCTGGCCTCCTTATATAGCAAGTTAGACTTGATGGCGATTTTCATAGCTTCTTTGCTGTCTTGGTGGTAGGGGCAGCCGAGGTACCTGGCGCTGTGGTTGCCGAGGCAGTTGGCGCACTTTCTGTTGGTGTTTGGCCTCCTGAAGTCCGAGTCGTTCTTGGCATGCTGGCACTGACTATATTGATGGGGACCAGAGCAGTACCTACATACCTCCACATCACTCTTGCAGGTGGCACGGGTGTGCCAAAACTTCTGGCACTTGGAACACTGCAGCACTCTTGGTATGTAGGGCTCTGGTACTTGGTCTTTCTTGTCCCATATAATGTATTGAGGGATCAGTCGGCCCTCCGATGTTACGACGACAACTGTGGAGGGTATGTTGTTTTTCCCGATGATCCGCTCAGCACTGGTGATCTTGGTCTTACGGTTCTCCCTTGTTAGCATCTCCCTGATCTGGTCGTTGGTGAGATGGGTCTTGACTCGTTTGATGACCCATCTTTTGATCGAGTGGTGCCGGGCGGCTTCCAGTAGTATGCCGTGGTGAAGCTGGATGACGGCTTTCTCTTCTTGTGAAATTTGCTGTAGAAGTGCTGTGGTCTTTGGTTTTTGGTTGATGGTGACCACTACTCCATCCGGTGTCTTGCGCAGCTGGCCGATGCTGTTTCTTCCCAGCTCGTTTTCCAACAGACTGATTATCTTGTCTGTTGGTAGCGCCGTCAGCTTAGCTTCTCCCACGCTTGTCTGCTTCAGTAGTATTTTGCCGGTGAAGTCTATAGTAGTAGTTGTTTCCTCCTGTGTGGAGGTCTCTGGTATATTGGGCTGCATCTCCTTGATGTTGATAGTTTCCCGGCTGTTGCTGGCTGTAGTTATGGTTTCTGCGACGGGAACGGTTTCAGCTGATGTCGGAGCAGGACTGCTGCTGTTTGAAGAGACGAGCACAGCAGTCGCAGCGGCCTTCCTCGCCTCTCCCTTCTTTTTCCCGGCTGCATAAAGCACATGTCTCTGCGCGGCACTTTTAACGCGAGGCATCCTCTGCGTTAACCAATAAAGCGACTTGATCTCGATAGCGCATCGAGTCGACTGATGGTTGGAAATATTTGATTCATACAGTAAGTATGAAATATATTCTTATTTATATAAAAGGTTTCGATGATTTCAACCAATCGCTGTGCGCGGAATATTAGGCAAACCATTCCTGGAAAACCCAGGATGACGTGTGTTATTGTCACATGAGATTTGAATGAATGAATGACATCGAGAGCATGGTAAATTATATAGCGTTTTCTGGGACAAGGTGAATCATGGTGAGATGACTCCGTATATGATTTCGGTTTTCATTTCCGGTCGCAGCATGATGGAACTCACAACTAATACTAATAGTAATTAGTATCTTACGACTAACTAGCCAGCGCCATAGTTCTTGTCCTTCCCATGTTTAGTAGCATTTTTTTGACAATATTTTTAAAAAACTGGGTGTTTACTTATGAATCCATCACAGTTGGATACAGCCTGACAAGACGAATCCTATGGTATCTCATTGAAGACTGTACGTCAATTCTAAGAGGAGTTATTAATATTTTTGTGTCGTGATCTACAGTCAGGAAGTGCATAGGAATCTACACCAATGTGGTTTAATCGCAGCCCAGTAAATAGGGAGCTAAGAAATTCTGCCTTCTGTTATTGTGGCTTGATTATTTTTAAACGGACAACATAGTACCACATATCATTGCAACCGGAGTGGTGAGGCCTAAATTGACACATTATCTAGTTTTCAATAGGATGTGCCATGACCTAAATAACAATTAAAAATGGCCACTAATTTATTATTCTTTAAAAGTCTGTCACATTGCTAAAAAAAAAGCTGGCAAGATATATATTGTATTGTGCGATTTGGTAACAGGAAAGTAAAGGTCACATTCCTCTTTTGATAAAATGTCAAGAAGATCGACTTCATTGCATGGGGTTTTATCCCATATGGCTTGGTCTCCTTTCACAGGGTGGCCTACTGAAAGCATCGCACAAAGCATGAGAGTCTCTGTCTGAGACGCTGAGAAAAATACACTCCCATTTTAAGACTTTGATAGGATGTGCTGTGACCTAATTAACAGTTAAAAATAGCTGCCCATTTATATTGTTTAAATATCATGCATTAATGTAAGTAAATAAGTTTGTAACTGCTGCATAAATTAAGCAGTCACTTTCGCTAATAAATTATTTCTGCTTCTTATCTGTACTTACAGTTTGTTCGTTCATTTATTCATTCGTTCATCTGACAGCAATTCCTACACCGGACAGCTGGACTAAAATGTTGACCTGTCGTCCTTGACATTGGGACGTAAATTACAAGTACCTCTGAAGTTGGAGAGGGTTCGCCTGATGGCGAGGGACACTTTTAATAGAGAAATCTAATCCTCACGCAAAATTCAGTCCATCGCTACTATAAATAGCGTGTATGGACTACGCCTGTGTTCAAAGTGAGTGAACGTCCAAAATCCCTGTATTTTTCATATTTTAAAAAATATGGAGACATTACACATTCTTGTTGCATACCTCATTTTATACACTGGTATTGACCTACTTCCTTATCAATTTTTATGGCAGCTTGTTATTTCATCTATATGTTTATTACAAGTCTAAGGTCTTTCCCATCTGTTTGGACATTTGCAAGCATCTTTATCATATCAACCGTCAGTTATATTTTCAGTGAGTCTCAACAATCTCCATGGCAATCAAAGATGTGGTAAGTACATAACCTAATATTAAGATTCCCCGTATACATGTATCTACTTTGTTCGCCATAAACGTGCTGAGGACTGAATGGCCACGGGTGAGTTGGTCGTGAACGTGGAACGTCTGGTATGCGGGCGGGGCGGCGCCAGGCGTATGGACTTCTGAGGGACATCCCCTGCCCCTTTCCTAGTAAGCAGGCAATGCTAGGGTGACCGTTCCTTTTCCTGCAATATCCAAAATTTGCTTATGGAGTTATATAAACACATCTTTCAGCGGCTAGCGAAGACAGAGTGAGGAGGAGAAGGCGAGGAAATGGTGTGAGAAAAAGGCATAGAAATAGGAGGGCAGGCGCCAGGAGAACAAGACGAAAAGTGGAGAGACTAGGTTTCAACCATGTAAGAGTGGGATACTGGAACTGTCGTAGTGCCAGGCAGAGAGGTCCTGTATTGGAGAGGCTAATATATGATTTTGATGTCCTCATGCTCCAGGAGTTAAATACAGATAAATACCATTGCCCTGGGTTTGTCAGTTATATAAACCCCACTGGGCAGAAGAGACATGTGCAAGGTCTGCTGGTGAAGAAAGGAGTAAAGCATGTGGTCTGCATAAATGATGGTAGGCCGACTAGAATGGCAATGAGGCCTGGCGATGCAGATACTGCTAATGATTTGGCACTTGTCTCCCAGTCATCAGTCCTTGATGTAAAGTGGACTGTTTTGAATGACCATGGGAGTGATCACATGCCATGCTCAGTCCTGATCTCTAAGTCAAGGAAAGTCAAGGCTGGGAGAGCGCGCAAGACCTTCTGGTATGAGTGGAGCGACAGCCTTCTTGGACGCCTCAGACGTGGGGCATGCAACAGGACTGTTAAAACTCCTGTTTTGCAGCCCCCATGGTGGACCCCAGAAGTAGACAAAGCGTGGAAAGCAAAGAGAGCTGCAGTGAAGCAGCTAAGGAAATTGCGACAGACACCCCTAAGCTCACGAGAGGAAGTGGACACAGCGGAAAATGACAAGAAAGACAAGGTGGAGGCTTTCAAGCGATGTGCTGCAGAGGCCAAGAAAGTAAAATGGGAATGTTTTATGAAGGAGATTGGAGGTGATAAAACACAGCATAAATTCTGGAAACTGTACAGACAAATGCAAAGAAAAGATCGGCCTATGACAGTGGGAACAATTTATAAAGAGGATGGGGTACGTGTGACAACAGACAAGGAGAAAAGGGAGGCGTTAGAGCAGACCAATCACAGTGATGTGGATACCAGGGATGCAGTTAGAGTGGAATTATCTGGCACAATAGAGAATATGCCTTACGAAGACATCATACTGTTTGAAGATGTTAAACATATTTTGCAAAAGGCAAAAGACACGGCACCAGGGCCTGATGGTGTCAGGTATGGCCACATGAAGGCTTTGAGCGATGTAGACCTGAAGGAGATGGCCGGCTGCTTTAATCAGAGCATTAGGACAGCGTCAGTACCGCAGGATTGGCTGCATAGTTATCTCATCCCTCTCCCAAAACCATACAAGGATCATTCAAAGCTTGGCGGCTTTAGGATCATCACCCTTCAAAATACATTTGGGAAGGTTTTAGAGAAGATAGTCGCTGTTAAGCTGCAGGATTTTTTGGAAAGGGGGAAGCTTCTTCCAAGAGGCCTGGGGAGCTATAGGCCAGGAAAAGATACCTGGTCGAATGCGGCCACCTCTGCCTTTTACGTTTATGAGGGGTTCCAGAGTAGACAGGAAACGATGGCGGCAGCGCTTGATCTCGAGGATGCGTACAATAGAGTTCGCTATGATATTTTGATGACCGCACTTATGGAGAAGGGGGTCAATCCCTGGTTAGTGAACTGGATAGCGGCCATCCTGCACTGTCGTCAGGTTGCTCTCCGTCTGGGCGCATGGGCCTCAGAGCCACATATTTTAACCCCGGGACTGCCACAGGGATCTGCAATCTCACCGGTGCTCTTTAATGTGTATACGAGCAAGATTGCATACCTAGAAGCACCAAGGGTTGGAAGGATTCTAACATTTGCAGATGATATTTTTGCATACAGGCAGGGGAGAAATAGGGATCAAACAGCCCAGGAGCTACAGGTGACATTAGACAAAGTGATTGACTGGTGCACTGAAATGAGTGCTGTCATCAACACGGAAAAGGCGGCTGTGTTGTGGTGCTCTCTGGACAACAGGATTGTGAGAGATGATGCCCCAAGCCTCACGATAGATGGTAGAAGCGTCAACAGAGAGAACAAACTGAAGTATCTGGGAATCACATTTGACAGGAGTCTGTCCTTCAAGGACCATGTGGAGACGGTTGTGACAAGATCTCAAAAGGGACTCAATGTACTTAAAACTATGGCTGCAATGGACACAGAGCAGAGAATGCTCTTCACACTATACCAGCACTTGATCCTCTCAGTGATTGATTATGGACTAGGACTGCTCACTGTCTCAAAGAGTCAGCTGGTGAAATTAGAGCGCATACAGAATGAAGCTATGCGGGTCATTCTGGGATGCACCAGAGACACCCCAGTAGTGTGTATGCGTTACATCCTTGGTCTGCCTACTGTTGCTGGTAGGCACAAGGTGATGCAAGCGAAGGCATACCTCAGAGTAGCTGCAGACACAGATCACCCGTTGCATGAGGCGCTGGACGTAGTTAAGGGTCAGAGACTGATAAGAGGGAAATCATGGATGGCTCAGGCGGAGGATACGATCAGACAGGTGTGCCCCTTGGAGAAAATCAAGCGAGGAGAGGAGTGGGTCAGAGTGCCAGCCGTACAGTCAGGCTTGTGCAGAGTTATAATCACATTGAGCAGGGAGTGGCCAGCAGGGGCCACAGAAGTGGAAATTCAGCAACTAATTCAGGAAAATTCTCACCCGGGTGATGTGATTATCTACACGGATGGGTCGGTGTTGAGAGGTAGGAGAAGTGCTTGGGGGTTTTTGGCAAAAACTAATGGTCGGCGTTTGGTGCAGGAGAGCCTGGCGTATGATGACACTACATCTAGCTTAAGAATGGAGGTGGTCAGTGCAGCTTTCCGCTGGATAGAAAACACGATGCATACACATATTGTGATTGTAACTGGCTCAGAAAGCATGCTGAGAAGGGTGAGAACAGGCTAGCTTCGTGCAGAGTGGCTTGCTTCGCTTCGGAGGTCACGGGTAGCAAGCATCACCTGGATCTTTTCTCCTGGGCATGCCGGTGTGCTGGGGAATGAGCAGGCGGACAGATTGGCTGGCTCGGCAGAACTTGGTGGAGTATTGATGCATGACAAGGCAGATGTGGTTGCGGCCTTGTGGGAGCATGTGTACACCTTGGAGCAGCAAATGGATCACCATGGTCTGGTTAGAATGAGACAGCGAGGAGTGACGAGGGGATCTGGCCGACGCTCGACGCTTAGAGGAAAGGCGAGACGGACATATAATCAGATTGCTACTGGAGCTATTAGTGTTGAAACTCTTTGCTGGTTGCTGAGGATGGGGATGGAGCGCTTATGGGAATGTCCCGAGTGCTGTGACGTCGGTTCCTAGATCAATCAATCAATCAATCTGTACTTACTTACACTGTTCTGTATCAGACAGGTCTGAAAACTGGCTTTCAAAATTATTTTCAGTAATGTCAAATGCTGAAAAATTATACAAGTACACAGGTAAATTACTACTACAAATGAACCTTGTATTCTGTTTAATTTTAGTAGTTAAATTGCCAGTTCTAATTATAAATACAGGTCCGCTATAGTATAGTACTATTGGGCAATTGTCAGATGCTTTTGGGACTATCTCAAAGAGATTTTTTGTGTGTGTGTGCATATCCTTTACAGGACATCACTGTGAACAGCAGCATCTTTCAGCTGTATGTTGATTTCTTGGCAAGATTACGCTCAGTAGTTTGCCATTGCTTTCTTAGCGGCCGGCTCACATACCCCGTAAGTTACAGATGCAATTCAAACCACTGCTGATACAAAAGTTCCTTGTTCCCAATGTGATTCTGCCCATTTAATTATGTTAACCTTTAATGGCTCAGTTGCTCAAGTCCAGAAAACCAAGTATTACCTCTAGGAAAACAATTAAAAGTTTTTCCCTTTGTACCCAAAATATCTTTTTGGTTGTTCCTTGCTGCTCCTCCCTCGGTTAACCTAATTTTATCTAGGATTGTTTTAATTAAACCAATAGACTATGACAAGTACAAAATACACCCACGAGAGACATGACATCCTTGTTTTCATCATTTATTAACTATACAGTTAGTAATGAGCTGTAATGTTCTTAAAACAATATTCAGTTCAATACATCTTCATGAAAAAACAGAAGTTCATTTACGTCAAGATCTCTACACTTAATTATATATCTCTATCAGTGAAACTCCCCTCCCCATATATGACCAATACTACAGGCTATTGTCCAATTTCTCAGGTAATTTTCCTGCAGATCCTCTGTGATAGTAAATCTGAAACAGAAAAATTGGTCTGCATTCCCTTGTATTGACTTGTGGGTTATGGATTCCTGCTCCAAGCAGACACTTAAGCTTCAGTGTGTTCTTTCCAGGTTGGTAGAATAGTTTAGTTGGCTCTGGGGTTTTCCATTTGTCAGGAAAATTATGCTAAAGAAATTTTACCTCTCCTCTAAGGGAAATGAAACTTTTGCAGGTGGATAGATTTCTGCCTCACTTTCTCACAGAGCTTCAGTTAGCAAAGTTGCTCCTATCACCAAAGTCAGGTGCATCTAGATGGGTCTGGCCACTACCTGAAATTTCAGCAGTCAACATACATCTAATCACATCCTCAATAAGACATTAGAAATGAAATGCTGTGAACTCTTAAGAACTCAACAAGTAAAAATCAGTAAAATAAATCTTGTTCCTAAAGAACAAATAAACGTAGGAGAAAGATGGTCTTGGTATTCTCAATTAGTTATCACCAACATAATTGGTTGCTCTCCATCCAATCTTCCATTATCAGGTGTTCAAGGTTTAGACTAGATGATGTGCAGTTTCATCTTCACCTATGCCTGTCATCATGGTTTCCAGGTTGAGTAATACCTTGATTGATTTGGAATTTGACAACTATGTTCACCATCCTGTTCTGTACCTATAGTATGTCCGCATTTGTTTGCCTTCATTCACGATCAATTATTTTGGAAACTGTCTGTTGCATCGTTATGAAATTTTTCCAGCCGTCTTATATTTACCCCCACCCAAGGAATATGTCTTTGATAGGTCCAAAAACAACTTAACTCATTGAAAGCAGCCTCATTCCTTTGATGTTTTGCTTAACAACTAGTGATTTCTCGCTAAAAAAGTTATGTTTACGGTAATGTGGACCTGCAAATGCAGATGACAAACAAAGGTGTATCCGGATTCGTATGGGTATGGGAGTGTGTGCAATAAAAGAAGTATAAAAGAAGAATTACGGAGTGCCGCATCACCCTCGATCGGGTATGTTCAACCATCGGATATGCTCGATCGCTTTGGGTCGGACCTGTAACCTAACGGGTTGGGCGTACCGGCCTACCTCCCAGTCGGCTACCTAGACAAACGTAAGATGGAACACGCACGGTCATTCTAGCGGACGCACATGAAACCCAGCAGTAACAATAGTATCCTAAATACTTCCTATCAACTGTTGTCCTACCGATGTAACACCATTCTGCTTACGCGGAATAACACTGCTATCTTCACACAGCAAATACATCACGGCCGCTCTCACCTTGATTCCTCGAAAAATCACCACCACTGATAGAACAAGTTACCATTCTAATGTCACGAAGCACATTACACCTCTATAATAATAAGATCTACCTTATTATTTACAGCGTCTAGCATATCGCTGTAACGACTGACAAACTTCCCGCCTTGCATGTGTAATTAATAAACCAAACTAGTAACTACTACAGTAATTACTACAGTAACCACTACAGTAATTAATAATACCAAACTAGTTACTACTACAGTTCGGCCTATTTTATTTACACACCACTCGCTGTGGAATAAGGCTTGGTCCTTCAGCTAACACATTACGTCGCTGATCGATAAAGGCTACTTAAATATGCAGACAGCCAGCGGTAAATTGTAACGCTACGCGACTACTCATTTTTCAACGGCAATTAATTCGTTCGGGGAGGTCGGCACGGCATAAAGACAACAGTTAAACAACAGAATAAGTATTCTACTAACCTGTGATTGAACAATCACAAACTCGACTGCAGATGTCCGCTCTGGCCGCGCATATTGACATCAAAATTACAGCAGCCTTGTGGCTGTGATCTGTCTTACGCTGAGGTCCGGCTGGCAACTGATCACAACTAAGTCAGTGCGCCTTCAACTTGCCTAGACGGGATGCGTGATTCCCATGAATCATGGAGAAAACCAGAGTCCCGATAAGTTCCACCCACCCCGTGCTGCACGAAGCACTCGTGAATCTAGAGATCTTGACCACGTACGCACTTGGGGGAACATTCTAGATTTCTCTATAAATAACTAAAATAGCGCCGCCCCGCACTACTTTTCTAGGGAAATCCCCTATTAATTGATATTAATTTCAAGGGAGACCAACGCATCGCACTCCCTTCAAAGGGATATTATGCAGAGATCTGCCGATCTGTAGGCGTTTCGTCACACTCACCCACACAATATCCTCAACCAACCACCACACACCTCTCCCCACTCACACACGCATAACCGATAGATATCGGTGGGTCGGTCGGTTGGTGGGCGGGCCGGCAGGGAGGCAGATAGATAGATAGATAGATAGGAGCCGGGCCGAGCCAGCTAGTTTATTTATATAATCACGTTTCATGAAAGAACCCACAGTTTGACGACGCCTCTGAACCTACCCCAAATAAATTTCCTGTCTGCTAAAAGCAAAACCGTGCAGAGAAATTTCAAATATTTGGGGGCGTGTTTTGTTGAAACGGTAATACTCTTAAAATGATGGAATGAGTGCGGGGGGCAAAAAAATATATACCGTATATAACCAAACATCGAAATCTGCTGTACAATCTCCAGAACAAAAACCTTTTTGTTGGGTGGACATAATTATAAGGTTATATGCTAAATCTCATCATTTTTTGTCAATTGGTTACTGAGATATGAAATTTTATATTGAGGCAACCAAAAAAAAACACACTATAGTTATTTTCTCTACATCTTCTTCCATTAAAAGAAAAGGGCCTCATACATTTAGGTGTTTTAAAATCATTCCCCACTGCAATGAGTATTTGCTTATAAACAATAGAAGTACATCATGGTATCAATTCTTGTATAGTATTCAGGTGCATTCTTCTTAATTAAATTCTTCAAGGGAGAAGTTATCTTTCGCTCCTCTTCTCATGGATGTAAGATGACTTTACCTCATTCATCATCATCATCCTCATCATTATCATTATACCATTATCCTTACAATCATCATCTTCATTACAATCATCATCATAATCATTGTTATTACAATCATCATTCTCATTATCATTACAATAATCAGGACACTAGACCATATGTTGTAACATGAGTTAAAAATCTACTCAAAGTATTTCAGGATCCTCACCAATGCTACAGAGTTCATGTACTGAGCTGAGATTCTCCAGACTCAGGCTTGAGTTAGGAGTAGAACGGAGCACTTATGGGTTTCACCCGTGTGTTGTGAGATTGATCCGTCAACTAAACAAAGAATTTAAAGAAATGTAACATGAATGATATGAAATACAAAGTGGGATTTTGCTTAAGACACAAAACCAGATGCTTGTAGTATGCATGATATGTGAAACCTGAAATGGCTCAAAAGACTGTCTAGGGGATAGATGAATAATAAAGTGATGTTTCCTAACAGAGGTCAATGAAGCACTGGAAGTTTACCAGACCTTCTAGAGGAGAGCACTCACATTGTGTCTTTCCAGCCCACAGCAAGCTTCATAGTAATGTTGTCCCTGGACTAATTTCATCAATGTGAACACACATGAAAATAAAATAACAAACTCAAACACCAACTAACAAGTAAATAAACAACTATTGTTTTCAACAAACAATCTTATATTAAGATAACCTGGGGAAAAGAGACAAATATCTGCAGGTTCATAGTACATGGCATAATCATACACCTACATTAAAAATGAATAACAACATCTTATTAAACTCTTTATCGATTAAGTCTAATTAATTAATTAACTATCCAGATGTTGCCGTGATGAAGGAATTAAATCATCATCTTCCTCACTCCACCAAAATGCCAAGGATTTTCTAGTTACTCACGGGTAAGGGTCATGGTTTGACAGGAACACAGTAAATTTCCATGAGTAAATAAAATGGAGTAACAGTCCATAACCAATAACATTGGTCATTGGTTCTAAATCCAACTGTGTGATCTTGTTCAGTTTCCTATAGTCCACACAGAGTCTTATTGTGTTGTCCTTTTTACGCACAATCACTATCGGAGAACAAAAATGTGACTGTGATCGTCTGATGATGTGGTTCTTTTCTAAGTCTATAATTTCTTGGTGTAGTTTTTCTTTGTAATGTATGGGAATGGAGTATGGTCTGCATTTTATTGGTGTGTTGGATGTTAAAGTAATGTGATGATGCACTAAGTCTGTTTGTCCTGGGTGGTTAGAGAAGATGGTACTGTATTCTTGTATCAGTTGTCTGCAGCTGTCGGTGTCTGTTTGCGTCAAATGCGGGTTTATTTTTATGTCTTGCAAACAGTTTGTTGTGTCAAGTGCTGGTGTTGGTATTTCGTCGGTCTCATCATCGTCTTCATGGTCAATTATCGTGGTGCTGGCCGCTGTCTCATCTATGTCTTCGTGTCTGTTGTAGTATGGATTTAGCATGTTAATGTGAAATATTTTATGTTTGTCTTTGACTGCAATTTCATAGTCAATAGTCGAAATCTGTCTTAGTACCTTGAATGGTCCTTATCATGAGTCTGTCAGTAGATGTTGGTCACTAGGTAGAAGAAGTAGAACGTCCTGTCCAGGTGTTAGTGTTATCGTTCTATTTCCTCTGTTTGTGTACTGTCTGTAGATAGCACCAGATTGTTTTAAGTGCTTCATTATTCTTTCACGCAATGATGTTACATGATCATATGGGTTTATGTACAGGTGTAGTTTCAGTTAACATGGAATGGTATATACACAATGGGCCACGTGGTTTGGCACCATACACCAGTTCAAATGGTGAGAAGCCTGTGCTGGAATGAGGTACTTCGCGATATGCAAATAATATGGCAGGCAAATAGGTATCCCAGTCTTCAGGATGTTCCTGGGTGACTTTAGAAAGCATATTTTTGAGATCCCCATTAATTTTTTTTCTATAATTCCTGTTGAGTTAGGATGGTACGGGCTATTGAAACATGGCTTCACCCCTAACATTTTGGTGAAAGCTTGAGTTGCTGATGCTATAAATTGACTTCCTCGGTCAGAGAGGATAGTGTCAGGAAACCCTACTCTCGAAAATATGTGGAAGAAAACTTCCATCACATCTTTGGCAGTTATATTCTTAAGTGGAATAGCTTCAGGCCAGTGGCTACAGAGATCAATTATTGTAATTATAAACTTATTTCCTCTAGATGTTACATGATTTAGAGGACCTACAATGTCGACAGAGATCTTCTCAAAGGGTCTACTAGCTAAATCTGTAATTCAGCTTGTGGGTGTTTACCCTTTTTGACCAGTTTTTGGCAGATGTCACACGTTCTGCAATATTGTTTAGTATCATTACAGAATTTTGGCCAGTAAAACTGGGTCAACAATCTAGATCTAGTCTTTGAATAGCCCATATGCCCTGCAGAAGGTATATCATGTGCAAGATGTAAGGCTTGTTTATGGTATTCTATTAGCAACACCGTTTGCTCTATGGTGCTATTACCTCTGGTATTGTACCTTGTAAGGATGCCATCTTTTAGAGCAAAATGCCATCTCGCATTCTTGGTCAACCTTGGCTTTTGGCCTATAAGATTAAAATATTTATGCAATGATGGATCAGCTTTTTGGGCTGTTATAAAGTTCTCCTTCCTGGATTTAGGAGGTAATAACACTGGGCTTAGCATTTCTAGTGCCTCAGTTTGACTGATTTGCTCTTGCACTCTCGCAGCAGATCTAGTTACTGCGTTCACATTTTCAGTAACATGACATTGTGGTGAAAGAATTAAATCAATGGATTCATGTGATGATATTACTGAATTAGCAAACATGCATTCACTCGATGATACTACATTCTCAGCAATGCAAAATTGGATGGAGATGATGTTACATTATCATCAGTACATTTGGCAACAGATGTTATGGTGTTATGAGGCATATCATTTACGTCAAGACGGTTTAAAAAATTTTTTTTGGTTGTGTATCCCTTACGGGACGTTGCAGTCAACAACAGAATTTTCAGCTGCTGTTGATGTACTAGGCAAGTGTTACGTTCAGTAGTTTGCCATTGCTTTCTGAACGACCGGCCCTTATACCTTTTTCAAAAAAACCAGCACCGCCGTGTTTCGAACCCGGGTATACGGGCTCACAAACCGCGTTCGCAAGCCCGTAGCCACAGAGACCGGTTACCTACAATAATATCACAACATGGATTGGATAAAGCTGCACATTTGACTTTTCCTGTGAGGAATTGGGTGTCAATATATGCCCATGCAAGTGGATATTTCTCGATGTTACCTGAGAAAGTTCTGCATGTTACATGTTTGCCTGTATAATCTGTAGGCAATATGAAATCTCTTTTCAAACCAATAAGAGTGCTTCTGCTGTCTTGTAAGACTGTAGCAGACTTGCCATTCACATATCCTTGATGGATGTTAATCTTGCCTTTGGAGTCTATCACCAAATTAGCTTTTTCATTGGCAATAGGTATTGAGTGGCCGCATATCAATAGCCATCTTCATGGAACTGATCACAGATGGTACACTTTTCGAGATTAAATACACCAATGACCTGTGCTGAGTTCACAGGGTGATTTTCAACTTGTTCCTCATCTGAGGAAGAGCTATCAAACAAGGCTGCATTAGCCTTCCTGGTCATGTATCTACCTTCACAAGAATGGCGCCAGTGGCCATACGCTTTGCAAAGGAAGCATTTGGTTAGTCTTTTATAGCTTCTTCGCTCCTTATCTTGCTTGTCTATGAATTTTTGCAAGTATGAGTGGTATTCTGGATTTTTGTCACACATATCAGTCTGTGTGGCAGCTGGCAAAATTTACATTGATGGTATTTCTCAGTAGTAGGCTTAAATGATCTTTGTCTATTGTAGGGCTCTGATCTTAATTTGTCATAGGTAGCAGCTGCTACAAAATTTATGTCAGTCAACCCACTAGAAAAACATTGTTTGTTGGCTGTAAAATAACCTGAACCTCGTTCCTCTATCTGTTGTACACTCTTGCACTGACACTCTTGCAAAAACTTAGAAAATGGTGGTGGTAGAGATGAGATGATTTTATCTCTAAGGATGAGATCTTTTAGTTTATTAAAGTCGTCGTTAATCTTGGTTGCTGACAGCCATTTACTGAAAATATCCTGTACTACAGAAATGTAGTCAGAGAACGTTTGTGTAGGTCTTGGACCTATTTTACTGAATTGTTCTCTGTAGCCTGCTTCATCTAACAGGAAGTGTGACATAATTTTGGATTTAATGTCCTGATAGTCTTTCCTAAGATCTTTAGGGATAGTCTCTATTACTTTAAGAGGTTCCCTGAAAGACTTTTCATGTATATCATGTTCCATTCAGTTTCTGGGATCTCATAATGCTCCATTATAGTTTCAAAGTTCTGGGTGAAGGCTGCTATGCAGTCACCTGTGGTGTAATTTCCTACAATCCCTTGGTACTTTTTGTACTGATTTTCTTTTTCAAGTCTTGCTGACTTTCTAGGCTCTTTGTCTACAGCTGTCTCAGCTTCCAGCTGCTTAATTTTTAGCTGCATTTCCAGTTCTTCTTATTTACTCTGAGCTACGATCTCGGCTTTTTTTCAACTCAGCATCTAACTCTGCCTGCTTAGTTTCTGCTGACAGTTCTGCTTCTGCTTTTCTAGACTCGGCCTCTAATTCTGTCTGTCTAGTTTTTGCTGACAGTTCGGCTTCTGACTGTTTGGTAGCTCTTTCAGCAGCTCTTTCATCGCGTTCCATAGCTTTTTCTTGGAGGTGCTCTGAGTATTTTGCCTCACTCCATTTTGTCAACTCATCACCAGTTAACTTTAGCTTTAAACCCATCTCGATGAAATCATTTAAAGTAGACATGATGGAATGTTTCAATGACAATGAATGTTCACACAAAAAATTTGGTTATAAGTTGTTAGTAACTTGAACAATTTATACAGTACTTTTGAAATTACAGCGTGTGCCTAAAATTGCATACAAAAGTATATGAAAAAGATAATACTTAAGTGCTCTGGAGACACTGGAGAATGGTGGAAAATTGGACCAGAGACTGTAAGGTCATTACTGCACGGAAAAATTACCTCTACTGGTAACAATTTCGGGTGACACACAAAAACCTGTTACTTCTGGAGGAGAAAATATTAGGATCTGTGTTTTTATGAAGTGTATGCGTGTCAACTAAGTTTTGTAGGTTTGTATGCTGTTGAGTGTTATTGTTGGTTGTAATGTCATCCGTTCAACAATTTCAACAACTTCCTTTCTTTCCAGAACTTTCTGCTTACACACGCTTTCTATGCTAGACAATTACTTTCACGAGGACAAGCTAGCCATATTATCTATGGTTTAATCACTAAAGACTAGCTATTCACGTTCATGCAATACGTTCCAATACTATGAGGATGAATCACTCACGTACACAATTATTTCATGCACCATTCAACGTCTGACGAAGCCTCCACGGTCACACGGGGTAAGCTTCACATGCACACACTTATTTTATAACACGGTTTAAAGCTGGACGAAGCCCACACGCATTTTTACATTTGGTTCATAAACACGGACGATGCCACCACGTTCACACATGTCAGGTTCTCACATTTAAGAATGAATATGGCTCGTATGAACTAACACATGTGAGACATACACAGTCACGGAATTATTTGACGTGACACACGGTAACACTAAGTTCAACACTTTATTTACACTTCTCATCGCAACACAATCAGATCCGGCATCTCGCCATTACAATGTTAATACAACAATACAATCAGTCAATGAATCAATACACTGGATACACTCACAGACCTATACCACAGCCGCACAGTCTTCCATCCTCTCACAAGAGTTACTATCAATCGGCATTCAAGCACAGCAGTTATACACGCCTCTCTCAAACCCGTCCGCTCTGTCCGGCAACCCAAGCCTGTCTGACGTTTCCCGCTCTGAACACTTGCCATGTGGGGTTAAGCCCCTGCAGGAACTACGTGCGTCACGCCTGTACTGGCTTGACCGCTGTCAGGTAAGTCCAGCTCACCGGCGAACCTGTGGATAGGTAACTGGTAGTTCGCCTGGCGCCCGTAACGACGCCGCAGCACAACTACAGGGGAGATTATGACATCTTGAAGTAATCATAAGACGTGTATCAATATTCATCTTGAAAAACAAAATATCAAATTCATTTATATAGTTTATGTTTGCATACAAATGTTAACTTACAAATCCTTTCAGATTGTCTGTAGACATAAGATGGAGAGTAAACTACCAGAAAGTGTCAAGATAGAACAACCTGAAGTCTGTGTAGGTCAAGGTAAGATTAAGTGCAATATAACGTAACAGTTAGTTGAATATTCTTTACAGGATGTTGCAATCAACCCCAACATTTATTGGCTGTTTGTGACTTACCAGATAAATCTACTTTTAGGAGTTTACCATTGCTTTCTGAATTGTCAAAGCTTTATACCATCAACATCAACACAATAGTAGAATGTAAATCTACTTACCATCTCTGTTACGAAGAGGTATCGGACACAGTTTGTAATCCTGCATACCACCTCCGAATCACAGCTACTGGCAGTTTGGCAGCATACTGCCTTGCATTGGTTTTTATGAAATGGTATGAGTGCTGGTCGTTCAGAAAGCAATGGCCAACTACTGAACATAAACTTGCCAAGAAATCACAATTTGCCCAAAATGCTGAGGTTGACTGTGACATCGTGTAAAGGATATGCAACTAACTTTAAATCTACTCAGACACTGGGAAACATAAGATCATAGGTGTTGCTGAGATGTGTCTTGCATAACTTCAACAGAATACGCTCAAATATATCAGGTCCAGGGTTTGCAGAAACAATCCAGCAATGTCAACAAAGCATCAACTGAACATCAGTGAAAGGACTCGAAGGCCTTCAGATTGATGAGGCCAAGTTTATTTGCCCATATTCTTGTGCTGCATGATCAATCAGAAAATTCATGAAATCATAATTGGTTTCGACCGGGTCTGTTATTTCCAGACGGGACTATCATAATAACATTAATTATAAATCATCAACTGTTGACCAGCCTAGCCACTAAGAACTATCAAGTCCATATCACAGTCCTTCTGTCCTTTGCAAGGTTGCCAAAATGTCCTTCTGCGGTGACATTCTTAGTTTCATTCTGGTATTCCACATCTGTCAAATATATTTAGTTTGCTATGTAAAATGCCATACTATTCTGGTTCTCCTTTCTCATATATGTTGGCCATGAGTACAGTTGTCCTGCCAGTAAATATCTTTCTAAGTTCCAGACAACTTCAATGTGCTGCTTCTCTGGTGGAGCTCTGTGATCTGAACTTCTGTTGTTGTTGACAATTCTCCTGACGTGTCCTCCGTTCTACGTCAGTCCATTCGATACTCCTAGACATTGGTTTCGTGATTTCTTCACGCGTTTAGTTTTGCGTCATATTCTCTGTCCTGCTACTTGGCAGGTGTGATCAAGTATCCACTGAGATCAGTGCACAACTCTGCAGTTGAGCAAAGCAAGGCACTCTCTTGTCCTGACAATCAGAAATTGTTGTCAATGGCAGAAGTAAAAGATACCCGGTGTGAATATGGAAGGCAAGGGGAAACCACATTATCTTCCCAAGACAAGTTTAAAATAGGGATGTGGAATGTCAGGACTTAGTTGAGATAGAAAAGTTACATAAAAGAAATCTAGGCATGAGGGAGATGAGGTGGAGGAGTTCTTGTAAACTAACAGACAGTAGTAGGCCTTGTTTAGTCCTGTAGGACTGTAGAGTTGTGCCGCTGTGGTGCCACTTGCTTCACCGCTGGTGACTGTATAGAGTTGTGCTGCTGGGATGTCACTTGCTTCACCGCTGGTGACTGTATAGTCCAATGCAAGAGTGACAATGTCTGTCACTGTTTCAGCATCTGTAAGACGAGACTGGTCCCACAGTAAGTGACTGCATTTTATGCCTGTGCCTCCTATCCTCAGTTTGTTGGATCAGATTGTGCTCAAAGAGCACCAATCCGTTTTGTTCGTACATCTCTTCTCCAGCAACAACTGTCTGTTGCAACTCTTTCCCATGTGTCTGGACAGGTTTTCATATCTTGTTTACACACATCCTTATATCGTATTTGGGGTCTTCCAGTTGGCCTCTTCCCTATGGCTAGTCCACCGGAGATGCCTCTGCTTGAGGAGAGAGTGCACTGTGGCAATATCTGCTCTTTCAAGCGTGTGTTTGTTATGTGGTCTTTCCATGATATGCACAGGGTATGTCTCAGACATCTCTTATGGAAGGAATTCAACTTTCCTGTCATGAGTACAAGGTCCAGGATTCAGACTCATATAGTAGTGTGCTAACAACACAAGCTTTATATACTTGAGCATTTGTACGCTCTTTTAATTTATTATTCTCCCAAACTTAGTCAGCCTGGAAAGTGTTGTGGCTGCCTTTCCAATGCGTCTGTCCATTTCTGTCTCTAACGAAAGATCTGATATTGTCGACCCCAAAATTCGCAAACTTCAATTCCTAATTAGAAATTTTGATTGATGGAGGCGCACCAGCATCTTGTTCCATCACCTGTGTTTTATTTAGGCTGATGGTGAGCCCAAAGTCTTTGCAGGCGGCTGCAAAACGATCTATGAGCCGTTGCAGATCTTCTGGTGCATGAGTAGTCAGTGCTGCATCATCTGCAAAAAGTAGTTTTCCTATGCATTTTGATATTCTTTTGGTCTTTGCCTTGAGTCTTGATGGGTTAAAAAGTTTGACATCAGATCTTGTATGGAGGTATATGTCTTCAGTGGCAGTCCCAAAAGCCTGCCTTAAGAAAACGGCAAAGAAGATACCAAAAAGTGTAGGAGCAAGCATGTAGCCCTGCTTTACTCCACTGCTGATGCTGAATGATTGGGATGTTGAGACCTCGAATAAAATGGTCCCCTGCATGTTTTCATGAAATGATTTTACAAGGCTTAGCAGGGTGGGTGGACATCCTAGAGCAGAATAAGCTCTCCAGCCATGTTCATCTTGGAGTCTGCTTAGTCATGCGATCAGTCACATGATCATCTTTAACCTCTGACTGATTAATATTCATGCTTCTTCATTCTGTCATCTCTACCAAGTTGTCTTTCCAGTTACTAATGCTCATTATTTTCTCGTTTGTTCTGTGTGGTCTTGTGAATCTTTCTTATCACCGTCGTGTCTTTTCATAAACCCTATTCAGAGCTTTTTCGTGACATGGCAAGTTCAATGTCCTGAAATGTACATTCATATGTTGCAGCACATTAGATATACGGATGATACAGTATTGATTGCAGACAATGAGTAGGATCTGCAACATTTAGTAGATGCAGTTGTTGCTCACACTGAATAATTAGGGTTAGAATTAAATTGTAAG
Source organism: Cepaea nemoralis (assembly GCA_014155875.1). Taxonomy (NCBI): domain Eukaryota; kingdom Metazoa; phylum Mollusca; class Gastropoda; order Stylommatophora; family Helicidae; genus Cepaea; species Cepaea nemoralis. The sequence continues at coordinate 564,904 of JACEFZ010015655.1, read as the reverse complement.
AAGACACAGATTATGGTTGTCAGTAGGAAGAAGGAAATACAATATTGTACTATACACGTAAATGGGAATATTCTTCAACAAGTAAATTAGTACAATTATCTCAGAACAATCATAACATCTGATGGGAGATGCCTTGAAGAGATTAGAACAAGAATCTACATTCAACAGTAGTCTTTTGCAGGATGGAAAACATATTGATCATTAAAACGATGTCATCTGCAATGAAAAAATGAGTGTTGAGGTGTTACTTAGAACCTGTACTTTTGTATGGATGTGTAGCGTGGATAATTAGCAAACAAATTTAAAAACATCTGATGGCTGTTGAAATGTGGTTTCTTAGGGATATGCAAAAAAATACCATGGACAGACAGAAAAACCAATGACTAAGTCCTACAAGAAAAAAATGAAAATCATAAATTGATTAGAGAAATTAGACGTAGACAGTCAAAATTTTTGGTCCACTATGAGAAGAAATAAACTGGAGAACTTGGTGACAACTGGCAAGATCGAACGAACGGACGAACAGACTTTATTTTCAAAGGGTAACAAATTGGGCACGCAGGCCCGTCTTACATTCGGCCCTTCCAATCACTCATCTTTCTTTCATCAACAATGCATAGGAAAAAACATTGTCACATGAATTTTGTAAACATAAACAATGCATATTACTATGTTATGAGATACATCCACCACCCACCCACACGTCCCCCATTCACTCCAACTCTCCCACCCAACCACACACACATACAATACATTCCCCCACCCATTCACCACATCCCTACACATCTCCCCACTTACATACACCTCTCACCCACCACACATCCCATCCACCCACACCCCAAACACACATACATTCAATAACCCACACATCCCCCACCTACACACATCTCCCCACCCACTCACATATCGAGGGGAAGAGAACTAGGGAAGGCAGAGAAGTAAATGATGATGATGTTACAGCATATTAGTATCCATGTTTTATCTCACATTGCTAAAGGAGCACATTCAGGGTTGTTCTTTGTACTTTCAGCCTTCTGACGCTTGAAGTGCATATAGGATTTGTGGTGCTTTGTAAGTTTCCAATTTAAATGGTTACAAACATGTAGACACAACTTTCAAATTTTGGTCTGCAGAGTTGGTGGAAAACTTACTGCTCACTTCACAATTCTTTCTTCATAGTGCAGCAGTGGTAAAATTTCTAGCCATGATTGTCAAAATTTTCAACTGAGTGAATTTAGAAATACTATTATCAGTGCAACAGCATCAGTTAACAGCATTGACACTATATCAAAGAAGATCTGATATGAGAGCAAGAATAAAATTGACTGACAACATCAAAGGCTTTGTACAATTACAAGGAATGACACTACCCAGTGCCGCTGATTGAGCACAGGAATGGTAACTATGAAATATAAAACAATAACAAAATATTTCTAGAACTAAATTTGAAAATTCAGGCAGTAGATACATATGTTCAGGCACCAATAGTAGAGTTTAGTAGAGATAACTGCACTTAAAATAGACCTCATGTGGGAAAAGTGTCAGTAATAAATTAAACATACAGTACCTGTTCATCTGTTAATTTACACATAAACAGTCACTTCATCTCTCTTAGATCATACATCATCATAGATCAGGGGTCACTAAACTTATTTCACGGCAGGCAGGATAACTGACAAAATGATGAGCGCGGGCCGGATACTCATTCTGTACAATACTTGCGCCGATCTCCGTGGCGAAGCTCTTACGAACACAGTTTGTAATCCCGTATACCCGCGTTCAAAACACAGCTGCGCGCTATTTGGTATGAGACCTCGTTGCGCTGCTTTATGTTAACGCTATGTTATGGGTGCTGATCGTTCAGAAAGTAATGGCAAACTACTGAACGTAAACTTGCCAAGACATCAACAACAACAAAAAATGCTGGTGTTGACTGCAAACGTCCTGTACAGGATATGCAACTAACTTTAACAATACTTGCAAGACAGACTGAAAGGTCTAGGGAAAAAAAGACGAAAAACTAAGTTAATCATGGGTAAGTGGTGTGCAATGCACGAAAAACATAGACAACCAACATATTTATTTACTTAAAAATGTTATCAAAGAAGGCGATGTTAGCAAAAAGATGGTTACATCAGACCTTGTGTGCACATATCCGAATCTCACAAACTAATCGGCAAAAAAGGTTAGTGAGAAAAAGGTTGTGAAACTGATAGTTGGCTTTCAAGATATCATCATGTTTAGTTTGGAATTGCTTCATCCAATCAAGAGAATTGCTTTCAAATGTTCATCAGTTAATCTCGTTCGATATGTTGACTTCACATACTCCATTTAAAAAAATGTTTGCTCACAGACATAAATTGTTCCGAAAGCTGATGCCATACCAGTGGCAAATTTCTTCAGTTTCGGAAACTCAACATCAGGTAAGCAGCGGTAAAATTTAACAAGTTTTCCTTCTTTGTGCTTATCTTTCAACAAGTCATTTGCTTGCAAATCAATGAGCTCCAACTATAGTTCAATTGGCACATCATCAAGGTTACAATCAAACAGATTCTGGAACAGAAAAATGTCACTCTCAATTCTATCAAGATCTAAAAGTATCTCCAAAAAATGCTTTCGCGAAATCAAGGTTGACATCTTCAGCGATTGTAGCGCAAAACTCTTTGAAACAGTGAAAATGAGAAAAGTTTTTTCCTTCCAGGTGTGCTTCAAACAATGACAGCTTTCTCCGAAATCCTGTGATGATTCTGTAGAGATCACAGATGAAGTTATCATTTCCCTGAAGTTTCAAATTCATTTCATTCATGTGGGATGTGATGTCAACCAAAAATGACAACTTTAACAGCCAGGTAGGATCTGACAGCTGTAGATCAGCTCTATCTTTTTACAGTGAGGAAAACATCTATTTCATTTCGGGGCTTGTAAAAACCAAACTGGACTTTACCGCAGCTGAGCTACCTCACTGATATGCGATAAGGCAAGTCACAGAATTCAGAATTAATTTTTTCAAGAAAAGCCTGGAACTGATATTGACTGAGTGCATGTCCCCGAATGAAGTTCACAGCAGAAACGACTGGTTTCAGTACACAAGAATTATCTAAATCTTTCAAACAGAGTGCTTGCTGATGTATGATGCAGTGTATGAACAGAGCGCACGGAATTTGCAAATCTTCCAAATGAGTCCTAATCTGCCCCATCAGTCCCTTTCTCACTCGAGGCATGTTTTTTCCCTCCATTAACTGTAACACTTCGAAGCTGATTCCACTGAAGATTATAGTCTTGCAAAACTTTTGCACTTCCATGAAAATGTCTTTTCCAGTTGTTGTTTCATGCATGCTGCAAACGGATGCCAACTCTTCCGTTATCTGAAAGTCCAAATTGACACCATGAATTAAAACGAGAAGTGGTGACGTACTCGAGAGACCAGTAGACTTATCCAGCACAAGAGAATACCACAACAAGTTCCTAGTTTTCTCGTATATCTGTAGCACTATTTTCTCTCTAAGTTCTTCTGTTCTTCGCACAGCTTAACTTGCTGAAAGGCTGATAGTTCCAAACAAATCGGCTTTCTCAGAACACAAGTGATTTGCTGCTTCCACCATACACTCTTTGATGAAGTTGCCATCAGTAAACAGTTTTCCTCGTTCTGCCATCCCATGCACTATTTTGTAGCTTGCACAAGTGACAGATTAATTTTCAGCACACTTTCTCATGAAGAGATTTCTTTGTGTTTCTAAACCACATTTCATGGACTCATTTTTTTTTTTCAGAGTGTAACTTTCCAGAAAACTTTGAATATTTTTATAGATGTATGCAATTTGTTTTATTGTCATTTGTTTCCACAAAGAAGTACTTTACTCCCCATTCTTCAATGAAAACAGGATACTCGGTGTCCACTTTTCTTTTCTTAGTAGCCATAATGAAGGGTGAAGTACACAGGATCTGAAAATGAAAAAGACTTTGAATTAGAAACATAATTAACATCCTATTGAAACACAAGAATAGCAGAGGAGTAGAGGTCACTGGTATCTCATAATAAGGTTTACAAAATATATAAATAGAGCCGGCCTAAATAAACAGCCTGGAGCAAAGTTTTTCAACCTGTGTTCCGTGAGTGGCATCCAGGGGTTCCGCCGAAACAGACTGAAATCGCCTACATACAACATCTCTGCCCATCTGGTTTATTACACAAAGTAGGACAAACACTTAGATCATCGCAGAGTTTCTTGAGCAAAGTAAACATTTGCATAAGGATCTGTAGCTCACTTAACTATCACTGTCAAACAAATAAATCCTTGTTGCATATCTATAAAATGTATAACTGGCAAAAAAAGTAATTATTTCTGGAGCATAGGACCTGTGTTTACAGCCGGGCGCATCTGGGGAAGGGAAAGATGTGCTCACGCGCGCGCGCATGTGGCCATGAAAACCGTGGTAACGTCAGAGTGTAGGTGGCGCTTCCACGAGCCGAGGAAGGACTTGGGATGGTGCGAAATAAGCAAACATTACAATAAACAAGAACATCTAGATACAATAATTAATATCTGAAAATAGTAAATTTAAGACACATAGCAGTCAGGAGGTTCCCGCACGTGTGAAGATCTCCTATTATTCTAAACAGAATATTTACGTTTAAATTGTATCACAACGTCTCGTGTTCCAAATGTTTCATCAAGCAAGTTCAAGTCCATCGGCGGGCCGGATGAAATGACGTCACTGGCCGGATCCGGCCTGTGGGCCATAGTTTGGTGACTCCTGTCCTAGGTGATACATCAGCTTAGATTATACATGAGTGCATTAATCATTCTTTTTCTCCATCTTTCGTTCACTTAAGATTGATTGTCTATATCTGCAATGCTTGCCTGTTTGATTACACATCTGTTCATAGTCAATACCTGGTATATTCATGAGGATATTAATTATTTACTTTGTTGTGTTTCAGAAACACACTCTTGGTCTCCAAGTAGTCCTTACCACTCCATACAAGAGAATTCACAAAAGTGGACATATGACAGTATAGACATGAAGGTTGTGAAAGAAGAGCTATCAGATGTTCTGTGTGAGGACAGGAGTCACAGCTTCAGTAAAATGGTAGACATAGCTGGGGGTAGCATCATTCAAGAAATGACAGATCACAGCAACTCAGAATCAAGAATGGTTCAGAACAGATGTGCAGCATCAGTAAAACATGACAATTTTTGTCAAATGTCAGAAATTGTGTCTTCTGTGATTGATACAAACAATAAACTATCTCTGGCTATTGAGAATTGTCAGCAGCAAAATAAGGAAACACAAGAAACACATGCACAGAGCTTTGCAAAGTCTCTTGATGACATTTTTGATTATGTCAGTTATAGCTCTCAAAGAACTCACACAGGGGACTTGTCTAATATTTCTAGTCCAAATGTTTGTGTAGACAGATATAAGAGAACACATATTGAAGGGATGCCAAACAAATGTAATGAAGGGGGTAGTCTTTTGTTTCAAGATGTCCATCTAGAGTGCCAAAAGAATATGAATCACAAGAGAATACATACAGGAGAGAAACCTTACAAGTGTGAATATTGTGCTGCTTCTTTTACTCAAGCTGACAGCCTGAAGAAACATAAGAGAACACATACAGGAGAGAAACCTTACAAGTGTGAATATTGTGCTGCTTCTTTTACTCAAGCTGGCAGCCTGAAGAATCATAAAAGAACACATACAGGAGAAAAACCTTACAAGTGTGATGATTGTGGTGCTGCTTTTTCTGAAGCTGGCAGTCTTATGAAACATAAGAGAACACATACAGGAGAGAAACCTTACAAGTGTGATGATTGTGGAGTTTCTTTTACTGAAGCTGGCAATCTTAGGAGGCATAAGAGAAAACACACAGGAGAAAAACCTTACAAGTGTGATGATTGTGGTGCTTCTTTTACTGAAGCTAGCTGTCTTAGGAAACATAAGAGAACACATACAGGAGAAAAACCTTACAAGTGTAATTATTGTGGTGCTTCTTTTACTCAAGCTGGCAGTCTTATGAAACATAAGAGAACACATACAGGAGAAAAACCTTACAAGTGTGATGATTGTGGTGCTGCTTTTTCTGAAGCTGGCCATCTGAAGAATCACAAGAGAACACATACAGGAGAGAAACCTTACAAGTGTGATCTTTGTGGTGCTTCTTTTACTGAAGCTGGCAGTCTGAAGGCACATGAGAGAACACATAGAGGAGAGAGACCTTACAAGTGTGATGTATGTGGTGCTTCTTTTACTCAGACTTGTAATCTGAAGACTCACAGTAGAATACATACAGGAGAAAAACCTTACAAGTGTGATGATTGTGGTGCTTTTTTTACTCAAGCTGGCAATCTAAGGAGGCATATGAGAAAACACACAGGAGAAAAACCTTACAAGTGTGATGATTGTGGTGATTCTTTTACTGAAGCTAGCAGTCTTAGGAAACATAAGAGAACACATACAGGAGAAAAACCTTACAAGTGTGATGATTGTGGTGCTTTTTTTACTCGCTCTGGCAGTCTGAAAAAACATACAAAACGGCAGCATCATCATGTGCCCTGCCAAATACCTTAGGTGTTCATGTATCTCCTCAGAACTCGGTCCCTGTTCAGGATCAACTCTGCTGATAATATTTCTCAATGTAACCATACAGTTCACCCAGCATCATCTCTCTCAGTCTGCCCATGTCTCTTTTCCCACTGATCTGTCCAGTCATCACAATGCTTTCCCATGCTTCTCATCTCATCACAATACTAAAGAACACTATTGTCTCTTTCTGATAGTTGTATGTAATGTTCTACTTTCATTAGCCTCTTCCAGGCAATCATTATTAAGTTACTCTGACAATCCAAGCTATTCACAACACCCTTCTCAGGAATCACGTATTTGATGCTTACAACAATATGGAAGACATTTTATCGACTCCATCCGAATTTTACTTAGATCCTAAAGCCAGAAACCCTGGGGAATTGGATGCAAAAGTGAGGAAAGAAAGTCAGTCACTTTTAGATAGTAAATTCATCAGTGAGGCGACTGCACAGTTAGTCATTCCACAGAGCTCATAAACCCCGACTTTATGGCCTTCCTAGATTGCACAAGCCTGGTGTACCAATGAGATATATTTAGTCTATGGTCAACTCTGTCCAACACAGAATGGTGAAATGGCTTGCAGAAACTGCTAAACCAGTGCGACAATCATTCAACCCCTTAATATTAAAAGATTTATTTGAACTGGCCAAACGACTGGATAGTCTTGATCTTAAACTAAAGCATGCGGCGTCAATAGATATTGCCTATATTTTCATTGGTGTTTCCATGGAAGAAACAGTGATCATCATCTGTGATTGCATGCGGAGCCATATGGAGAACTAATGAGCCAACTGTTTTAAGACATCAGATACGGGGGAGAATAATGGCATGTTCAAAGCCTAAAACTAGAAGACGCCCAATGATCAAGATGAGAAGCGAAGAAGCCACTACCGACACCAAGGATGCCAAGATGATTTGGGGGGGGGGGGGGGGGGGGTCTGTGTGTGTGTGTGTGTGACAACACTGGCCAGGATCTCAGTTATTGTTGATATTTGTTTATCTGGGGGTTATAAGGTTATTTCTGCCTCCTATTCTCTCGTTGCCACCGGGACAGTGCACGGATGCTAATTTCCTATCAGACTAACCTAGAACACACACCGACCACTACCTGACTATAAGACAACAATCTCAAGACAAGTAAATTACGAATCTTTAATGAAGATTCAGATTCAGGACAGACATTCGAGAACTAGACAAACATACAGAAACATGAGTCTGGTGAGACTAGTCTGGAGGACAGTCTCCTCATTCCACCAGTCTTGTCAGTATATGACGTGGAAGTGATGTAGACGCAGGTGGTAGGATACAGTCACCTCATCCTCCTCGAACTCCCGGACTGTCTCTGGACTCGAGCCTAGTTAGCATTAATGTTCTTTAGGCCGTACGGTTGTTTCTCTGACCCGAGTGTAATCTGCCACTTCAGCTAGCTCAGTCATCTACACTTTGCCAGAAGTCATCAGGTTGATGGCCCAGTCTTCTTCTATACATTGGCTGGAGGAGATTCTTCTCCTCATTGGCACATCAATCAAAACTGGCAGAACAGCAAAATGAAAAGGGGTTCCCGAAAGTTAGAAGTGACATGGTGTACAACTCCCTCTCACTGGTCATTAATACATCACAACATAATCTCATACTGACATTAACATGTGGTCAGCTTTTCGAGCCTCAGACCACTTCCATGGGTCTGGCTTCAGACATATCACTAATAGACCGGTGTATACCAGCCAGATGTTAGACCTCTATACCTCCGGTTACGTTGTCTCAGAGCTAGGGTGGCCCCTCTGCCCATCACAGTCTATTACGTCAGAAAGAGGAGGTCAGTATCAGAATGACAGGTACAAGCATTCCCCATACTGGCCAAGGTTGCTTGAAGATGTCCCAGCTGCGCTGGTAAACCTTCCCTGAAATCCTAAATAAAGCTAGACAAACCAAGCAAGAATCTGTTCTTGTGTCCTGACTCCTCTTCTATGGTATGTGGATAGGCTGATATCTGTATACAATAGCCCCTACTGTTTGGCTTCATGTGTCAGCCCAAACATGTGTAAAGTAACATCCAGAACATTCTGTTCCAATTATACTACAGGCCATGTATCCATTAGACACGCCTGACAATATTATCCCTCTCTTAACAAAAGAGGTAATCCATTAAACAATACAGAATTTAGAAAGTAAAAAGTGTGTGTATGTGTGCCTTGTGTACATACATCAAGGTTAGGTAACACTAATTGGTGTGAAGATAGTTGTTACCCCATTTCATACACCTAGTTAGATAACACCTGACCTGGGGTGATACCCCTTCATAACTTATAGTACGATATTTCCATCAGACGCGAATCACCCTTCATTGCTCTTGCGTGCCCCCTGATGATGATGATGAAAAGCGTACTTATCTCAAACCCTACCTTGCGGGTAATTAAAGGTAGCTCTTCACAAGGGGAATACATATTTACCAACAATACTGTCGTATAAACATTAGCAACAATACTGTCGTATAAACATTACCAACAATACTGTTGCATAAACATTCCTTCATTGGAGCAAGTATCGAACTTCTTTGCCAACTTGCCTCCCCTAGACTGATCACAAACTGGTTCATGATATTATTTATTTCCCTTTCTGACTCAACATCTGCCACCGCTTATCTGGGTCACAACACAGGTTTGTGATTAGACTGACCTGGTCTCTAGTTGACCTATATCGAAAGACGTATTCAATCGATACAACTCTCAATATAGTATTTACCTTTCACTTCGGAACTAGTCAGCCACAGACTGATACGATAGTTTTAAGCGGACCACCAACGTAGGTCATCATCTGGGTCCCCAGATGAAGCATATAATACAGCTGGCATTCGCCATGGCCTCTGCATCTTAGGACAAACTATCGCTAGATTCAACACAGTCTTATGTGCAGCTCCTTATCTGGATCCCCAAACAAGGCATCAAATACAAAGACGACCTCTTTGTCTCCAATATCAGCTGTGAATGACTTTGCTAGTCCCCTCCGGAAGCATGGTCAATCGACTCATGTGACTTCCCAAACTCTCCAGAAGTTCGCCCATGTGGACATGACCCTTCTCGTTTCCCAAGATGTTCATACATTCTGATTTTCTCATAGGATTTTCTATGTCCCTTTAGAACCTGGCAGTATCTTAATCAGGCCTGTGAAGTTCACTCAACCTTTGCTACACTTCTCGAGAACAAAATATGGTCAGAGCTTGACTTGGACACCGAGAAATGCACCCACACACACCAAAATACTGTACACCCACCAAAAGTGGGTCAATCCTAGTGGGGAATGCATTGCCCCATCCGAGATCCACTTCTATTTTGTGACAGGCGTGTTGGAGAAGAACCTGCCTACTAGCTGTATCAAAATGCCACCATTACAGCCGAAAGAAGGAAAACTTCCAGAAGCCACATATGAAGCAACCACCGGGAAAAATTATAACCAAAGCTGCTAAAGCTGGTTGAACGAGATGGAAAGTTTAAAACTTATTTGATCAAATCTGATTACTGGCATCCACATTCAAGAAATTACTACTTCTGTGCATATTTAATATTACATGCGCTTTTTCTTTACAAAATTGTACCACCACATTCTAGCAGACATCTTTATGTTGCACTAAGAAAAACAAAGAGCCTCAAATATTAAGGACCTAGTTCAACAGGCTGAATCATTCCAGTCCATCATGAACCAGGTCCACATGAACATTTCTTTGTCTGTTAACCATGAACATAATGACACTTTATCATTCTTAGAAATACTAATTCAACATTGACAGGATGGCACCATCCAAAGATCTCTCTATTGACAGGAACTTGGACTGGCCAAAACCCAAATGTAAATAGCTTTGCGCCTATTCAGTATAAGCATGACCTGGCAGGACCCTGTTTAATCGAGCTTGAATGATTTGCTACAATGACACACTAAAACAAGACTGGATATGCTTAACCATAAGCTGCAATCTAATGTATATACAGCTGACTTCATCAAACATCATTACCAGCCCCCCAAACCTACTCCCACAGGTAGCAGTGAGCAAATCAAGTAACAAAACATATACCAGTATGGGTGGAAGACATGTAATCAGTCTTTAAGAATCCCTGTGCAGTCGACAGGTCATAAAATGCTTTGCTCGCCAATTTTGAGACGTGTTTAATAGTCATCATATAGTTAATAAGGAGAAAAGATTGTGTTTATGGTATTTGATGAACAGTAAATGATTGTTCGAATGTATTAAGGCATTAGTAATTAGGCAACTCCAGTCAATTTTGTGCAAACAGAAAGACTTCACTTTAAATTTGCAGTTACCATGGGGAAAACGGATGCTCCACATTCAAACAGTATCAGTGACTATGTGTTTTAAGTATTTCAGCCCTCGTATAATTCATTTATTCACTTTATATCTTCTTCTTCTTCTGCGTTCATCCGGAGTTTTTTTTCCCCGGATGTGATTGCGTTGTGCCTGTTTACAGCAGAGCTGTGTTCTTGCGCCATTAGGCCGACACATCCGACTTCTGTGGGTATTTGTTGACCGGGTTAACCTTCCCGGGGATTCACCTTATATGATATGTAACTCTGCAGTATGCACCTGATGAGATGCAGTGAAATATGCCAGGCAATAAATTAGACAACATATTGTTTGTGGCTTGTGTATTTAAACTTTAGAAATATATTCATTTTGATTTCTGTTTAATTCAAACTTTAGCTCTAAAATACTCCAACATTATAACTGTGTGCTTTAACAAATCCACCATATCTCCCATGGAATGTCAATTGGTCTAAACATATGGGACTGCACCATATACCCAGTACAGCTCATGGTGAGAGAGCTGGTCCTTGACTTGACTTTCACGGATGTGATGTTTATGGTGGTTGTGTTCCTCTTTACTCAACACTTGTTAGTCTCTAATGTTGGGGTATCACAGTGAACAGGCTATCACAGTGATCTTGACAGGAACAGCCACAAAGCATGTACCAAAATATCTCTGGTAGATAACTCAATGAAGGTGATGGTGGCCAATCGTGTTTGCTTGGCCAGTCTTCCCTGCCCTAACAGCCAGTGTAAACCATTTCTGTATAGTGTATATACTACATACTACGTGTATAAAATTGTGTAGGTATGCACATAATTTCACCCTGTACATTTACAAATAATGATGACTATCACAAATGATTAGAAGCCCACACAAAATAATATTGCCACACTAGTCAATCACATGTACTTTGGCAACTGTTACAGCCACAGACTGACGGAGAAACAGTGATGCTGACTGAGCTTTCCAGGGGTTTAATGAATAAGTGTAACATTTGTTTGCTTTCTGTTTGTGTTGTTTTCTGTTGTAAAATCAAAGTTTAGTTTATCATAATTTTTAATTCATTGGGTTAACTTATTTATATAATTTTAGATGGCGATGAAATATCCTGAGTTGTGTGCTCTTGTGAAATAAACTAGAAATTGTTACTCTTTGTAAAAACATTAATGTAATACATCATTATGAATAATTGTACAATTATTGACATTTGGAAAATAAGGAAATAAAGTTTACTGATTATGCTTTTTCTTCTTTTATTCGCTGTTAATTATGCTAAAGCTGAGTGGCTTTGTGACCAGTGGCTAACTAACAATGTCTTTGGTTCTCTTACTGGGTGGAGATAACAATAAGAGACTTTCTTCTTTGAAGTGGTAATGAAAACACCAAAACCTGTAATGTCATTGATTTGTTGCAGGATAATATTTTGAATATTTAAGTTTCATCTGTTGGAGTTTTCAAAACGCTGTTCTCTTGGAGTGTGACAGGCAATGCTGTTGTAACAGATGTCTCTTGACAAGCTTGTATTTAATCAGCTTTTTATCACAGCTGTTCTCTTACAATAAAATCAGATGTTTGTAGTGTTGGTTGGTAGCCATGGCAGTGAAGTGACTAGCATGCTTGCCTGCTGGCACATCGATCATGTATTTGAATACACATAAGTGCATTGTTTAAAATTGACCTGGGATCCAAAGTCAACCATCCTAAAACATTGACCAGGGCTCCAAAGTCAACCATCCTAAAACAGGCAGCAGGAAATGTCTGGGGAAGTAAAGGCAGCCCACTTGATATTGACCACATCACCCATCGAGTGCTGATTGGTCTATACATTGTGGGGCTGGCACCATCGAGTGCTGATTGGTCTATACATTGTGGGGCTGACACCATCGAGTGCTGATTGGTCTATACATTGTGGGGCTGACACCATCGAGTGCTGATTGGTCTATACATTGTGGGGCTGGCACTATCGAGTGCTGATTGGTCTATACATTGTGGGGCATCATAAACACATTAAACCTCCTGGCATCTTAACAAGTCCTTTACTTTAGTGACCTACTTGTAGTAGCTTTTCTCTGTGTACTGTGTAAGGATTTTGATATAACTCTCTGGAAGCCCATAAACTATTTCAAGCTGTTATATATCTTGGGAAATGACAGCTGTTGTCTTGACCTCTGTTCTGATTGGTTGATAAGAATAAAGGTGATATTTAAATGTGTTGAGAAAATTTTGTTTTCCATTTTCTGAAACACAATGTCAGAAAAGTGAATAAATTTTTCTCAGAGAACTTCTGTTTGCAGAATCTAGTGATTTTATACCATTGACAAACTTGCTGACTTTGCAGGGTCCATAACTTTAGATAGACTCTAGTGTTTTTATACCATAGACAAGCCTGCTGAAGGCAGGGGGAAACACCGTTGTACATAACCAGTACGCCATGACTCCGTGACTTTCAGATAAACGATGTAAATGTGTGTTCTATAGGATCAGCCTGGCACAGTAAGGAAAGTCATGTACATCTGACAACTCCATTGCAATGGCATAATCTTCATCATCATCCTTGCCAGAATTCAGCATGGCCCAATGGATCAGGGCGTTCATACTTAAACTTCCAGTGTGCTGATGCTCAGAGAGTGAGTTCAATCCCTACACCAGTCAGTTTGGAATCCTTGATATGGAGATGTAAATCACAAGTACCTTTGAAGTCAGAGTGGGTTCGTCTGTTGGCGAGGGACACTGGTCATAGGGAAAGCTAATTCACACACCAAAATCGGTGCAGTGCACTAGAATGAGTAGCAAGTGACGGACTACTCTTGAGTTCAAAGTGAGTGAGCAAACAAAACAATCAGCCTGGCTGACTGGCGTGGCCGATCAGGCTGTCACAGAACGCCGCTTTACCATCCCAGAATATTCTTTTGTCTACATCTGATGGACCACTTCACGAGAGACCATTTTCATTATGACATTTATGCAGTGCATTTTAATATTTAGTTAGGTAGATATTATTTTTGATTACTGTGTCTCTCATATCTCTCACACTTACTTCACTGCTGTAGCCAGATACTACTTGAATATTAATTTCAGTTGTCTCTCACTGTTGAGACTAAACTCTACACATTGGTTTTGGTTCTGCTGTCAGAGGTTCACTCTTGTCTTTCTAGCTTATCTCTGATTTTTTTATATTTACTTAGGCGCACACCTGTATATAGCCATTAGCAACTATGGACTCACGTTCTCTGGATCTAGATTACCTGAAGGTGCGCCTAGATTTCTTAGAGGCCATGAAAAGGTTGGGCATAATAGAGGGCTTAACAGGAGAACAGCACTATACATTAGAGATCAAATGAAAGAGTGGGACACGGCGGACGAACAAATTAATAAAGCTATTGATGAGTTGTTTGAAGAAAAAGAGCTTATCAAAACTGAAGGAGCGGAAATGAAGAAAACACATATGGAAGCAGTCAAAACGGAGAAGCTAACCTTTCTAGCGGAATCAGGGGTAGTGGACCGAGAATTACAGGTTTTCATCCCACCCATTCCTAAACAGAAAAGAAGGAAGAAGAAACGTACCAAAGGTACTTCAAACAGTCACAAACGTGAAAACGTTTTGCACCACATCATTAGTGGTTTAACTGGTTTCCAGTACATTACCCTCAGGAACACCACTTGAAGTCTACGAGAAGTGAATCTCTAGAGAAAGTGGAATTGAGGATAACCTTTATTGAGGTCGCAGGCAAAGACTTAGCCGACGCTCATATTCCCTTCGGCTCAGGGGATCAGGAAGGGGAATTAAAACTGACTGAACTAGGGAAATATAATAACAGGTGATGGCAGAAGTGAAATATAAATCAAAAAGAGAATAGGAATGGCCAATAATGCTTTCAACGGCATGAAATCAGTATTAACATCTATTAATAACGCATTAAAAATGAGAATTGTCAAATGCTACGTATATTCAACGCTGCTGTATGGCTCGGAAGCCTGGAAATTGAACAAGCAACTAGAAAGTCGCATAGAGGCCCTGGAGATGTGGATATACAGACGAATAGGTCGTATTTCATGGAAACAAAAACAATCAAATACAGAGGTCCAAGAAAAACTGGGAATGAAGAGAGAGTTGATGAAAGAAATAAAGAGGAAACAGGTGAAATATTTTGGCCACGTTAAAAGACAGGATATTCTTATAAAAACCATACTGGAAGGCAAGGTTGAGGGCAAGCTAGCCAGAGGTAGACAACGATACAAGTGGGAGGATAACATCAAGAGATGGACGAACACCAGCCAGACAGAATGTACAGTCAAGGCAAGAGACAGACAGAGTTGGAGATCCATTGCAGCCAACCTTCATTGCGGAGACGGCACTTGATTGATTGAACTAGGGAGGAACACAGAATCTCCAATACTGCAACGCACGAAGAATCACTAGTTGTCAGTTCAGATAACTTACATATTAACAGTTACCTAGAGGACAACTGTTTGCACCACAAGGTTAGTGGATTAACTGGTTCGCCAGTACAAGACTCCCTGGAATCTCATTTGACTTCAACGAAGAGTGAATCTCGAGAGAAAGAGGACATGAGGACATATTTTAAAGAGGTCGGAGATGTAGAGTTAACCGACACTCGTATTCCCTTCAGCTCTGGTGAGCAAGAAGTGGGATTATATTTGACTGAGAGAGGAATGAAGGACGACCCGGAAGCCCTTGTGATCTTTGAGGCTGCAGCTCAGGAAAAGACACTAGACATCAGTTCAAATGATTTACCTAATTTGATGGATTGCTTAGACAAAAGCCCACCACAGGATTTAACTCAACTGGGCTTAGCACAGGTAAACACGGCCAGGGAGGAAACATCCAGATAAGGAAATATTTCCAGATGTTATCTCGGAGGATATCATTTCGGTGCCCCAGAACACAAGGAAAATGTTATAAGCCAGAGTATGGACTATGTTTTTGTGTAGATGCCATGTAGCGTCGGAGGCAAGAGTCAATTAATTGGAATTAGATACGAAATGTGACAAAAGGAATAAAGAGAGTTAACCGAGAAGCGCATGAATACACAAGTCGCCACATGACGTCACGGCGGACTACGTTACCATAGTGAGTCAAGTTTGGGAAACATAATGGAATGATGGAGAAGGGCGCACAAAATGACAACACCGATATATCAACATTAATAGCCAACTGAAAGACCTTATTAACGTGACATCCGATACTATAGCAAGAGGAGGAAACAAGGGCACAATCTGCTGTAAGGAGGATGATTGGCAGAAGGACATTTAAAGCCGAGAAAGTGTATGGCGTCATAATGTGCCGGTTCAATGTCAGCTGGAAGTCATGGAATCAACCCGCAAGGGGTAGCGTAAGTTATATTGTTTAGGGATCAGAAACATAAGATAATCACAGAATGATGAACAGGGTGATAATTAGTCGTCATTTGTTGAAGTACTAGAATGGGATCGAGCTCGGCAGCTGACGTAGAATAT
Organism: Cepaea nemoralis; assembly: GCA_014155875.1. Classification (NCBI taxonomy): domain Eukaryota; kingdom Metazoa; phylum Mollusca; class Gastropoda; order Stylommatophora; family Helicidae; genus Cepaea; species Cepaea nemoralis. The sequence continues at coordinate 548,519 of JACEFZ010015655.1, read as the reverse complement.
TTACTAATCATTATTTATTATATATTTTGACCGTCTCTCCCATTAACATGGGTACGTGTGACATATATGCCATCATCAGGGTTGCCACTTTTTTTTGACCAAAAGTATCTAGAAATGGCCCAAATAACATCCATAAATATCTAGATTTCGTTGGAAAGTATCTAGGAAAAATATCCAGATTGAGAAAGTAAGAAATCACATATGTATTGATGTGACTGCCGTCTCCCTGGCGAAGAGTTTACGGCTGTCGCCGTAATCCCGTATATTCTCGTGAGTAACGCAGCTGCACCCGAACCGGCAGCGGTTCGAGCCGCGCTGGTAATTTAAGGGGTATGTGAACCGGTCGTTCAGAAAGCAATCGCAAACTACTGAGCATAGTCTTGCCTAGTACATCAACAGCAGCTGAAAAATTCTGATGACTGCAACGTCCTGTAACGGATATGCAAAATTTTAAAAAAATTGATGTGACTTACCTATCTATAGAATCATGTCCTCATCTTCACTGATGATGCGCTCTCACAAGATGCACTTAGTTTGGATGATGAAGTTGAAGCTTCAGATTCAAAATGACTCTGGTATGCTTTAGCTGTTCCAATTTTTTTTAATACACGATCAGGGAGCTGATAAGTTGAACAGCATTTTCCTGCTCTCACCAGGCCAAATCTTATTGTCAAGACAGCATTTAAGAGGTCAAGTTTCATCCTGTTTCTTAGTTTACATTTTGTATATTTCACAGTAGGCCTACTGAAAACTCTTTCCGCATCAGCATTTCAATGGGGTAGTATCATTGGCAGACATCGCATATTCAAAGAGCTTACAGAATGGACTGTTACCTGAGGCATCTTTTAATTGTCTTACTTCACTCCAAAAAGCTTCAGTTTCTGTTTTGTTTGTCCAGTCAACCAAATTTATTTTGGTTAACTAATATTCTGCTTCCGCCACACTATTATTAGTAGCCCTTAAAAATTTAAAAACTTGACAATTTTTAGGTATGTCCTTTACTGGCTGAGAAATGTTGTTAATAGAAAAGAATGAAATATTTTTTAATACATCTAAATTTTCAAGAAGTCTCTGCTTCAGTTGATTGAATAATGAGACAAGAAAATCTTGACAGCGCTTTCTTAAGTTGTTCTCTTCATTTTCTGTTAACAGTCCTTTTGTTTTTAAACCATCAATTTTTGATTCGATTTGGAATCCTAGGTATGGCTTAGGAGCCAAATAGCTCTCTATAGTGCAAGTGAACAAGTCAGCTTTACAAGTTGGCAATATAAGTCTTTTACCAATTGAGTGAAATAGCAAAATGAGGTCGTCAAGTAATTTAACTTTATCAACATTTTGAGATTCAAATAATTTATTAACTCTTTGCACTTCACTTAAAATTGGTTGTAAAAAGAGAAGGAATGCCAAATTTTTTTTATCACTGTACATTCCATATAGTATTTCAGCTGTGTAGCATTTTTCACTTTGTCTTGTTATTTGGAAGACAAATAATTCCAGAGGCTCATGGATAGTCTGGAATTCACCATCATTTACCAGTATGGATTTACCAACTGATTTTGTGAACTCCCAGCTTCCTTTGAATCTTCTCATCCATCATATCCCAGACATGGACAATCAAGCACTATACCAACTCCCGGTCAATCAAGTCGTATATTCAGCTGAAGAAAGAATAACCTACATCTTAACCCAGAAAAGGGCTGGAATATTCATGCCCAATTCAAGTTAGTTCTGTCAGGAAATTCTAATGGATTATGTGATGTCACTCCTCATCCAAAGAGATACTGAAAGTGTTTGTGCCTGATCCTGATCGAATCAATCACATGGACTCCTGTGTGTCACGCCACGCCAGAACGCTTCAGACTTATTTATACCTGTCTGTTATATCACCCTGGAACGCTCCTAGCCCAGTGACTTAGCAACTGTGACTTGAGAGATTACAGTATATCCACATTGGATTCATAGGGATTACTCCTACATGTTTTTCGCGATGGATATATGATCCAGAAGTGAAAGTTCTGTGTGTGTTTGTGTGCAATCCCCAATTTTCTGAATAGGTGGATATATGCAAAGCAGCTGTTTTCCTGGATTATAGAAAGTGTGATTATGGCCAGACTTTTTCTAGTGGATATTGAAGGAGAGGGAGTCATCATCAGACCCATAGGATAGTTCTAGAGACAGATTAGATAGATTTTCTTTATCTATTTCTTTGTATGGATTATTTACTTTGTTTGTGTTTGACACATGTATTTGATGTGAACCTTTTTTGGGGAAATAGTTTTGGGGACTTCTGTTTTGGTTGTTACTTTGTGTGCATTGCCTGAAATATGATAATTTTTCATGTCCATGTCACCATATTGTAGCCAACAGGGTTTTCCAGAACCCAAATGTTTCCACAATACAATTGTTTGTTTGTTTGTTTGGTTTAACAAAGCCTTGAAGTTACTTCATTGTTAACCTGGTGTTCCAAAATTGATGTTTATAGTCCAGTTATGGTTACTGTTATGTGATACAGTGAGTTATTGTACTGTTTTTGTCTAACCGTGGCTGTTTTCCTTTGTCATGTAATCCAGTGTTGTGTCTAACAGTGGTTGTTGTCCCTCTGTTGTGTAATACTGTGGATGTGCATGGCAGTGGATACTTGTCATTGTTTATATATATGTGGGAGATTAAATGTGGGGCGGGGCAACTTACACATAGACACACCTTCTGGGTAGAGTGATTAGTACTCGGGTGTCTGTGGTAGAACTTCCCGGATCTCCCAGCCTTCTATGGGAAACATTTCTTCTATGTTAGTGTTGAACTTGCACCCTTTTCTGCCTTGTTCAATACTTGGGGGTTACGAGCCAATATATTAATTCCTATAGAGGGCGTGTTTGGGTTTTAGACCCCATTCATACTGAATACTCCTAGCGAAACTTGTCCTTATTCTAAGTTATTATATTTACCACCCTACAGTACGGTCATATATTATTAGCTTGTGCGACAGATTGCCATTAATAAAGTATTTAATTGACGTGGAACACCATCGTTACTACGATCATTTCAGTTGAGATTGATTCTGGTTCTAGTTAATCTGCTACAATGTTTTTGTTTGGACAGCGAGCGTCAGACATAAGAGAGAAGCATTATAGCAGTAGACAACGTTGTCTGTAGTTACTACCGAATAAAACTCTTTGCACAAGATGGAGGAAACCTCTAGCATCTGTATAGCTGAAATTATCAGGAAATCCCTGCTAAAGGAACCTGAAGTAACAGAAGTAAAGAGAGGCTGGGAACTGACACTCGTAGGACTTTAGCCACTCTTCACTCCAAAGGATGTGATAAGAGCTGACCAGCTATTTGTGAATACTTTACTAACAAGTAACTTAACATTACAGCCCTCAAGAAACAGATTGAGTTCTCAAGGCGGGACAACTCGGCACAATACAACACCAATTTTTAGCACGGATTTCACAAGAGACTCTAATGCAGAGAAACTCAGCCCTTTATTATCCGCGGAAGAAACTGCAGCACCGAGGAAGGAAGATTGTTATGCCTGACTCAGAAAAAGGTAAACGCCAGTTGCATTTACATCATTGGACCATGATGATTAACAGTAATCTATTTAAAAGGAGGATATTGGTGGATCAGATATTGATCTACAAAGGATGGAGGAAAATCACGGAGACAACCTTTGCTGTGGCCAGCTTATGCAAGACTTCACTACTGGTACATCATAGGCTGAAAGGATTAGACCAGGGGTCACCAAACTTTTTTCACCGCTGACCGGATAATTGACAAAATGACGAGCGCGGGCCGGATAGTCATTCTGTACAATACTTGTGCTGTGCTCCGTGGCGAAGATCTTACAGACGCGATTCGCAATCCCATATAACCACGTTCGAAACACAGCTTCGCGCAATTTGCCAGCAGACAACGTTGCGCTGGTTTTTACGCTATGTTATGAGTGCCGTTCGTTCAGAAAGCAATGGTAAACTACTGAACGTAAACTTACCAAGACATCAACAACAGCAAACAATGCTTGTGTTGACTGCAAGCGTCCTGTAAAGGATATGCAGAGAACTTTAACAATAATAGCAAGCTAGAACGAAATCTCTGGGGGAAAAAGACGAAAAACTAAGTTAATCATGGGAATGGCGTGCGAAGCGCGCGCGCGCACACACACACACACACACACACACACACACACACACACACACACACACACAAGAAAAGACAACCAACATATTTATTTACTAAACAAAGTTATCAAAGAAGGCGACGTTAACAAACAAAAATAGTCACATCAGGCCTAATGTGCACATATTCGAATCTCACAAACTAAGCAGCAAAAGAGGTTAGTGAGATATGTGAAACTGACATATGGCTTTCAAGATACCATCAATGTTTGGTTTGGAATTGCTGCATCCAATCAAGCAAATTGCTTTCAAATGATCATCAATCAATCTGACTTCACCTACTTCATTTTTGAAAATGTTTGCTCACAGACACAGGTTGTTCCAATCACTGGTGCCATACCAGCGGCAAATTTCTTAAGTTTCGGAAACTCAAGATCAGGTAAGCAAGGTACTTTCTTCTCTGTGCTTCTCTTTCAACAAGTCATTTGCTTGCAAATCACTGAGCTCCACCTGTAGTTCAACTGGCACATCATCAAGTTTAAAATCAAACGGATTATGAAACAGAAGAATGTCACTCTAAATTCTTTCTAGATCTGAAAATCTCTCCAAACTCTTTGAAACAGTGAAAATGAGAATGGTTTTCTGCTTCCAGTTGTGCTTCCAACAATGACAGCTTTCTCCTAAATCCATTGATGGTTCTGTAGAGATCACAGACGAGGTAATTCTTTCCCTGAAGTTTCAAGTTCAGTTCATTCATGTCGACCAAAAATAACAACTTTCACAGCCAGGTAGGATCTGAAAGCTGTGAATATGCTCTATCTTTTTCAGTGAGGAAAACATCTATTTCGTTTCGGAGCTTGTAAAATCGAAGCAGGACTTTACCGCAGTTAGTTTAGTTAGTTAGTTATCAGTTGGGGTATCTTCGTTGCACTCCGGACATGTCCATAGGTGCTCAGATCCTCCCCCCAGCATATGCATCAGCGTCCGGTGGCTAATAGTGCCAGTTTTGTGTTGTTTGATGAGGCGCTTTATTTTCCCGATGTACCTCTCGCGTCTGGCTGTGCCGATTCTTACTCCCAGGTCTTTCATCCTGGACAGCGATGTGGAATCACTGGCGTCAAAGTCCTCTGTTCTCACCATATCTTTAAGGGCGTTAATAACATCGGCACGACCCATGGGCTGGCCATCTACAGGGGGTGCAGAGCCAGCCAATTTATCAGCTCGTTCATTTCCCTCGACTCCCGCATGTCCCGGGACGAAGATGAAGGTGACTTTGCGGACAACAGACTTCCGCAGCGACTCAGTCCACTGTCTACGTACAGATCCAGCTTCGACCTTCTGAATCATGCTCATTGAATCACTTAGTACACACACGTTGGTATAATGGTGTGATTCCAGCCATACGAAAGCCTGTGTAACTGCCATCACCTCCATTGTCATGCTGCTCGTGGTCATAGAGTGGGCACCACTGGATTCTTGAACGGTTCGGCCCGCTGAACGGGCTGTAAATGCCCACGCACTTCTCTGCTGCTCTACAACAGATCCATCTGTATAGATGAGCACTTCGGGGCTATCTGAGTGTTCATAGATGAGCGCGTTAACCTCTGCATTGACAGCGGCAGGGTTCTGCTCTCTGCACCGTCTGTCGAGTGTGATAATGCAGGAGAAGGTACACTTAAAAGCTGGAGGCACCGGCACCCATTCCTTGCCGGGGTTGATACTGGTAAGACTGCAGACCTGTCCGACGACATCTTCCGCCCTACCCATCCATGATTTGCCCCTCTTTAGCCTGTCACCCTTTTCTCTGAATACAGCGTCATGCAGAGGGTGCTGCTCATCTGCACTTATTTTAAGTATGCACGAGCTCTCCAGATCTTGATCCTGTGTTCCATTGTCGGGAAGTCAAGGAGGTATCTCATTGCAACACAGCTGGTGTCTCTCGTGCAGCCCAAAATGATGCGCATGGCTTCGTTTTGTACCTTTTCAAGTCTTCCAATCTGTGTAAGGCTGACAGTGAGGATGGCCAGGGCATACTCGATGCGTGAAAGCACAAGTCCTTGGAACAGAAGCAATAGCAGTCTTTGCTCGATATTGGCAGTCGCCATGACTCTCATTGCTGCCAAACCTTTTCTAGCCTTCGTTATGACATAATCGCCATGATCTCTGAAGGACAGGCTACGATCAAGCCTCACGCCAAGATATGTCATTGACTGGGTTCTACTCAGAATGCTCCCATCCATTCTTACTGCCGGCAGGTCTGTTTTCACAATATGGTTGTTTAGTGAGAACCATGTAACCGTTGCCTTTGCAGGGTTGACAAGGGCATCGGCATCAGCACACCATGAGGAAATTCGATCTAGTTCGCCCTGCATATAGTTGGCAACCGCCTGTCTATCTCGACCCTGTCGATACACGAGGATGTCGTCAACGAATGATAGAGTCCTACCCCTCCCATCCAACTGTTGTTCAGTGATCGGCACCGTATACACGTTGAATAGTACCGGTGACAGTGGTGAACCCTGCGGCAATCCTGGACATATCGTTATCGGCTCAGAAGACCAACTCCCGCATCTTAGCACCACCTTCCTTTGGAGTAGAACTGCAGCTATCCATTGTACAAGGTGAGGGTGCACTTTCAGTCTGAGGAGGGTTTGCATCAAGTGCTCGAAAGATACTCTGTTATATGCGTCCTCTAAGTCTATGGCGGCCGCACATGTCTCTTCTCTGACCTGAAATCCTTTGTAAACATCTTGAGCAAAGACCGCCGCATTCAGCCATGACTCTTTGTTGCATCTGTATCCTCCAAGTGTGGGCGGGAAGCAGCCGAGCTGTTCCAAGTCCCAAGCAAGTCTGTGTGCTACAATTTTACCGCAGTTGTGCCACCTCACTGATGTGTGATAAGGCAAGTCACAGAATTCGGAATCAATTTCTTCAAGAAAAGCCTAGAATTTACGGTGAATGATTGCGTGTTTCCGAATGAAGTTCGCAGCAGAAACGACTGGTTTCAGTTCACAATAAATATCTGAGTCTTTCCCACAGAGTACGTGCTAATGTACAATGCAGTTTATGAACAAAGCGCCCGGAATTTGCAAATCTTCCAACTGAGTCCTGATCTTCCCCACCATACCCTTCCTCATTCCAGCCATGTTTTTTCCTCCACCAACTGTAACACATAGAAGCTGATTCCACCGAAGGTTATAATCTTGTAAAATTGTTTGCACTTCCACGAAAATGACTTTCCCAGTTGTTGTTCTATGCATGCTGCAAACGGATGCCAACTCTTCCGTTATCTGAAACTCCAAACTGACACCACGAATGAACACGAGATGTTGTGACGTACTCGAGTGATCAGTAGACTCATCCAGCGCCAGAGAATACCAAAACAAGTTCCTAGGTTCTCGCGTATCTGTAGCACTATGTTCTCTCCAAGTTCTTCTGTTCTCCGCACAACTGAACTTGCCGAATGGCTAATAGTTTCAAACAAATCGGCTTTCTTAGGACACAAGTCATTTGCTGCTTCGATCATACACTTTTTGATGAAGTTGCCATCAGTAAACGGTTGTCCTCGTTCTACCATCTTATGCACTGTATTGTAACTTGCACGAGTGACATTTTCAGCAAATTTTCCCGTGAAGAGATTTCTTTGTGTTTCAAAACCACGTTTAAAGGTCTCATATTTCCCAGAGCGTAACTTTCAGAAAACATTTAATATGTTGATAGATGTTTTGTTTTGTAGTGACGCCGAAAATTGTACTCTTTCAAAACGGCAACACTTTCGCTGCATATTACACAACTGGTTTTCTGGTCCTTTGTTTTCACAAAGAAGTAGTTTACTCCCCATTCTTCACTGAAAAATTGACACTCATGCGTCCGCTTTTTTGTTGTTGTTGTTGCTAGTAGCCATAATTAAGGGTGAAGTACACGGGATCTGAAAATAAAAAGAAAAAGACATTAAATTAGAAACATAATTAAAATCCTATTGGAACACAGAAAAGCAGAGGACTAGGGGTCACTGGTGAAGCTACGGCTCATCAAAGGTACATATACAGTTTATAGATACCTTTGTGTAACCGCACAGAGATGATAGAGATAATAGCACAACGCCGACTGCTCATGGGCCGTAGAAGAAGAGAGGAATAAGAAGACACAGAAAATCTCATTCTATCTCTATGGCTAACAAGAAAACGACGATTTGGAGATATCAGAAAAAATTCGGGTCCGTGTACAGGGAATCATAATAATGTAATTGAATAGATACAACAACATCTGATTAATAATGCAAATTCCCTAATAAATAAATTGCATGATTAGATGCAATGACAAAATAGGCATCTCCATGAATAAACATACACATGATCATCCTTCACAGTACCAGTGATCTTCCATCACAGCATGGGTAGTCATCCAACACAGTACCAGTGATCCTCATCACAGCATGGATAATCATCCAACACTGTAACTGTTGTCTGATACGCAACACCAGCAATTATCAGACAACAAGATGGAACAAAGGTCATTCATTCAGTAGCATGTCCTTTACAGAAACTCGCTACTATATCAACCTTCCGAAAAACCTCTCGATCATAAGCAAGATGCCCCACTTCAGATGCATCGATCTGGAGACCATCCGCCACATCCTGCACCCATCTTCTCTTTGGCCTTCCTATTCCTCGCTTCCGAGGCATATACCCCTCCATTATTGTTCTCAGGCACAGACATAGCTATTATATTCCCATATTCCTATTTAAACTTTGAAGGTTCATTCAAAACTCACCCCACAGCAGATAATCGTCATTCCACAATCAAGATTCTTTTGGATCTTCACAGGGCCTGTCCGCCTTCTCAACTGCGGTCTGGAAAAAAAACAGTGGCCTCGCTCTGCCGTGCCTGGGGCATGTTCGCCGATCTGCTTCTTAGTGGCTCAGAGGGATGAGTTAAAACCCTCTGCTGAGAATTAGACATCAGCATCTCTTCGGCCTCAGTTGCTATCAAGGCCAAAGAGATGGGAACACGGCGTGACTGGGCTCTTATGAGGCACGCCAACACAACATCCCAGCATCCTATGCATTTTTACCAAAGTATCATGGTCCTCCAGGTTGGGGGTTGAAGCGTGGGGGTAACATCCCCACCTTTGTAAAAACTATTTTTGTTACGAAAAAGATACATGAGACAAACTAGAATCAATTCTGGAAATAAGATATACTATGCACTACAACATCTACTAAAATCAAAGGCGCTATCTCGTAACACCAAGATCACAGTATACAAAACACTGATCAGACCAGTTGTACTGTATGGCTCTGAAACCTGGAGTACAACGAAAGGAGACGAAGCCTTGCTACAAACCTTTGAGAACAAAGTTTTAAGATGCATCTTTGGACCCATTAGGGATACACAAAGTGGAGAGTGGAAAAGAAGAAGTAACAAAGACATTTATGATCTGTGTAAGTCCCCGCTAATCACTGGTATCATGAAGGCTAATAGACTACAATGGCTGGGGCATATAGAAAGAATAGAATATAACAGGGAAACAAAACTCGCTTACACTCAGGAAATAAATGACCGTAGACCCCGAGGTAGACCAAGAAGACGGTGGAGAGATAACATATATATAGACCTACAAGCACTAGGAATCAACGACTGGCAAGAGAGGGTCAACCAGAGAGACGAATGGAGGCGGATTGTATCTGCAGCAAAGAACCTCAATGGCTCGGAACGCTAAAGAAGAAGATCATGGGATTCCATTCCATTCCAATGTTCAAAACAAAAATTCCAAATTCGTCCTCGTCTAACCTGCTTCATCAGCTGTGGTTCTTATTGAGGATCGTGGTTTTTGTAGGTGTATTCACCCTAATTCTTGTCGTGTGAGTCCTATCTCGGACTGGTTATGTAGCGTTTGTGTCTGTAACGTCAGCAGTGGTCGGCGGCTATCCTTTGTGCTCTTCTGTTGTTATGGTTTTCTTTGTTGGTGTTGGCTCCAAGCTCGTTTGGCTGCAGTCCTTATAAGGACTTTTCGTGATCCCACTCCAGCTGGGGTATAGCTCGGCGGCTGTCCTTTGTGCATGTTTCCTCTTGTGGTTTACTTTGTTGGTGCAGGCTCCAGGCTTGACTGGTTGCAGTCCTTAAAAGGACTTTTTATTAGGTCTTTTAATCTCCTTCGTTGTGTAATTTGTGTAGGAGCTTTTCGACGTTTCTATTTTCCTTCTTGTACTTTTTTTCATCTTCGAGTTTTAGCTTCGGCCATTTTCTTTTTTCCTCCGCGGTCAGCCATGGTATTCTCTCTCCATCTTTCATGTAGTACGCGTAGTCGGTACCTTTTTCTAAGATTTTTTGTGGCCATTCTACCGGTCGCCTGAGTCTTTTTGGTTTCTTCTTTTCTCTTTCAATCCAGCACCTTTCGAATTCCTTGTTTCTAAGGTTATCCTTCCTTAAGTACACTCGTAGCTCCTCCAAAGTAATCCCCCCCCCCGGGCCGCTTCGTGTCTTCCTCAGGGTGCTCGTCTTGGTTTGCTTCAGATGTCTGGCGAGATAGTGTCGTGGCTGGGTTGCTGGCTTTGTCTAGCGGTTCTGGCTCGTCCTCTTGTTGGATGTCATCTTGCGGTTTCTCTGTGTGCTTTTCTGTTTCTTGTGCTGGTTTGCTTTGGGTTGGCTCCTTTTCGATTGTTAGAATTTCTCTGACCGCTTTGATGTCTCGCAGAATCTCTTCATTTATCTTTACCATCTGCCTCATATACTCCACCTCTTGTTTGATGTTGAGCTGGATTTCTTTCATGTCGGCCAGCAGCTTCTCATTATCGCTAGTCGGAGTCGCCGTCAGTAGTGCCTTGACTTGCTTCTTCAACTCGTCTATCTGCTTTTGAAGTTGATCTCTTTCAGCTTGTGCTATACCCGTGACTGTCTCGCCTCTCTGCATTGCTTCCTTGAATGGTGTCTTTGTCATGATGGCGATCTTCAAGACGTCTCTGTGTCTCTGCAGGTACGGACAGCCCAAGTATCTTTCGCCATGCTTGCCCAGGCAGTTGGCGCACTTTCTTCTATTGTTTGGAGCTCGGAAGTCCGTGTCCAGCTTGGCCAGCGGACACTCCTTGAAGGCGTGGTGATCGGCGCAGTATCGGCATATTTCCGTCTTACTGCGACACGTAGCTCTACTGTGGCCGGCCTTCTGACACGTGGAACATTGCGTGATTCTTGGTATGAATCTCTCTGGCTGTTGAGTTTTCTTGCTGAATGAAACTGTGATCGGCATCTCGCTGCCCTCCGACGTCACTACTGCCAAGGTTGTAGGTATCTTGGAGTAGATGAGAAGCCGCTCCGCTTTCAAGAATCGGATGTGAAGATTCTCTTCACGTAGCTGCTTGAGGATTTCTTCATCTGCCAGCTCCACAGGAATCCGCTTGACAACCCATCGGACAGTTTTTGAGTCGGTGATTCCGACTCTGGTGTCTTTCTCCTCCTTCTTCTCTGCTGTTTTGGTTCTTGACTGTGTTGGGCTGTCAATCTTCTCCCTCGTAGTAGCTTCAGTGATGGCTGTAGTATCAGGCTCTTTGATGCAGCTAGCAGGTGGGCTCTCGACGTTCTTTTTCTTGTTGTCGACTCCCACGCTGCACATCTTGGCGACAGCGTGCTTCTTGTTGGATTTTCCTCGTGACATTTTCCCGCGAATCAGGCTTCTTGACAGAAAAATGCGACTTGACTTGTTAGCGCTCGCAGTGCGAATGTTGCGACGACACACATGACGAGATCATGGGATATTCTAATCCATACTCTTGTAGAGCGGCGGCAGGCGGCTTCATTTGGTAATAGAATATATCTCATAATAAGGCTTGCAAAATATATCAATAAGGCAGCCTAAATAAACAGCCTAGTGCAGTCAAGAGGTCTTCGCACATGTGAAGATCTTCTATTATTCTAAACAAAATATTTACATTTACATTGTATCACAGCATCTCGTGTTTCATACGTTATATCAAGCAAGTTTGAGTATCGACGGCGAGCCATGAAATGACGTCGCGGGCCGGATCCGGCCCGCGGACTGTAGTTTTGTGACCCCTGGATTAGACAACGTGAGTGAATGGATTAAAAGACTCGCTCAACAGCTCAGAAGAATCCTGTTGACTTTGAACTTTTCCTAATGAATGAAGAGGCAACCTCCTGAGGATTATCAGAATGTACGGAGCCATTGCGCGGAATTCCGGCCTGAAACAAGGATCTATCTAAAGTATACTGTGATTATAGGAAACGGATGTCCTTATGCACACACAGGAAAACCCACTGCCAAAAAAAATATTAGAAGCCTAGAATTTTAGGCAGATGTAGAACGGAGTGAGCTTAGAAATTATTCTTGGATGTTATCGCGAGCTTCGATAAAGTTTTCCTCCAGAAACCTTTTTAACTGGGGAAGCTTCTGTCACAGAACGCGGCTTTACCATCCCAGAATACTTTCTCGTCTACATCTGATGGGCCACTTAAAGAAAGTACAGAAGATAGTTTAGCCGTTTAGTTTAGTTTACTTGATGGATCAACATCACGGCACACGAGTGTAATCTATATGTGATGCGTTCTACTCCTAACTCAAGCCTGAGTCCGGAGAATCTCAGCTCACTGCATGAAATCCGTAGCACCGGCGAGGATCCAGAAATACTTTAGGTAGATTGTTAACTCGAAATTTTGCCCGGGCAGCGCCGTTAGGCTACTCTTTTTTCGATTTCCAACTGCCAAGGGATGTCTTACGTGCGCAAAAATACACACGGGCGTCCGATCTCACTAACCTGAGACCAGGAGAAATTTTTTGTTACTAGAAGTCCACGTGAAAAAACCCGTGACATCCAGCATCCGAGGCGGACACCATACCTCGAGACCACGCAGCCATCTCAAGTACAAAGGAGTGAAATACATTCTCTAAAAGCTTTGTAAAGACCGTCTAGCCTTGACGTCAGATTACTCACAAAAGCATGCAAGTAAACAAATCACCATGGTCCGCTGCTACATGGAAACGCTCTTAAATTTCACGCCAGGACTCATCTTTCAGAAAGGTTCTGATTGATAAGACACTCTGGGTTAAAAATAGAGTCAGACTAACGGGGGCCGTCAAGCTATCCAGCCAGTTCCGCTTCACGGTGTTAGTTGTCAAACTGACATGATAATTATACAGACATGAACAGGTCCGCGACTTGAAAATGAAACCGTCCATGTGTGACAGTATGGTAAACGCTGAATAAGGAACACATGAGGGTGTTGGGTGACTGGTGGAGGCAATTAAATCTGGGTATGTGCACGTCAAACCAGACAGGGAGGCGCCACAGAAATTAGAGAGTGGATCATACTTAGTATAAATAGGCTTTCTAGGTCTGTTCACTTTACCATCCCAGAATACTTTCGTCATGGTTCATTCGCACTACGAGCGCTAACAAGTCAAGTCGCATTATTCTGTCAAGAAGCCTGATCAGCGGGAAAATGTCACGTGGAAAATCCAACAAGAAACACGCTGTTGCCAAGATGTGCAGCGTGGGAGCCGACAACAAGAAGAAGAATGTCGAGAGCCCACCTGCTAGCTGCATCAAAGAGCCTGATACTACAGCCATCACTGAAGCTACTACGAGGGAGAAGATTGACAGCCCAACACAGTCAAGAACCAAGACAGCAGAGAAGGAGAAGAAAGACACCAGAGTCGGAAACACCGACTGAAAACAGTCCGATTGGTTGTCAAGCGGATTCCTGTGGAGCTGACAGATGAAGAAATCCTGAAACAGCTACGCGAAGAGAATCTTCACATCCGATTCTTGAAGGCGGAGCGGCTTCTCACCTACTCCAAGATACCTACAACCTTGGCAGTAGTGACGTCTGAGGGCAGCGAGATGCCGACCACAGCATCATTCAAAAAGAGAATGCAGCAACCAGAGAGAGTCATACCAAGAATCACGCAATGTTCCAGATGTCAGAAGGCCGGCCACAGTAGAGCTAAGTGTCGCAGTAAGACGGAAATATGCCGATACTGCGCCGATCACCACGCCTTCAAGGAGTGCCCGCTGGCCAAGCTGGACACGGACTTCCGAGCACCCAACAACAAAAGAAAGTGCGCCAACTGCCTGGGCAAACATGGAGCAAGATACCTGGGCTGTCTGTACCTGCAGAGACACAGAGACGTCTTAAAGATCGCCATCATCACAAAGACACCATTCAAGGAAGCAATGCAGAGGGGCGAGACAGCCCCGGGTATAGCACAAGCTGAAAGAGATCAACTTCAAAAGCAGATAGACGAGTTGAAGAAGCAAGTCAATGCACTGCTGACGACGACTCCGACCAGCGATAATGAGAAGCTGCTGGCCGACATGAAAGAAATCCAGCTCGACATCAAACAAGAGATTCAGCGCATGGCTGAGATGAAGAAGGAGAACGAAGAAATCCTACAAATGATCAAGACCGAAAGAGAATTGCATATAGCTGAAATGGGACTCTTTCAAAACAAATTAACAGAAGCCAAACAAGAACTCACAGAGAAACAGCAAGAAGAAAACCAAGAGACCGAGCCTGAACCGCAAGCTGAAGCCAGCAGCCCAACCACAACGCCCAAGAGGGAACTACTATACCGTCGGATCTCTGAAGGAGGCACAGAATACCCAGTCGACAAGGAGGAACTCAAGCGCGAGGAATTCAGAAGGCGCTTGGAAGAAAAAGAAAAGAAGAAGCCTAAGAAACTCCGGGGGAAACCGATGGTATACCCAGTAGTACTCTACGACCGTGAGAACGACTTCGAGTACTATATAGATGACGGTAAAATCGTCCCATGGCTGACCACGGAGGAAGAAAACTTTAGGCAGCAGTATCGCAAACGCAACAGTGAAAACAAGCACAAGGAAGAAAATGAAAACGTCGATAAGCTCCTAAAGAAAATACACAATAAAGGAGACAAAAAGACCAAATAAAAAGTCCTTTTAAGGACTGCAGCCAATCAAGCCAGGAGCCTGCACCAACAAAGAAAACAAGTGGAAACATGCACAAAGGACAACCGCCGACCGATCCCCCAGCTGGAGTGGGATAACGAAAAGTCCTTATAAGGACTGCAGCCAGACGAGCCAGGAGCCTACACCAACAAAGAAAAACACAACAGAAGAGCACAAAGGATAGCCGCCGACCACTGCTGACGTCACAGACACAAAAGCTACATAACCAGTCCGAGATAGGACTCACAAGACAAGAATTAGGGTGAATAAACCCACAAAAACCACGATCCTCAATAATAACCACAGCTGATGAAGCAGGTTAGCCGAGGACGAATTGGGAATTTTTGTTTTGAAAATTGGAATTGGAATTGTTCACTTTAGATACAACCCTCATGTTCAACTAACACCGTGAAGCGGAACTGGCTGGGTAGCTTGACATCATTTGTGTGCTGGCTCTATTTTTAACCCAGAGTGTCTTATCAAGCAGAATCTAAATGTATACGTTCTGCATTCATATATGTCATAAGTCATAACAGGTATGCAACTATCTCAATGTATACGTTCTGCATTTATATGTATGATTATTATAGTGCCTAGAATTCCCCAGGAATGTTATTTCTTGTAACTATGCAAGTATTTTAGAGGACTGACTTTCTGTTGGCCTGTGGCAGGCTAGTTCTTTGGGTCTGCCAGTAGTTCTTGTACTGATCTGTGAATTGGTATTCTTCAGTTACTGTCTATATCATATTGATATAAATGTTATTCTTACTGGTAGTCAGGTCTTAGTCAGATATGACTGAGCTTCCGTATAACAGTAGACGGTACTACCTGCTTTCTGTTAGCGCCGAACGTTGGGCGGCGCTTACCAAACCCGACACCCCACATTGTGCCAACGGCTTCGGGCGGAAGAGCGCAATAGGGAAGGTACAAGCCTTACCCTGGTGCGAGGAAATGCAAGCTAAAGACAAAATGTCATGGCAGGGCAGACCAGGCCCTAAGCCTTGGTTGGCAACTGGTCTAGGATCGAAGCTCCGACAGGCGGACAGTTAGAGCATTGCTTTGCTGATCCGGCAGCTTCTGCAGCTTGTCTTGTTCCAGATGTAGGGGTGTTACCTTTCCTCTGGAGTGAACTAGGCAGGCCGAGAGAGGGATCATGCTGCATGGGCAACACATGATCTCTATATTTTAGCCCAGGCTTTGTGCTATGGAGAGGCAATAACTCCATCCCTGGTCTTAACTGGTCTCGGAATCAAAGCGAGAGGCAACTGTTACGGGTTATAAGTCCCTGTCAAATGGCGTAGACATGGGGCGCCACGCGTTGCCTCTGACGGTGGGAGACACCTATAGGTGTCACTGATCAGCTACCGCCCGCCTCAAGCTGGGCAGCCCCCGGCCAATTGGGTGCTGATCCGCCACAGCCTGCCTGCTTCAATGGGTGCTTGGGGCTAGGACAAAATCTGAATTGCTGTAAAACCAATGCACCAGGTAAAAATAAAAATAGAAACCTCAAGCTACGGCTTGCAACCTGGAATGTGAGAACCATGTGTCCAGGATTTTCCACTGACTTGACCAATATTGACGATGTGAGAAAAACGGCTGTGATTGATGCCGAACTCAATCGTCTTAACATTGATATTGCTGGCCTGCAGGAGACTCGCCTCGCTGAGGAAGGGTCACTCAGGGAAAACAATTACACCTTTTTTTGGAAGGGCAGGCAGAAAAAAGGCAACATGGTGTGGGCTTTGCAGTGAAGAATTCGCTACTGGGAATGATTGAAATTCCAGCAGGAGGAAATGAAAGACTATTATCCCTGCGGTTGGCAACCTCTTGTGGTTTTGCCTCCATTATTACTGCATATGCATCGACACTGGATTCCTCTGATGATGTGAAGGATTCGTTCTATGAGGAGCTAGACTCCGTGATCAAGGCAGTTCCAAAATCTGACTACATTTATATGCTCGGTGATTTCAATGCTCGTGTGGGCAAAGACTCGAGTTCATGGCCAGAGTGCCTTGGAAAATACAACATCGGTCGCATGAATGATAATGGGCAAAGGCTGCTGGAGCATTGCACTAGAAATGACCTATGTATTACAAACTCCTTTTTTTAAAACAAAAGAGATGCATAAGGTCACATGGAAACATCCAAGATCCGGCCATTGGCACCAGCTGGACTTCATCATCACACGGAGACAACATCTGACCCATATATCATTGACTCGTAGTTACCACAGTGCTGACTGTGATACGGATCATTCTTTAGTTGTTGCAAGGGTTAGACTGAGACCAAAGAGAATCTACACAGCTAAACACAAATCTAGCCTCAGGATTAATATTATTAACACTCACGATCCTAAAAAGCGCTTTCAGTTTCAACAGCAACTTGAAGACGCTTTCGCTGATACACCAGAAAATTGTACAGTAAATGAAAAGTGGGGTCAAATTAAGGAAACTCTTTATAAAACTGCCGTAGGGGTTTACGGCACTGTGGATCATAAGAGGCAGGACTGGTTTGCGGCAAATAGCGAGACTCTGCAGCCCTTGATTGATAAGAAGAAGAAAGCTCTCTTAAGACACAAGGAAAGACCAATTCGTAACACTCTGAGTGAGCTAAGGCAAGCTAGGAAGGATGTGCAAAAGGCTGCCAGGCAGTGTGCAAATGATTATTGGATCAAGTTATGTGAGTCCATTCAAATCGCAAGTGATAAGGGAAACATAAGAAGCATGTATGAAGGAATAAAGAAAGCCTGTGGTCCAGTGATCAAAAGATGTGCACCGTTGAAAACCTTGACTGGAGAAATCATCACTGATAAGAAACAGCAGATGAACAGATGGGTAGAGCACTATTTGGAGCTTTACTCAAGTGAGACCAAACTAGCGGATGATGCCCTCAACCCCATAGAGGCTCTACCAACTCTTGACCACCTGGACACACTTCCCACCATAACAGAAGTTAAGTGTGCTATAAATGAACTTACATCTGGCAAGGCTCCAGGCAAGGATGGGATTCCAATAGAGGTTATCAGGAGTGGGCAAGACACACTCACTCTACAGATCCACCAGCTAATAGAGCTATGCTGGCGAGAAGGACAAGTCCCACAGGATTTCAAAGATTCAAGCATCATAACACTGTACAAGAACAAGGGCGATCGGAGCGACTGCAACAACTATAGGGGTATCTCACTCCTGTGTATTGTTGGAAAAGTATTTGCAAGAATTGTTCTGCGTAGACTTCAAGTCTTAGGAGATCAAGTATACCCCGAATCACAGTGTGGCTTTCGACAGAACCGGTATACCATTGATATGATATTCTCATTGCGACAAATGCAAGAAAAATGCCGTGAACAGAATCAACCACTGTTTATTGCCTTCATCGACCTCACAAAGGCATTTGATTTGGTCAGTCGTGAGGGTCTGTTCAAGGCACTAAAGAAGATTGGCTGCCCACCAACTCTTCTGTCCATTGTGGAACCGTTCCACACAGGCATGAAGGGTATAATCAAGTTTGATGGTTCAACTTCTGAAGAATTTGAAATCAAGAGTGGAGTTAAGCAAGGTTGTGTACTAGCTCCCACCCTCTTTGGAGTATACTTTTCACTTCTACTGAAATATGCCTTTCGTGTTCAGGATTGTGGTATATACATTCACTCACGCTCAGATGGCGGCCTTTACAATGCTCAGAGATTGAAGGCCAAGACCAAAATTAGGAGGGTACTGATCAGAGAGTTGCTTTTTGCAGATGATGCTGCAGTTACGACCCACTCTGTGGAAGAATTACAATGTCTACTATCTGCATTCTCCAATGCTTGTTCTGAATTTGGTTTAACAATTAGCAAAAAGAAGACACAGATTATGTCACAAGGTGCACATGGGGTACCATCAATCTTTATTGACGACGCCGAACTAGAGATGGTAGACCATTTTACATATCTAGGATCAGTGGTAAATAGCAAATTATCCCTAGATCAGGAAATCAACATCCGGATTGGTAAGGCATCAACAACAATGAACAGGTTAAGAAAAAGAGTTTGGGAGAACAGGAAGCTTACTACAAAAACAAAAGTCCTTGTCTATCAAGCCTGTGTCCTTAGTACTCTTCTATATGGCAGTGAAACCTGGACAACTTACTCACAACAAGAGAAACATTTAAACAGCTTTCATATGCGGTGTCTGCGAAGAATTCTTGGTATTAAGTGGCAAGACAAAATCACAAATACTGAAGTATTGGAAAGATCAGGTTGTGTGACAGTTTATTCCATGCTCAGTCTTCGTAGACTTAGATGGATAGGACATCTTAGGAGGATGGATGATGGTAGAATACCAAAGGACACCTTTTTTGGTCAATTACAGATGGGTAAGAGATCTCAGGGTCGGCCTCTACTACGATACAAAGATGCGTGTAAGCGGGATATGATTGATACAGGCATTGATAATGCACACTGGGAGCAAGTCGCAGCTGAACGTGTTGCATGGAGGGCAAACATCAGAAATGGAATAAAGACAACGGAGAACATTATTGCAGATACGTCACACACCGATTGTTTGAGACGTAAGATGGTGCATGATGGTGGAAATGACCACGCTACCGCCATAGGTAAAAGTTATTATGCCTTTTTAAAGCACAAACTATCGTCTGTCAAGTCGGCAAGGTGCCAATATATATATATATATTCTTACTATACCCGTAGGAATACGTGAGGTTACACTATGCTCCTTACATAATCTTTTACTGTTTATATGTCTCATTTTGTATGTGTAAAATAGTAATACTATCAAGTAAGATTATCTTGCTATGCATATGTTTAACATATGTTTCTAGACATTTTTAATCATGTTTATATGTACCCTGTTTGTTACACTCTGGACATGCATTCGACAGACTTTATTGGGTATTTTCAGCTGTCTGTCACGTCTATTGAAACTATCAGTTTCCCAGTTTGGTGTAGATAATTATATTACTACCTTTTTTGCAAAAAAGGTAGTAATATAATTATCTACACCAAACTGGGAAACTGATAGTTTCAATATACTTAAGTAGGAATATCTGTATATGTATAACGTTTAAGTATATGTTGGATACATTGATTTGTCATATGAAAACCTACCAGTATGAATGGGGTTATGCTATTTTGTTCTTATGCGCAGCATGCATTGGCACAGGGCCTATTGATTGTGTTTGAAGCAGCGGTGTAATTGTACAGACAATAGGCCTACCCACAATTGGTATAGGGTATATGTGCTTATCCCATCCAGTGTGTGGTGCACGAGCATGCATCGTAACGCACGTAGGCATTTCACGGAGATTGATCATGACAATTAAGCCCGGAGATCAGATACTTTATCATACCGCTACCGAAGTTTGAACAGAGCGGCTGTAAGGAACCGGATGTCTGAATTAGTGACATGAACTAAGGACACTTCATTCCTCATGACGGACGTTATAACAGATGGCAGGAATTGTAATAATTACCGGCGTGTATGACTGGAAATGTCTTTCCCAGACTAGACAGTAGGAGAGAGATATGTAGGGAGAAATAGAAGCGTGAACGCAGTAAAGCTGGAAGAGACTCGGCCAGGCTGGCCACTGTATTGGAGTGGGGTGATAGAATGTTAGTCAGTTAGTTAGTTAGTTAGTCGCAGTTCCAACTTCACAGCAACGGGTTGTCTCCATTATGCTCCATTCCTGTGCCAGTGAATATCACACAAAACGCTCCCCACTGCTGTAACGAGTTCACCTTGGGTAGTGAGAGTGAACCACACCCGAGGTGTTTCTGGCACTCCCGTGTATTCTAGCCCCAGGGGTTGGACAGGCTGATACACATGTTTACTCTGTGGTTGATCTCATATTAGTTAATTACGTCTACAAGCCCCTCCATATTCTAGACCCCCACTAACTACCTACACCTGTGGAACAATGAACACTTAGGCATCGTCCGAGACCACATTCAATCATTATACAAAGAGCAAGTCAACTTACATAAAGTTTATTCTACCCTTGAGAATATAGAACTGAAATGAACATCCTGATAGAATAATCTATTTACACAACTAGAGGATAGAGTAGAGACAGAATCAGAGATATAGTTGTCTTCATCGAGCTGAGAAGTAGATTGGATGCAGATATCCCGTCCAGTCGGTCCGCCACTCACCCGGCTTCCTTCCAGGGAGATGACTAGAACCTTGGAGACCACTCCGTCTCCAGAGCGTGGATCCACAACAATAGAGTCACTGCTGGACCTCACTTCACTGGACCAACTGCATCGGTATCACTCCCACGGAGTCACTGTTAATACACAGTTCTCTAACACCACTGGTTGGGAGACAATCCTCCTGGACTTGACTCCAAGTATTCGTGACGTCGATGAACCTACGTAGTCACTGACCAATCGAATGGTCTGTCAATCATAGCACAGTAACACTGCTGAAAGAATATGTCACTGACCAATTCAATGGTCCCTTCCTCACATCACAGTAACACTGATGGAAGAATATGTCAATGACCAATTCAATGGTCCCTCACAGTAACCTTGCTTGAAGAATATGCCAATGACCAATTCAATGGTCCCTCACAGTAACACTGCTTGAAGAATGTCAATGACCAATTCAATGGTCCCTCACAGTAACACTGCTTGAAGCATCAGATATGGCAACTGAAATGTCACTGAGTCCTACTCGAACACAGTTTATAATCTTCATACTGAGACAGTACATTATTAGAATCAGACATCTATTTCACGGAAACAATTCAGGTTGGACTATAATCAATAGTCCCTTCCACCTGGTACCACTTGCCACAAGTCAATAGCTGGTGTAGTTCTTCTCAAAACCTGCCACTATAGCTGTCCAAAGAACCATTCAAGTGTCTGAAGTTCATTCACTTCCGCGTTTAGGCAGAACCACCGTAATAACATACGGTCAGGTGTTTCCTTTCCTTGAGCATGATTACTCAAAATGCTGAAATGTTCCTGGCTGAAACAGAGTATCTTCTACTATAGAAAAACATCACAAACCATCACTTCCCACACGGGCACCTTCAGGGCACTGGTATTTCTTGATGCACCCCTTCACGCATGGTGAATCACATTGGGTACATGGTGTGGTTGAGTCTGGCGTGATAAGTAAAGAATGGACCCCTTCGCGGTGTCACACGAAGTGGTTTCCTGCCAGCAACAATTATAGTTGACTGGTTCCTCAACAGGCAAACTCCTGAAAAGGAAGAGCGACCGTTGAGAGTATACTGGCCCAAACATTAGTCCACATGCATCCTACCAATAACTACTCAACCCTCAGTCATGCTACTTAGTTATGCATATTACCAAAGCATTATCTCTATATGGAGAGTAGTAAAGCATGGGTTCAGTATTGTCAGCTGGCCTCACAGAACAGCCCGTCAAACAGAGCAAGAAATCAGAATGACGAGTCTGATCGTAGGTCTCACCTATCCCTAATCATCTACCAGTCGTCGCTAACGTCAGTAGTGATAGTATGCTGTTATAGTTCTAATTTAATCGAACTAAACAAGGTAAAGAGTCCCTGGACTCGTTCCTAACATCATCAATGTTCATTAAGAAACATAATATTGATCAATATACCATCCCTCGGGATATAGGAATAGTACATGATCACATCCAATATGTACACAAGCCTGTTTGCTGGTGGGACCACCTGCCCACGCCATAGCAAACTCTTTTTATCAGACTCTGCCTTAGAGTCAAGAAGCCTTCTTGAGAATACATGTTCCCCACATGTTCCAAGGGTAATGTTCCAGTTCCGCCCTCTCAAGTGGGTTAGCCTTGGTCGGACCGAACTTCATCGTTGGTCTGGTTTACCAACCTATACTTTCATAACTTGCTTTCACATCCCCCATATCCTATATTTCCCCAGTCTCATACAGCCTCCTTGCATCCTTCCATACTTCCAGCACCTTAGCATTCACTCGCACTAGCGCCAGTATGAAAGAACAAGATAGCTCAGACAAGATTTCAGAACGCATATGTATATCGCGACGGCACACAGTTTTATCACGCGTCGAGCTATTCGGCTTTCGGAATTACTCCAAGGAAGTATCACATGTCATGACCTAATATATATACACAATGTCACATCATATATATATATATATATATATATATATATATATATATATATATATATATATATATATATATATATATATATCACCAAAGCAAACTTACCTTACCACAGAAATCCCGTGTTCCACACAATGAATTCACTATTAAGTTATTACACAATAGTTACATCATTCCTGGTGGCACATAACTAAGTTCTTCCTTTACTTAGTAACTAAGCACAGTTTTGTCTGAATCTCCACCTACCAACTTACCTGGTTTTCTAACCGTTCTTCTGGCTTCAGCCACTGACTGACATAAATCTAAGTTTCTATCAAGCACAAGTAACTATGTTTTATTCTAACACAGCAACCTAATAGATGCAACGATTGGCAATATATGGTACATATATTTTGAACCCAGATCGCCCACATCGCATTCCGGCGTTCCTAACAGCTGATTCGCGAGCACACAGTAAACAAATCCACGATTAGCCGTCAACTGCGTTATCGATCGGTTTGCTAATTAGTATGCAAGGACATCGGCATAGGTAATGAGGTGAGAACAGTGGCGTGTGGTACACACGTACAAAGTTAAATGATTTAAACAAATATGTACCTGAATGTTGAAAACCAGATTTCCAGTCAGCTTCAGAACTGTTCAAGGGCTTCTCAGCTTCCTTTCCATAACAGTCAGCCGAATCATGGGTGAGGTGAGACGCAACACAAAAATGGCTCACATCAGGCCTGCGTCTGCTCTCTCCGAGCAAAAGTAAGTGAATGACTGGTTTAGCCAATTTCTCCCTTCGTGCCAACTCAACGCGCACGAGAAGCGAGTGCTTCTTGAGAAAAGACACTTTCTCGGGAAACCGTCATTCCCCGCCTAGAATTTCTAGATCTCTCTGCCCGAGAATTTAGTGCAATACCCAGCCTCACGGGTCACTCAAATTCCGGTGTTTCGAGAAGATTCTAGACAGTAATTCCTCCATCGGCTTCCCTCAGTCTATTTTTAGCTGGGAAAGTCCCCCGATGACGCGCCAAAATAGTGCGGGATCTTTACGACCCAAGACAGATAAACGCGTTTCGTCACAACTGCCCAATGTGAAAAGTGGAAAAGACAGGAGTCTCGACAAACAACAGCCCGCACAGATACACTGTGCATAATGTCGCCGTCAGAATGTCAACAAACCAGTCCCCCACGAAACACCCAGTTCATCTCTGATGGAATCGGCAGTAATTTTCCTATCTGAATGTTTCCTAGATGTTCACCCACACAGTCCACGAAAATACAATTCATCGTCGATGGCAGTGGCAGTCAATCAGAAGCCCAGCAGCCACTCATTTCTGCATAAGGCAAAAACCGGTCAACTCTGGGACATAGCCACCTGCCATCACTCCGAACATGCAGTCACGTTCCAAAAAACCTCAGGCAGATTCAAAAGCATTTCACACGAAATTCACAGCTCACAGTGTCGCGCCACGCACTCACTCAGTAGCAGGCCGACGGAACTATCAAGCCTCCTTAGTCGCCTCTTACGACATGCGTGGTAGGCTACTGTGTTGCTATTCTTTGTATGCACTATTTAGGATTGTGCTGATGTAGAACTAGATAATACACATTCTTGATTATCTCTTCCAAGCCATCAACAGGAGCCCAGGTTTTCACGTGCTGTGACAACCGAGGAACTTGGTGGTGTCAGGACGGACTTTTGTTCTGGCCGCCGAGTGGCTATGCTGATTTAAACATAACTGTCGCGTGTCACACTTGGAACCGGGACACAGATCCAGATAGGATACTAGTAACATTAAAGTTATGTATTCTTTTGTCATCATTATCTATATGTAATGGTCCTTATATAAATTCACCATCATATCTGTAACCATCATTATAACAATCATTTGTGTAATGAGTAATGATAGAAAATAAACGTGATTGTAGTTTGTTTTAACTCATAGTTCAGTTGTTATACTTTTGTTTTCCAAGGGACGCAAGTGCCTTTCTAAATGTGGTGGGGGGAGGCTAATTAAGTACCAGGGAGGGGAGATAAGTCTGAGGGGAAGATCTGTTCTGGCCAGTAATCAATTAGTAGATGTAAATCTAGACATCTAACTTTCCCTTTCCCACTTCTTGGCAGGATATCAATTCCAGCTAATTTAACGAGCCACTTGTAGCTGTACTCTTTAATATTCAGGGGCATAATCTTTATTTCAGCCATATAGATTTTGTCCCAAGTCAATTTCTGACAACCTGGGGCTGCTCATCAGTGAATTTGACTAGCGGTTGCGCACCCCCACTTCTGACACATGTTTATCCACAGCTTGCAATCTCCAATGGCATTATAAATTTGTATCCTGACTCCTGTCGTCGGTTGGCATCGCTGACACAGAATGAACACTATGTCTAATGAACGAGAGAAAGCAAAATAAATAATTCCCACACAGTTTCCAGTTAAGATTCATGCTTCGAAAAAAAAATAAAAAAAAATAAGAAAATAATATTGTCGGACTTATTGTGGCAAAGAAAAGAAAAATCTAAACAGACAGCATAACCATGAAATCCAAGCCTGAGAACCTTTATCTAAAATACTTAGCTTTCTCACTGTTGGGTTAAAAGGTGGGCCCCACAACTACTTAGAACCTGGCAGTTTATGTGCTTACAAGATGCGTTTACTTTACTTAAGTAAAATGGACATTCGTTGACACTTAACATTATAGATATAAATCCAAGGTGTGGAATATAGTTAATATACATTAATATTATAATTAATATTGGAGCACATGCAACAGGACAAGCGTGATCTTTGAGTAATGTACGACTGGTGGTCTGTAAGTACGACAACTTAACATTAGAGTTATCCGGTTCAGCTCCTGCCAGCTCCAAATGCCTACACTTGTCACCGTGAGGTATGCTCTGGGTTGGCATGTCAACTTGGATTGAAACTCCAGCACCTTCAGCAATACTCAATCTGGAACTGTCAAAACAAATGGCACACCTTAGATAGACTGCCTGATCTGGGTTTTAGATTAGACAACTACACACCACAAGTCCCCATATAAACAATACCATGATGGCATTAGCCATAAAGCATATCTTACAGATCTGCTCATTTGTTCTTGGGTATACACTCTTGCTCTAACTGTACATATAAATGCTCTGGATGTCTGACAGCATCATTTACATCACTCTTCACGGTAGCATAGTTTCAAACTCAGAGGTTTACACCGCAATGATGAATATTATAATCACATTTACATATCTGTTTTGGCTGTTTTGACAAACTCTCACATACACACGAAAACAGCATTCACGGACAGACATCGACAACAGCAGAAGATCCATATCATGGACAAATGTAAAATGGAACTGGCAATACCTTCCAGCGTAGTCAATACACTACCGTCAGTTGCTGCTTCTCTTGGAATTGCAATGGACTGATTTTTACGTGTGATTTAACTTTCCTTATTGCCTGTTCTTCCCGCCATCAGGTGAACCCACTCCGACTTGAAATTAATGTCCCCAAGTCAAGGACGAAAAGTCAATATTATAATCCAACTGACTGGTGTGGGGTTTCTTCTTCTTCTTCGTTCATCCGGAGTTTTTTTTTCGGATGTGATTGCGTTGTGCATGTTTACAGCAGAGCTGCGTTCTTGCGCCGTTAGGCCGACACATCCGACTTCTGCGGGCATTTGTTGACCGGGTTAACCTTCCCAGGGGTTTCTTAGGAAGTTTGACTCTCACTGTTGTGGTGTTATCCCCCATCCCAGCTGGTCCATATAGAACAGACAAAGATCCTGGTCAGCCCTCAAGGGAAGGCAGGGGCAGACCATGGGCATTCCCCGCCATCCAAGGAGGCTTCCATACTTGCAGAGCCGATACATAGCGCTCTGGTACTGGGCTCACCCAAGGAATCGTCACGTCCTGCACATGGCTGCTTAGCCTCACTTCCGTATATTGGGCCTTCCGTTCACCATAGGCTGTTCTTCCGGAAACCAGAAGTATGCAGTCTGCAGATGACATCCACACAGTGAGCTTTCGATTCGGACTTTCCATGTAATGGATTTGCTAGCTAAGCAATATTCCATTTCGTGCCACTAGGACACTTTTCCACCTTTTATGAAGCCCACTATTCAGACTTTCCACGTAATGGATTTGCTATCCAAGCAATATTCTATTTCGTGCCACTAGGACACTTTTCCACCTTTTATGAAGCCCACACAGTGGGCTTTTGATTCGGACTTTCCACGTAATGGATTTGCTATCCAAGCAATATTCCATTTCATGCCACTAGGACACTTTTCCACCTTTTATGAAGCCCACACAATGGGCTTTTGATTCGGACTTTCCACGTAATGGATTTGCTATCCAAGCAATATTCCATTTCGTGCCACTAGGACACTTTTCCACCTTTTATGAAGCCCACACAGTGAGCTTTCGATTTGGACTTTCCACATAATGGATTTGCTATCCAAGCAATATTCCATTTCATGCCTCTGGGTCTTCATGCACCTTTAAATGTCAACCTGTATATAGTTAAAGTAATATGCGGTCAACTTGAGCTTGTTGATATCTCCATAGAGCTTGTCCTCAAATGAAGCAGGTGTGGGCCAAAATATCTTTCTCTGTTCTGCATACGTTGGGCAATCCTGCAGCAAATGTTTTGCTGTCATTTTTCCAGTTCTACAATTACATTCATCGGTATCTCCTATCTTTAGTTTATTGAACAAGTGGTATTTCAGCCTGTTATGTCCTGTGCAGAGTCTGAAGATTGCTACTTGTTCTCTTCGGTCGAGTTTGTAATATGCATCATCCTTCTGATGGCCTGGGTGCTCTGATTCCCATTTGGTTCTATAAGTGCTTTTTATCAACCTCTTTGCCTCATTATAGGTTATGTCTATGTCAGGCTGTGGTAGTCGTCCGCCCTCTTTTGCCAGTCTGTCAGCCTCTTCGTTTCCAGGTATACTGCAATGTGATGGGATCCACTGTATTACAACTTTTTTGGATTTCTGGCATAGACCATGGAGTGCTGCTCTTAGGTCAGTTAGTTCTGTGCTGTTATTGCTCTTCAGTATTGAGACAGCTGACTTTGCATCTGTGAAGATAGCTATTTGCTTCTCTTTATTTTCCTCCATCAGGAACATTTCTGCTGCAGTTTTCAGAGCCTCTACCTCCGCTTTGAAGTTACTTGAAAATTTTCCAGTTGCCATTGAATGTGTTTTTTTCACTCCATTTTTTAAATTTAGGAGAATTCCTCCTCCTCCATTCTCTATTGAATTTTTGGCTGATCCATCTGTATATGCATGGGTCCAATTCCTGCTTGGGTAATGTTCTTTTATGTAGTTTACGGTTATTTCTCTTCTTTCGGTTTCATGCTGAGTGTTCTTTTTCTCAATACCAGGAATGTTTTCTATCATCTCAGGCAGTTGCTGCTGTCTCCAAGCTGGGAACTTGTGTGCATTGTGTATAGGCTTGACTGTTGATATGTTAAGAATAGGATATGCCCTAATCCTTCGTTTTGCAGTTTCTACAAAGTTGCTACGCTTCAGTCTTCCCTTTCCAAAACCATTAAATCTGTTGTACATAGGGTGGTCTGTCAATCTTCTAAATTTTTCTGCTTGTTGCTGGGCTCTGCTATCTCTTCTATCCTGCATTGGTTGTAAACAAGTGATCTTTTCTAGTTCATTAATAGGCGTTGTCTTCAGGCTTCCAGTTATGATTCGCATTCCTTGGTTTTGGACTCTACTTATTTTGTTAAAGTTTGAATTAGCTGCTGTTGTCCAATGCCAGTACTGGCCTCACCCGTCCAGTATATAACTTCTTGAGAACTTTCTCAACTGCTCCCCACGTTGTACCAGCAAGCTTTTTCATGATTGCCATTCTCTGCCTTGCTCTTGTTCGATTTTTCTCAACCTGTGTCTTCCATGTCAGGCGACGATCAAAGGTGACTCCTAGATAGTTTGGATTTTCTTCATGGCGCAATATTTTTCCATTCAATACCAGCTTAGGTTGCTGAGGTTTATTTGAGAGGGAGAACACTGTGCATGTTGTTTTCTCCTCACTTATCTTCACTAGCCATGATTTTGACCAGTCCTCTAGCGCTAATAAGGCTTGCTGTATTCTGCTGTTAGCTGTACTAATATATTCTTCAGATGTCCATATGGCTAGGTCATCTGCAAAGGAGGATGTGTGTACTCTGGCTGGAAAATTTTCTGTGATGTCATTTATATATGCTAGGAATAATGTTGGTGAAAGAACTCCTCCTTGGGGGACACCTTGCTCCAGCAGCATCATTTTGCTTGTTTGTCCTTGTACTTTTGTCCTGGCAGTTCTGTTCTCAAGGTAGTGGCTGATCCATTTATACATTTTTCCACAAACATGCATGTTTTGCAGTTTTACTTTCAGTCCTTCCTTCCATACTTTATCAAATGCTTTTTCTAAATCTATCCAGACTGCTAGTGTGTGCTTTTTCTCTTGGAAGGCATCCTCTATTTGCTGAGCTATATAGGTTATTTGATCTTCAGTGGATCTGTACTTTCTGAATCCTGCTTGGTGTGGTGTTAAGAGTTTGTTTTCTTCCAGATGCCATGTTAGCCTACCATTGATAATGCGTTCCATTAATTTTCCTACACAGCTAAGTAAACTGATAGGTCGATAGCCATTTGGTTCTTCCAGGTCTTTTCCTTTCTTTGGGACTGGTATTAGTATAGCTTCCTTCCATGCCTGTGGGACTATTCCTCTCTTCCAGCTGTTATTTAGGACTGCTAGTAGTTTCTTCTTTGCCTTGGTGCCTAGTCCTATTAGCATTTCATTTGTGATTCCATCCTTTCCTGGTGATTTCTTCTTTTTTAGGGTATTCATTGCCTGTTCCATTTCTTCCATTGTTAGATTTGCCATCATATATTCTGCTGCTGTCTCTGTATTTCTATGATGTATCTGTTTGTCTTTGATTGCTTTCTTCTGTTCAGTTGTAATATCAATGTGGTTTGCATTTGCATAGTGTTCCATTAGTGCATTTGCAGCCTTTTTTCCTGTAAGCAAGGCATTTCCTTGTTTAATTGTTATTTGTTTGTTTCTAGGTCCTTCATTGTTCATGGCTTTCACTAGTTTCCATAGTTTGTTTCCATCCCTGTCAAAATTCAGGTTTTCTGTTTTTTCCCTCCAACGATCTCTTGTTGTTTGATTTACTGTTCTTTTATATTTTGCTGAGATGGCTTTGAGAGAGGTATTCGCTTCAATTGTTTGTTCTCTCTCTGCTGTCTTCCTGGCATCTTCAACTTTGTCCTCCAAACTTTGTAGTTCTTCAGTCCAGTATGGTTTGTAATTTTTCCTCGCTCCTCTAGGAATGGACTCAGTGGCTGCCTGTATTATCGCTCTGTTTAGACTTTCCACCATTTGCTTTATGTTGCCATATCGTGTATTTATGTTTTCACAATATTTGTCTATTAGTATGGCAAATCTGTCCCAATCTGCTCGTTTGTAATTCCAGCGGGGCAAGGGCTTTTGCTCCTGTGGAACATACTCCATATTCATTACAAGCTTGATTGGTCTGTGGTCACTACCTGCTAATTGGTCCAGCACATGGCGATCGATTTTGTGGAGGATGTCTCCTGTGCAGAAAGCTAAGTCTGGAGTAGAAGTGGTAAGCCATCTTCTGGAGTAGAAGCTCGGTGTGTCATCCGCTTTGTTGAGTAGATGGAGATTTGAGTCTATTTCCCAGTCCTTCAATTCATCTCCTCTTTTGTCAGTATCTGGGAATCCCCATCTTTCTGAACGGCTATTAAAGTCTCCGACAATAATGCAGTTTGTGTCGGTTATTTTCATGTTTGAGAGTGTAAGGTCCTTATCTGCTGGGCTATACAGATTGTAGATTCTTATTTTCACGTCCTTTATCATTATATCAACACCTATAATTTCTGTTTGGTTGTCAGAGATCACAGATACTTCGCTGCAAGGTATTGTATTTCGTGTAAGTATTAGAACTCCTCCTTTGTGTCCTTCGCGGTCGAAACGTGTGGCCTGATATCCTCTGACTGAGAATTTGTGATTGGCGTTGAGGTGTGTCTCTTGAATGCATGCCACATCTATTCTATCTTTATGAAGACGCTGTGTTAGGGAGTCTTTCTTCTTGTAAACTCCTTCGGCATTCCACTGTAGTATGTTGAGTGTCCGGGGTATTTGGTCAATAGCTCTTAACCTACTCCTCTGTGCCTTGACTCCACAGCACAGGGGAAGGTGACCACCAGTAGTCATGGGTGGACCCCCTCGAGGCAGGGGGCCCGGCACTATCGCCGCCTGATGGGACTTCACGGGATTAGCACCATAACGATTAATTTTGATTTGTGACATCATGAATTAAGTTACGTTGCACTGCTTTGTCAAGCCTGTGGCTCAGTACATCCGATTTCGACAAGCATTTATTTGGGATGCTTTCCCTAGCCTTTGACTGTCCCCAGTCTACCTACAAGGCAGCAGGTTTTACGTTGCACTGCTTTGTCAAGCCTGTGGCTCAGTACATCCGATTTCGACAAGCATTTATTTGGGATGCTTTCCCTAGCCTTTGACTGTCCCCAGTCTACCTACAAGGCAGCAGGTTTTACGTTGCACTGCTTTGTCAAGCCTGTGGCTCAGTACATCCGATTTTGACAAGCATGTATTCGGGTGCTTTCCCTAGCCTTTGACTGTCCCCAGTCTACCTACAAGGCAGCAGGTTTGTGTGTCTCTTCGTCTGGTCCCTCTCCCTTGACCTGTCCGACATGGGTGGCCCTACCAGTAGCTGTGCTACCGTCGGCATAGCTCTTGGGGTCATTGGGACGCACAAGCCCCTCTACCTCGTCACGGTGGACACACAGCAGAGGGGGTGTGGGGTTTGAACCTGCCATCAACACGCCGGCAGTTTAAGAGTGAGCGCTCTTTTCCTTTCAGCTTCCACCATATCTTCCCCATATTAGAAAGTAAGACCGTCTTTCTAAGACGACAACCCAGGCTCATTGTGGCTTTCTCTGTATCACTGTGTACTTCTCGGAGTAGAAGAGCCATATTTCCCCTGGGGTATTCTTTTCTTCCTGATCTTTGTGAGGTGTTCAAATAAATAAAGGGAAGTTGGGCTTGTTTTGATAGAGGTATCCCGGAGTCCTAATCTCTGTTGTACATCTTCCATCTGATGTTATAAATGCCCCTAGGTATCTAAAATTATCAACTTGTTTAAGGATTTTCCCTTCTATTTCTATGTCACATTTTGGTGTCACCATTTTCTTTGATATTACAATTGTTACTGTTTTCTTGATATTCAAGGAGAGGAATTAGACAAACAATTGTTTAAGTCCCACACTAATTATATGAAAAAATGGCCTCGTATGGAAGGTGTAGAGATCCTGGAAATTTCCCCACAGACAGCAAAGGAATCAGCTCCTCTTAAAAAAAGGATGTTGTCCATGCGTAGAGATCCATCCTCACTGGCGATCTCCATCAGTTTTATGAACAGGGTCATATGGCAACTGTATTATATAATGTGTATGTGTGTGTACACACACACATTATATAATACAGTTGCCATATGACCCTGTTCATATGTACACACACACACACACACACACACACACACACACACACACACACACACACACATAGAGAACAACCACTGGTGATATCACACTCACAATAACTTGACTCAGAACTTTCGTAAAACATACACTCTGTATAGACGAATAGGGTTCTGAGAAAACTTCGTGATATGCAATGTGATGTCAAATAATGAACTGATTATGACAAACACATGAATCCTCATCATCAATGGTAAAAATACATAACAACCATTAGAGGTTTAACCTATAAAAACAAACAACCAATTCCTGATTGATTTAGGAATCGACATCACAGCATTCTGGGCATTCCCATAAGCGCTCCGTCCCCATCCCCAGCAGCCAGCGATGAGTTCCAACACTAATAGTTCCAGTAGCAATCTGATTATATGTCCGTCTCGCCTTTCCTCTGAGCGTCGAGCTTCGACCAGATCCCATCGTCACCCCTCGCTGTCTCATTCTTGCCAGACCATGGTGATCCATTTGTTCCTCCGAGGTGTACACGTGCTCCCACAAGGCCGCAACCACGTCTGCCTCGTCATGCATCAATATTCTACCAAGTTTTGCCGAGCCAGCCAATCTGTCCGCCTGTTCATTCCCCAGCACACCGGCATGCCCCGAAGAGAAGATCCAGGCGATGCTTGCCACCCGTGACCTCCGAAGCCACTCAGCACGAAGCTTGCCTGTCCTCATCTTACTCAGCATGCTTTCAGAATTAGTTACAATTACGATGTGTGTGTGTATCATATTCTCCTTCTAGCGGATAGCTGCACTGACAGCCTCCACCTCCATTTTTAAGCTAGATGTTGTGGTATCATATGCCAGGCTCTCCTGCACCAAACATCGACCAATAGCTTTCGTTAAGAACTCCCAGGCACTTCTCCTACCTCTCAACACCGTACCATCTGTGTAGATGATCAAATCACCCGAGCGAGCAATATCCTAAATTAGTTGATGGATTTCCACTTCAGAGGCCCCTGATGGCCACTCCCTGCACTCCCGGCTCAATGTAATTATAACTCTGCACAAGTCTGACTGCTCCACTGGCACTCTGACGCAATCCTCTCATCGCCTAATGTTCTCCGTGATGCACACCTGTCAGATCGTATCCTCCGCCTAAGCCATCCATGATTTCCCTCTTATCAGTCGCTGACCCTTAATTGCGCCCAGCGCCTCATGCAACGGGTGATCTGTGTTTGCAGCTACTCTGAGGTATACCTTGGCCTGCATCACCTTGAACCTACCGGCAACAGTCGACAAACCAAGGATGTAACGCATACACACTACTGGGGTGTCTCTGGTGCATCCCAGAGTGACCCGCATAGCTTCGTTCTGTATGCGCTATAATTTCACCAGCTGACTCTTTGAGACAGTGAGCAGTCCTAGTCCATAATCAGTCACTGAGAGGATCAAGTGCTGGTAAGTAGTGTAGAATGAGGAAAGCCAGTGCTTTTTTGTGGAGGTGGAGGACTATATAAATCAACCATTTATCGATTTCCCACCGCAATTTGAAATCTATTTTTAGCATTTATCGATCCGCCTCCACAAAGGGCTATAACTCTTCCCCCCCCCGAAAAGTAGGTGGTCAGAGGTGACGTGGTCTAGTGACTCATCATAGGTGGCGTGGTGGTCAGAGGTGGTGTGGTCAAGTAATTGTAGGTACGACATAAAAAATACGACATGAAACATCAATAAAGGAAAAAAAACGACTCAAGTAAGGTATATAATAATTTTATTAAATCATATATACACAAACAATACATATTAAATAAGTAATGGCATAGTCGAGATATTATCACTGTCAACCTTTCTTTTTATATAGAGATATGACAGTGAATTACGATGTTGTGTGTATGTATATACAGAAGAGTCTTGTGTTTTGAAGCCTATATTGGTTCCCCCACTCGGTGTTTGGGTGTTTAATACTTCCAAAAATGTGTCCTTGTTTAAATGCGTGTTGTGGTTTTTGGTCAGACCTTTGGTACTGATTTTATCATAATCACCGACACAAATATACGTCTTACTACACAATGAGACCATCCCCTTCCCTTCGTACTCTAGTTTGAAAAGCCCGGGGGTTCTCTTTTCATAGGCTTTGATAGTCTGGCAATCCTTACAGGTATCAGTACTAGGGGTAATTCTATGAACAGGGCAGGTTTCAGACGGGAACCACTGATTATAGACTCTGTCATATTCTTGTCGTAGGTGTGGTCTAACTACTTCAGAGAGTGAGTCGGCGCTAAGGGCCAAATAGAGAGAGTCAGTGTCCATTTCAGTGAGTTGGTAGTCTTCTTTAGCGATAAATTTGTCGAGAAAGTCGTAATAGAAAGCTAACATGCGCAACTTGGCATACTGGTAGACAAAGAACCCAATCTGTAGAGGTAGATCCCAGACAGTTTTCTTTTTTAGGGTTTCAATTTCGAAGAGATCATCTGTAATACCAGTCATGCTTTTGAACCTGGGGTTATTGATTAGTTTGGTAGTGTCTTTTCCCTGGCAGTAGGAGACATCGGTATGTTTGGCCTTATTGGTAAGTGTTTTCCCGTAAGCGGCGTTACCTAACAACTTCATTGTGTCGGCTGTAATAGACTCGGCCGGATTTTTGTCCCCTTGGCGACGGGCATTAGAGACTGCTTCCCCAAATTGTTTAAAACAACTAACTGGTCGATATTCTATTGTCTGGTAGATGTGGGTAACGACCAACCCATGCGCTAGATACCACTTTAAAAGAGGGGTGGCTAATAAAATTTTCTTCCCGAAATAACTACCGATCAATGTCCGGCGTGGGGTACTCAGTAGTTTATTTTTTATGGCATATTCTTGCATAAACTCCCCAATATCGTCTCTCGACACCTCCGTGTTCTTGAAAATAGGGGGCATTTCGGCAAATGACTCTTTTAAATCAGTCGGGGTCTCTATATCGCACTCAACCAACCCGAAAAATGTATCACTTTTTACAGCGTCGATGATCTGGTTTTCACTCAACGATCCCCAAGGAAGTTCTGATGGTGGAAATGTTTCCCGCAAGAAACACTTGATGGTTGTGTTTGACCTCTTTAATCTCTGCCACTCACATTCCCAAATAACCTTAACGGTCACCCCAACAGTTTTTTCTAGATACTCGTGGATGTCACACGTGTTCTGGTATAGTTCGACTAACGGTTTTTTATTGACGGGATTAATTGTTTTCCCAGCAGTTAGACGGCAAGATGGGTGTCCGTGGAACAAACACCCATGGAACTGGTAAGCTGTCGTATTCTTTTTATCCCACCCATCTACGCGAATATGTCGGTCGCCGAGCTGCATCTCGTGACTATTGAATTGGGTTTTTAAATCTATGTTGTTGTTGTGTGACACCCAGGTTAACCACTCTCGACTCTGACGTGTGTATTTGTGTAATCTGTGTGCTCTAAACCCATCCTCGCGGCTTCGATATATGGGGAAGTCTGATGGCATCTCTTTCATAAGAGACCAAAGGTATAAGTCAATCGCATCAAACCCATTAATGATTTTTACCAGCTTATTACCACTGATACGGGTCTCATTGACTTGGTGGTAACGATGGAAAATGATACTCGGTCCACCCACCACGTTATCTCGTAACAACTTGTGCACCTTCTCCTCCTTCTTCGAAAACAAAACAAAAGAAACATCTTTATTCATAGTGTTGAATAGGTACTGTAAAGTAATGCCGGGGACGGAGATGGCCTGTTTGCACATGTCTATATTTAAACCGGCGTAAAAGGCTACTTGTTTTTCCAGGGATTTTAGAAAGGGAGACACGTCTTTGATGTTGTACCAAATTAGAAAGTCCCGCAAGGTAGTCATTTTATTATCGGTCCACGCTTTCTGACAAACGGCGTATTCTGCTTCGGAAATGTTACGGTTTTTAAGCTTTGAGAAAAAGGCTGCATGCGGTGGTAGGGTTGTCTCATTTAGCTTTCCCAGATCGGTCAGATATTCGTAGCACAGAAAGCCTTTTGTCTCTTCTATCCCAAACGAGGCCAGATATTGAGAGTAACTTACTCCCGGGACCAGAAAGTTGGAGACATCGAGGAATTTCAGTCTTTCTGTCGCTATGCACATAAAATTATTATTTCTCTTGACTATAAACTTGAACGGGTTAGCCTCCCGATCAAGGAAATACCGTACCAAATAAGGTTTCAGAAGGTTAATGTCATACTTACCGCTATTCAACCCAAATAGAGGGAGCTGGAACAAATAGGATTCGAACCTTTGACTTAATTTTGGGTGGTCACCTAATTTAGCAAAGACTGACTCGAACTTTTTGAGTAACAATTCATACGACTTAGCAGCTATTTCATGGAGATAGTCCAACATTTCATTTACGAGGACCTGTGGATCACCGGTGGTGATGAAACATTTAGGGGTGTCGAACCCAGGGACATTAGAGGCGACCGCACACGAGAGAGGGACGTGTCTGGCCATGAAGATCGTCGACTTTGAGTCAGCCGGTAAATTTTCATTAGAGAAAAAAGATTCCATATCATAGCACGCTCTGAAAGGGAAAATAAAATTTTCTTCTACGTCAAACCCGTGGTCACGGAGCAAATCCAAGATCGATTCGGTCGGCCGATAAACCCCACCTTTATACGTTTCGATAGTGGCTACGCCTTTACACCTAAGTTCGTGGGGTGTCAGTCGCCAGTACACTTTAAATAGCTTACCGCATTTCCCACAAGAAAAACACCGAGCGGCCCTGTTAATATCAACAATATACATGAAATGGTTTTCATGTAGAAGAAGATTCAGTATATCTGGATGTGTACTAGTGCTTCTAATTTTCGGAACCAGATATTCCTCCTCTGTAAAGGCACATTGATTTGTGTTTTAAAACATTCTTCCAGGGCGGGTATATCAACTAAACTAACACCCGGAAAGGCTTTGATTGATTTCAACCCTTTATACCGCACCCATTCCTTGAACAGTGTCCGTGTGGTTTTTCTAAGATACCTGACATCTTTTCCTTGTGATTTAAACACAGATATACAGCGAAATATACACAAGTTGTCTGTGTACAGCTTACCGCGTGAGTCGGTTTGAAGTATATTAATAAAATTATTGTGTTTGATATGGTTTGGAATATTAGTAATACAACAACCAACAGGGAATTCTACTAGTTTATACACATAAAAAGTTATACTGGGAATTGTTTCTACATAATACTTAGTGTCTGGTCGGGTTAGTGTCGCTGAATTGACCAAATCTACAGCATTCACCTTGGTCACAAAGGCCTCAAAATCAGATCTATGGTTTATTAAAAATGGTTTATCGAACAAGGAAGAGTTATTGGAACTCGCATGGTATAATCGTAGGGCTTGTGTCTCTCGATGTCTTAGTATTGTGTGCAGACTGGCGATTATTTTGAAGCGGGAGTTTTGAACATTAAAAAGTCGGAATAAACGAGAACTCCAATCTGTCGGCATGTCAGTATCTGGTCGATTAAAAAATGTCCATTCACACAGATACCGACCGTGTCGTATGTGTGATCTAATCGTATTCCAGTGCTCATTATACACAGCTCGAACATCCGGGGGTAATTTTTGTAATGACAAATATTCAGTAGTTGTGTTAACACCAGAGGTTCCCGCCGATTCGTTGCCAGCCGTGACACGTGATGATAGTTGAGTATTATTAGTAGGCGACACGTTATCGCCCGCGCCACCCGACAGGGCACCTGTTGATCCGTCACTCGCCGTGGTACTAGGTGATAGTTGCTCTTCTGTTGGCAACACGCTTGTTGTTGATGATGCTGCGTCACTCGGTAAGGCACCAGATGATTGTTGGTTAATATTAGTAGGCGACACGTGATCGGCCGTGCCACTCGACATGGCACCTGGTGTTAATAACTGTTCATCTGTGGTCGGCGATACGTGATCGGCTGTGCCACCCGACAAGGCACATGGTGTTAGTAACTGTTCATCTGTGGTCGGCGACACGTGATCGGCCGTGCCACCCGAAAAGGTATCTGTTGATCCGTGACTCGCCGTGGTACTAGGTGTTGATGATGCGTCACTCGGCGTGGTACGTGATAATGCGTTAAAAATAGAAGTTGTGCTTTCAACGTCACTCATTGTGGTACTAGATACTTGTTGCATATTGTTAGTAGGCGATACGTCATCGGCTGTGCCACCCGACAAGGCACATGGTGTTAGTAACTGTTCATCTGTGGTCGGCGACACGTGATCGGCCTTGCCACCCGAAAGGGTATCTGTGATCCGTGACTCGCCGTGGTAATAGAGTGTTGATGCTGCGTCACTCGGCGTGGTACGTGATAAGCTAAAATCGAAGTTGTGATTTCAACGTCACTCAGTAAGGCCCTAGATGATTGTGCTTAATATTAGTAGGCGACACGTGATCGGCCGACAAGGTTACGTCGTTGTTAGTAGATGTTAACTGATCTTGTGGTCGGCGACACGTATCGCCTGCCGACACACGGAATGGTATCTGAGTGGCGGTGTAAACAATCGCCTGCGCCACTCGGCGTGGTACGTGAGTGATGCATTAAATATAGAAGTTGTTCCGTTTCTGCGTCACTCAGTAAGGCACCTAGATGATTGTTTGCTTATTAGTTAGTAAGGCGACACGTTTATCTGCCTGCGCCACCCGAAAAGGGTAATCTGATGAAGCGCCACTCACCGTGTTAATAGATGATTGATGCTGCCTTCACTCACTGTAGGTACTAGATGATTGTTGCTTATTGTTGGTCGGCGACATTTTATCGGCCGACAAGGTGCGTGTTGTTAGTAACTGTTCATCTATGGTCGGCGAAGCTTGATCGCCCGACAAGCCACCGGATGTTGATAACGCCTGCCCGCTACGGCTGGCGGCAGAACGGGCGGATGCTGCTTGTGTTGATGTGCTAGTTGGCGGTATTTCAGTTTCTGTAACCGCCGACACTCTGTCATTCGATGTTTGTTGTTTGGTTGACTTCTGACGTTTACCAGTAGATTGTTCGTCTGTATTCGGTTCTCGTCGCCGCTTGCGACTTGTGGATTGTTGATTATTAGCAGCACTAGATGATGGTTGAGTGGTCGCCACACCACAAGATAGTAGTTCATGTTCAGACTTTATAGTGTCTCCGTAAATTAGTCATATCTATTGTATACTGTAATCGCAAAAATCGCAAGTAAACTGTTGTGTAGAATGAGTAGTCACAACATGCCGACGTAGATTAGTCAAGACGTGTGAAGGTTTTATTACACAGAGTACACGTATGCTTCTGTGTAGCTGACATTCTCTGATAAAATGGCCGAACTATTTGTGAATGTTATCCAGCCGGATGAAGTTTGTAAGATGACGCAATTATTAGATGTGTTGATTCGTAAACATGCGACGTTGTTTGACTCTGTTGTAGCCAATATGCCAAGTGATCAAGCATATCATATCTTTGAGAATATCGCAGACGAAGTATTTTCTGATGCCCGCATAAACTCCGGGCGGATAATAGTTTTAATGTCTTTGAGCAGATATATGAATCAAAAACTCGTTGATTCGTTGTACAATAGTGACGCTGATGTCGAGAAAATTGTTACCAGTTTCATGCAGAAGACAAGCAGTTTTCTGTATCAGAAGGCACAACTGTTAAAGTCCAAGGAATTAGAAAATATGTTGCATTTATTTTCCTCTGAATAAAAACATCCTTCCTCGTTAACTGCCAGCACTCAAATGACTTCACATGCGTTTCATGAATAACTTGTCGTGAGTGTTTGTCGTATATTTGAAACGAGCAAGTTGCGAGAGAAGTGTCATTTGAATCAACCAATCAGATGTCGGGAAAATAAGTAACCACTGTCACATCGCTTGACCGACACTGCCACTGTCACACGGGGGCCGGGCGAACTGTCAAAAGGCGGGTTGTGGCTGGCACATCTCACTCGAGTATAGATTCATAA
Source organism: Cepaea nemoralis (assembly GCA_014155875.1). Taxonomy (NCBI): domain Eukaryota; kingdom Metazoa; phylum Mollusca; class Gastropoda; order Stylommatophora; family Helicidae; genus Cepaea; species Cepaea nemoralis. The sequence goes on along the minus strand of JACEFZ010015655.1, from coordinate 507,902 downwards.
TCACGCAGAAAGAACCACGACTTTTCATCGACTATACATTATCTACTACACTCTTTGTCATTGTCTGCCACCATAATTACGCACCTAGGTACTTTGTGTCAAATCGTAATTGCATCTCTTTCGTACGTTTTTTTTTCTATCTCCGGGAGGAAAGATAATTGGGTTTGACTGCAGTGCACCTAAACAGAGACAGTTCTGTAAGTATTCTGTCCTTACTTCAAACAGTTTTTGCTGCCAGCGTAATTGCCCGGTAAGATGTTAATTTTCTTTAGAGAACGTCACCCTGAAATTATAAAAATGTCTCTCTCGAAACATAACGGCAATTTCCTAGAAACATAATTATTGTGTACCCGCTGCATCGTCTTTTCATGTCTTCAGATTAGTGTCAGTTTGCGTGAGTCATATATCTTTGTTTAACAGATTGCTAACGTTGTTCTACTAAAAAAAAATCAAACCTGTCTGTTTGCCGCAGACAAAAACATCACTGCTACAAACGCCTTATTTAATAACACAACATACATTATACGGAAAGACATTATTTAATATAAAAACATTGCTACAAACACAAAATACATTATACGGAAAGACATTATTTAATAAAACAACACACATTTACAAAGACATTAGTACAAAAAGACGCGCGTTTTTTAAAAAAGAACCGCCTGGTTTTACAAAACGTCAACATTACAATTGTCATCAAACACGAATACCGATACTGTGTTCAATAATTGACCCACATTCTTTTTCATTCACAGATGTCAGTTGTTTCTCACAACCAAACAACGCAACTAACACAACGGCATTCAAGGCTCACAACGCCTTGTTCCCATCGATTGAAATTACATTACACCGAAGAATGAATCACGACGTATTGATTTGTCTGTGTGTTGGTACCTAAGACGGCGAGTGGGAAAAAATTTAACAGAAGAATATTTGTAATTAATTCACCAGACACGAGAAATATAGCGGCACAGAATGTGCATCAAAGCCGCGTAGGTTAACACAATTGTGTTCGAATCTTTGTATATACCGGTCTCTCTGGGTGTGGGGTTACAACACTTTCTCTCTGTAATCCCGTTTATCACACAGAGTCTCGTAGCGGAGTGAGAGCTGAGGCGGTTCGACCCCCGCTCGTGACTTGCTGGATACTGAGTCGGTCGCTCAGAAAGTAATGGCAAACTACTGAGCGTAATCTTCCCAAGCGATCAACATACAGCTGAAAGATGCTGGTGTTGACAGCTAAGTTCTGTAAAGGATATGGTAAAAAGACGTTTTAACCAAGTGCACATTACCGGCGATAAGCGGCCGCTGTGTGTATATGGCATAGGCATCTGTCAGCGTGTGCCGTGCCGATAAGCGGGCGTTATCTACCAGAACCGTAGAGGAGTAATTCTTTAAACATCGGCGTAGGTAATCACTATCAGGTGGCGCCCTGGCTAAACATTAGCATCAAGAGTTGTCGGGTCACTAATCGTTGAAATATATAGACGGACGTGCGAGTCATATCCCGTCATTTAGTGGCCATGGATCCTCGCTGGAAACATCCTTTTACTTGTTTAATTGCTGGACCGACAGCGAGCGGTAAAACCGTCTTTGTACAGCGCTTCCTGACCCATCTACCAGTCATGGTAGACCCGATTCCAGAGGAGGTTATATGGTGCTATGGGGAATGGCAATCCATGTACGAGAATATGAAAGGAGTGCAGTTTAATGAAGGGCTGCCTGATATGGAACAGTGGACAGGCGATAGACGTCGGCTAGTGGTAATAGATGACCTAATGGCCGAGACAGATGATAGGGTAACTAAACTATTCACTAAAGGCAGTCATCATCGCAACCTCAGCGTCATGTATATTGTACAGAACCTTTTTGGTAAGAATAAAGAACAAAGAACCATCAGTCTGAATTCGCATTACCTAGTAGTATTTAAGAACCCTCGAGACGGTACACAAGTTAATAATTTGGGAAAACAAATTTTTCCAGGGCGGGTGTCATATGTCCAAGAGAGTTTTAAGGACGCTACATCGGCTCCACACGGGTATTTGTTATTCGACCTTCGCCAGGAAACACCGGATCAACTCCGTCTACGAAGTCGTATATTTCCCGACCAAAGACAAGTCGTCTACGTGCCTAAATAACATGTCTAGTCAACTTAAACGCAACGAATCCATGTTGCGATACTTGGGTGAAGCCAAACCACCCGCCGTAAAAGCTGTTATTAAAACAGCTTCCCCAGACCTCGTCCAATCACTATGTGAGTGCTGTCACAATGTATTAAAAGGTAATGTCCCGCTCACACCCGCTCAGAAGCGGCGGCTACAACGACACAAAAACAGTCTGAGAGCGCTCACTCGTAAGAAACTATCGCTCAAGAAACGGAAACAGATCTTGCAAAAGGGTGGATTCATCGGCGCCCTGCTCGGACCCATCCTTAACGTATTGAAAGGTATTGTGGGTTTATAATGAAGAAAATGATCCTGGTCGATCCTCGGGTGTTGGAAAAGCCCTACGTACCACCCGACACACTAACCGATAGCCTACAAGATTTGGATAATCAGATGCAACAAGTCTTGGCAACAGAAGATCTACCACCCCGTGACAAAGCCAGGCTATATCAACAAACTTTACAGCGGTATCTGAATCGCCTCGAGCAGCATAGGCACAAACCATTAGGTCTGGTGGATATCAAGGAACAAAAACCCGAAGTCAGCGCCTTACCGGCATCAGTAGTCGAGACACCGCCTGCTCAACTAACACCGAAGGTAGACGAAGCCAAAGCCCCAGCAGAGACACCTGTGGCTACACCGGGTTATAAACTGCGGAAGAAGAAGAAGAAGATACCTACACCCCGATGGGAAAAATGGCCGTGCAATTAAGAAAATATTACTATGACCCAGAGAAACCGGGGGCCTATGGTGGTGCTGTCGCTTTACATCGAAATAACAAACTTCCAGCTAAAACCATTCAGAAATGGTTACGTCATCAGGATACCTACACGTTACATAAACCGATTCGTCGCCGATTTCAGAGACGCCAGACCATAACCGGGGGTATAAATCAACAGTTTCAAGCCGACTTGATAGATATGCAAAAATTACGAAGGTACAATGACAGTATGGCCTACCTAGTGACTTGTATCGATGTGTTTAGTAAATATGCCTGGGCCATCCCGATCCAGAAGAAAACGGGGAAAGAACTAGTGGCGGTCGTGAGTAAAATATTTGAAGAGGGCCAACCGATAAACTTTCAGACCGACAAAGGTTCAGAATTCATCAATCGAACTTTCTTAAAATTTTCTGACTGACCGAGGCGTGCATTTCTTTACCACTGAGAACGAAGATGTGAAAGCCGCCGTGGTAGAAAGATTCAACCGAACTCTTAAAGAAAAAATGTGGCGTTATTTCACCAAGACCAATACACTGCGCTACTGTCGACGTGATAGATAAATTGATCCAAAACTATAATGGTTCGTATCACCGGAGCATTCGCATGGCACCCGTGGAAGTTAACAACACTAATCAAGAAGAAGTGTGGAATAATTTATACCGTAAAACAGACGCATCAAGAAAAGTGTATTTCACAGCCGGCGACCGTGTCAGGTTAGCTCAAAGCCAACAACCTTTTAAAAAAGGTTATATGTCGGGTTGGACAGAAGAACTGTTTACCGTTAGTCGTATAAACCAGACTAGTCCGGTGACGTATGTGCTAAAAGACGATTCAGGGGAGGAACTTAAAGGGTCATTCTACAAAGAAGAAATACAATTGGTGGGTGATAAAGAAATTTATCGTATCGAAACAATCTTACAAGAAAGGTGGAGGAAAGGTAGTGGTAAAGAGTATTTAGTCAAGTGGTTTGGTTATCCCAATTCATTCAACAGCTGGATAGCCGACACGCAACTAGCCAGCTATGGAGACTAGTGGTATGGCCGAAGACAACCTGGAAAATATGGTGTTGCGTCCACAGACTAGGGACGGGGAAAGAACTTCGTTCTGGTCGTTTTTTGGACAACGAGTGCCGCGGCCAGAGATTGTATTCATCTGTCAAACCCTCGTTATATATAGCGTAATTGCTGTGTCACTATTCAATCTGACTCAAGGCAGCGCAGACGCAGCAGAAGGCAAACTGTGGGTCGCTCTAATGAGTAGTTGTTTGGGTTATATGCTACCTAACCCTAAGCTAGATAAACAATGAGTTTCTATTTGGTTTTACCGAGTAATACGGCGCCGGAAGTGTTCCCGAACAACCACCCAGGTCACTTTTTCGTCAAGTTGCCGCAGACTATTGAGGTGAGTCAACAATACGAAGTGGGCCTGGCCGAAATTCAATTCCCCAATACGTATTTTAACGGTTTGTCGGGGGAAATTTGGATCCAGTACTTTCCGCCCAAAGGTAGTGGTCTGGAACCTGTAACCCTTGAATGTCCACCGGGTCCGTTCAGCACCCCAGAAGCTTTCATCGAGGAGCTGAATAAGTTGTGTGTCGAAACCCAAGTAGACGAGAAAGTAAACATCAAATTCACGCTACGTACACCTTGGAACAAAGTCGCAATGAAACTACTTGAAAAAGGCGCCCACGTTAAAATTAGTGAGAGGTTGAAAAAAATGTTGGGTTTTCCAACCTCGACTCTATCAGACGACAATGCCTTATTATACGGTAATGTGGAATTGGAGATGGATAGCGTCGTTAAAAATATCTACGTCTATTCTGATCTCGTAGCTGCCAGACCAGTCGGAGACGCCATGGTTCCTTTACTAAGGACTGTCCCTATATTGGATCGATTGTTGCCGTCAGTGTATCGTGTCTACGATAAACCACACTACGTCCAGTTAAGTCGATTCTCCTTCGACACGGTGGAAATACTTTTAACTACGGAGACGGGAAAAACGATACCACTCAACGATGGGACTTCAGTGCTAACTTTACATTTTCGAGCCCGGAAACTCTCAGAGCTCGAATAGACTAAAATGTGTTTTTATGTGCCCCTCTAATAAGGCTCGTTTCCTACTATACGAACAGGGTGCTGAAATTAGACTTAGTTGGCGGATATTTTACAAGTCCCCTCGACCCCGCGTCAGCGAGACTGAGTCCGTTCTTTCCGGCCTGGGTGAAGTAGATTTGGACCAGGGTACGCAAAATATCTATTCCGACATTGTCACCTCGCGTGTGGTCGGCGCTGTGATGGTACCATTACTACGGACTCTACCTGTCCTAGACAGATCCACCACCTCTGTATTTAGGATGTACGATAAACCACATTACGTTCCACTCTGTCGGTTCTCCTTTGACACGATTGAGCCTCTTATAACCGACGAACGGGGGAAACCTATTCCATTCACAGGTGGGACATCGGTAGTGACGCTGCATTTTCGAACCAACAAACGTTTTGAGGTGGTTTAACCATGGTTAGACACGTGCCAATCCGACGCAATCCCAAACTATACGAGGAATATTTCTGTAATCAAGCCGGCAGCGGTCTACCCGTTTTTGTGGGTGGTCGGAGTCAGCGAGGTCATGGAATTGGTAGTTTCTTTAGTGGTCTTGGTCGAACAATTCTTCCTTGGTTGAAGACTGGTGGCAAAGCCCTTTTGCGGGACGGGTTGGGTACGGGTTTGCAGGTGGCTCAAGACGCCCTAGCCGGTCGGAATGTCGGCGAGTCCTTCAAAGAACACGCCAGGGACGCCGGTCAACGACTGCTCCAGGGCGCTGCTCAACATATCAGCCAATCAGGTAGCGGCGTCAGGAAACGAAAACGAGTCGCCCCGCCCGGTCAGCCCAGTAAAAGAATAACACCAGCCGGCAGAAAGCAATCGGCTCATAAGAACCACCAACACCAGCGGAGACATTCGGATATTTTCTCGTAATGGCGTTAATTCATCCCAAGTCGTGTGATGTGACATATATGTCATCATCTCGCAGTCTTTTCCAGCAGACGTTGCTAGGACACGCTATCTGAAGAGTAGAGGCTATTAAAAAGCCCGACGGGAGAATTAACGAAACGAAATTTCGTTTCGTTTTAAGAGAATTGATTGGCCGCGCCCCGGAAACACAGGCTTAATCTAGACAAAGGCTTGGTAGACAAAGCGGCCTGGTCAATCGCCATGTTTCTCCAATGTTAGCGGGTGACCCATTGTTAATGGGTTAATTTAAAGCCCACTTATTCTCTGCGTTTTAGGCGCTAGAGATGGCGGTGGAGTATTGGCACTAGTCACCATGCTTCGCACTGGATTTATAGTCAACTTGTTTGGATTTAGAGGCAGGAAACTGGGATATCAGCCTCCTCTAATATTCTACAAAGAGTGCTGGTTACTGCTACTCACCCTGAACCTGAATGTCAATGCCTGGATACTTAACGGATTTTAAATATGCTGAAGTGGATTCCCTACCTCTGGGAACTTAAAGACGGTGGTAAGCTTTTCAATGTCTGCAAAGACATGAGGCATGCCTGGCCTAGATGGATACAGAGTATAACCTCTTCTAAAAGTCACCGCCTAATTCCACATTCAATTGTCATATTCCAGAGGCTCATGGATAGTCTGGAATTCACCATCATTTACCAGTATGGATTTACCAACTGATTGTGTGAACTCCCAGCTTCCTTTGAATCTTCTCATCCATCATATCCCAGACATGGATAATCAAGCACATTACCAACTCCCGTCAATCAAGTCGTATATTCAGCTGAAGAAAGAATAACCTACATCTTAACCCAGAGAAAGGGGCTGAAATATTCATGCCCAATTCAAGTTAGTTCTGTCAGGAAATTCTAATGGATTATGTGATGTCACTCCTCATCCAAAGAGATACTGAAAGTGTTTGTGCCTGATCCTGATCGAATCAATCACATGGACTCCTGTGTGTCACGCCACGCCAGAATGCTTCAGACTTATTTATACCTGTCTGTTATATCACCCTGGAACGCTCCTAGCCCAGTGACTTAGCAACTGTGACTTGAGAGATTACAGTATATCCACATTGGATTCATATGGATTACTCCTACATGTTTTCGCGATGGATATATGATCCAGAAGTGAAAGTTCTGTGTGTGTGTGTGTGCAATCCCCAATTTTCTAAATAGGTGGATATATGCAAAGCAGCTGTTTTCCTGGATTATAGAGAGTGTGATTATGGCCAGACTTTTTCTAGTGGATAATGAAGGAGAGGAAGTCATCATCAGACCCATAGGATAGTTCTAGAGACAGATTAGATAGATTTTCTTTATCTATTTCTTTGTATGGATTATTTACTTTGTTTTGTGTTTGACACATGTATTTGATTTGAACCTTTTTTGGGGAAATCTTTTTGGGGACTTCTGTTTTGGGTGTATACTTTGTGTGCATTGCCTGAATATGAATAATTTCTTTCATGTATATGTCATATTGTAGCCAACAGGGTTTTCCAGAACCCAAATGTTTTCCACAATACAATTGTTTGTTTGTTTGGTTTAACCAAGCCTTGCAGTTACTTCATTGTTAACCTGTTGTTCCAAAATTGATGTTTATAGTCCAGTTATTGTTACTGTTATGTGATACAGTGAGTTATTGTTACTGTTATGTGATACAGTGAGTCATTGTACTGTTTTGTCTAACAGTGGCTGTTTTCCTCTGTCATGTAATCCAGTTGTTGCGTCTAACATGGGTTGTTGTCCCTCTGTTGTATAATACTGTGGATGTGCATGACAGTGGATACTTGTCATTGTTTATATATATGTGGGAGATTGAATGTGGGGCGGGGCACTTACACATAGACACACCCTCTGGGTAGAGTTATTAGTACTCGGGTGTCTGTGGTAGAACTTCCCGGATCTCCCAGCCTTCTATGGGAAACATTTCTTCTATGTTAGTGTTGAACTTGCACCCTTTTCTTCCTTGTTCAATACTTGGGGGTTACGAGCCAATATATTCATTCCTATAGAGGGCGTGTTTGGGTTTTAGACCCCATCCATACTGAATACCCCTAGCGAAACTTGTCCTTATTCTATTTTATTATATTTACCACCCTACATGTGAGTGCCAACATTCTGGTCTGGATTTGTTTAGCGTGCCACCTACCCAGACGGCCGTGGAAGAAGGACAGTTTGTGGAGATTCATCCGTTGGCCACGTTAGCCTATGGGGCACCCATCGAGTTCTCCATCTCTGGTGTGGGAGAGGATTATATAGATTTGTTTAATACTTTTCTGCACGTGAAGGCCAAAGTTACACTTCCCAACGGTGACGACCTACCGAACACCGCCGAAGTCGGTCCCATAAATTATTATTTGCATAGTTTGTTTTCTCAAGTAGACGTGTCTTTGAACGACACTCTTATTTCACCGAGTGAAAATTCGTATCCGTACCGGGCCTACTTGGAAGCTCTTCTGAATTATGGTGAAGAGGCCAAAAAGAGTCATCTGACGTCAGCGCTATACTACCCAGATACTCCTTTGTATATGACAGACACGAAGGGTGAAACCAATAAAGGTCTAGCCAAAAGACGATCTTTAGCCAGCTCTAGTGTGGCGATGGATATGATGGGCCGTCTACATTCCGATATTTTCAATCAGGACAGGTACATGCTGAATGGGGTCGATATCAAAATCAAACTAACCCCCTCAAAATCTGTCTTTAATTTGATTGCCACGGATGTAAACGGTGGTTACAAAAGTGTCATTACTCATGCCACCCTCTTGGTGAGGAAAGCTAAGTTAAATCCAGCTATCTCTCTGGCTCATGAAAAAGCCTTATTGAGAGCCAATGCCAAGTATCCCATTAAAAGGGTAGTGGTAAAAACCTTTTCTATCCCGAAAGGTATGTTTTCCCACACGCAAGATAACCTCTTCCTCAGCCAGACGCCGACCCGGGTGGTGATCGGCTTAGTGAATGCATCGTGTTTCAACGGCGAGCTAAACACGAACCCCTTCATATTCAATCATTATCAGTTAAACTATTTGAGTGTGATGGTAGATGGGCGTAGTGTCACAGGCAAACCCTTAACCATGAATTATACCACAGGTCAGTATGCGCGAGCTTTCCATGGTACCAATTTGGCCCTCGGTCTGACCGGTAAGGATGTCGGGAATGGTATCAATTTTGAGAGTTTCAGTCAAGGGTTCGCTCTCTACGCTTTTGATCTGACTCCCAGTATATTAGATGGGGAGCAGTTTGAACTGGCCAAATCCGGTCCACTGTCACTGGAACTTAAGTTTGCCGTTATAACGGATGCACCTCTACAAGTCATCATATACGCGGAACTCGACTCGGTTCTAGAAATTTCCAAGACGAGGCAAGTGCTAACCGATTACGTAGCATAATGGATACCCAACACCTAAGACAGTTACTCATGTCTGACCCGTTTGTTCGACGACTTTCGCTAGTCAACGTATGTGCTAGAGATCAATTGCCTAGACACATTGATAGAACACAACCAGCCGCTGTTATCGTCAACACCGACACCAGTTCTTACTCTGGGTCACATTGGATCGCCCTATATTTCGATGGCCTAGGTCAGTTTGAATATTTCGATTCATTTGGTTTGCCGCCATTACACGCCGACATTATCCGCTTTATACGACGTAACTCGGACCAATCACCTATGTACAATACCCGTATGTTACAAGACATCAATAACGCCACTTGCGGGCTGTATGCCCTGTATTTTCTGGTGATGAAATGCCGCGGCGCGAGCCTGTCGCGTATCCTGCAGCCGTTTGGTCACAGACAACACGTGAATGACCGCCTCCTGTTTCGATTGGTTAGCCCGTGGTTGAAAAAGACAAGTCCAGACACGTTTAAAATCAATCGATAAACTATGTCCTATAAAACGAGACTAACTGGCCACATTCGTGTTTCGTGCCCGCCACGCTCAAGATGTCTACAGCTACCTGGATATTCATGTCAAGAACTGATGAAATGCCCAGACCACTAGCCAACGGTTTTGTAGCGGCGACAGTTTCTCAATACCGAGGCACTACGACGCTACATTTACGCAAGTATTTCGGTATCTCTGAGCTCAAGTACCCGACCAAGGTGGGAATTACACTCACGAGAGCAGAGTTTGAGTCTCTCCTATCAATGAAGGATGACATTCTAGCGGATTTCGATAAACTAACTTACCAACCACCCGAGGTGTCTAGTAAAGAGCAGTCTACCCACAATCAAGACCCCGTGATGTTTTATCAAGACCCGTCTACCTACAATCCAGACGTACCTGAACCGATTACCTATGACTACAGTCAAGACATGCCACTGAATGACCAGACAGCTTTCTACAGTAATCAAATCCCGCTGATCCCTTTGGGACGTAAACGACGCAAGCTTTAGATGTTGTAACCGAATAGATGTTGTCTACCAATAAAATGCGAGTGAAAATGTTACCTCTTTGTTCGTTTTCTTTATTGATGTTTTATGTCGTATTTTATATGTCGTACCTACAATTACTTGACCACACCACCTCTGACCACCACGCCACCTATGATGAGTCACTAGACCACGTCACCTCTGACCACCTACTTTTCGGGGAAAAAAGAGTTATCGCCCTTTGTGGAGGCGGATCGATAAATGCTAAAAATAGATTTCAAATTGCGGTGGGAAATCGATAAATGGTTGATTTATATAGTCCTCCACCTCCACAAAAAAGCACTGGCTTTCCTCCTTCTACACTACTCTGTGTCCATTGCAGCCATAGTTTTAAGTGCACTGAGTCCCTTTTTAGATCTTGTCACAACTGTCTCCATATGGTCATTGAAGGACAGGCTCCTGTCAAATGTGATTCCCAGATACTTCAGTTTGTTCTCTCTGTTGACGCTTCTACCATCTATCGCGAGGCTTGGGACATCAGCTCTCACAATCCTGTTGTCCAGAGAGCACCACAAAACAGCTGCCTTTACTGGGTGGATGACAGCACTCATTTGAGTGCACCAGTCAATCACTTTGTCTACTGTCGCCTGTAACTCCTGGGCTGTTTGCTCCCTATCTCTCCCCTGCCTATATGCAAGAATATCATCTGCAAATGTTGGTATCCTTCCAACCCCTGGTGCTTCTAGGTTTGCAATCTTGCTCTTATACACGTTAAAGTGCACCGGTGAGATTGCAGATCCCCGTGACCGTTCCGGGGTTAAAATATGTGGCTCTGAGGTCCATGCACCCAGATGGAGAGCTACCCGACGAGAATGCAGGACGGCTGCTATCCAGTTCACCAACCAGGGATTTACCCCCTTCTCCATCAGTGCGGTCATCAAAATATCATAGCGAACTCTATTGTACGCATCCTCGAGATCAAGCGCTGCCGCCATCGTTTCCTGTCTGCTCTGGAACCCCTCATAAACGTCAAAGGCAAAAGTGGCTGCATTCGAACAGGTATCTTTTCCTGGCCTGCAGCTCCCCAGACCCCTTGGAAGAAGCTCCCCCCTTTCCAAGAACTCTTGCAGCTTGACAGCGACTATCTACTCTAAAACCTTCCCAAATGTATTTTGAAGGGTGATGATCCTAAAGCCGCTAAGCTTTGAATGATCCTTGAATGGTACAACCAATTCCTAAACACAGTTAACCTGAAAAAACTCAGTAACAATATCATCACAGTTATTCATTTCCCACACAAACATATAGTAGACCATGTTCACAAAAGTCACGTACAAATAACAAATATTCCATGGACACAAATAGACAAACATAAATCTAACTATATTCAATATCCTCCTTTCTCTCGGGTAGATGTTGGAAGGTCTTTCTCCTTCTTAAACAAAATGACAAATAATCCGTGTAATCCGAGGAAAGTGTGCATTCACCTAATCCACAGCTGCTGGTGTGCTGAGGTAACTAACTTCCTTTGTAATGTTACTACTATTCTTAATTAACTGAAAGTAAATAGTCTGAGATTGCCTATTACTTAGGCTTGAATCGATGGTGTAATCAGCCGTGTTTGTATAAAGAAAATTATGTTCGTCTTATGGAGCATTGCTGGTAGAAAATTTCCTATTGATCATATAGGGATACCTATTCTGGTATCAACTGATTTGATGGGGTTGAGGCAGAGTACCTTTCTTTGTAACGGGAAATCCTCTCAGTATTCAAAATCAGTACTAGGGGTGCTTCTATCTGGGAAATTGCCAATACTAAGGACACTACTTTCTAAACTTAGCAGTCAGCATAAGGTAACCATACAGTGGATACCATCCCACTGTGGAGTACCCGGAAACGATAGAGCTGATCAATTGGCTAAGGAAGGAGCCAAAGAAGAACAGTCTGATGTGCCCGTTACATACCCCCAAAAGAAAATAATGATCAAATCAGTCAGAAAGCCACCAAAACCTGCTCAAGATGACTACCACGTTATGGACAGACCAGAACTAGTCATTATTCTGCCCCTCAGAACAGGACACAATAGATTACGCAACCACACGTATACAAAATTCAAGATTGGTGAAACAGCCATGTGCACATGTGGATTGGCCTCGCAGACAGCAGAGCACATACTCAAAGACTGCCCAAAATATAACATATCTAAGCAAACCTTCTGGCCTATAGAGACGACAGTGAGGGATAAACTCTATGGACCACTGTGTGAACTGAAAAAGACAGTTAAATTCATATAAGAGACAACATTGCAGATATAGACATATTTCAAGCGTACGAAAGAAGAAGAAGAAGAATAGGTTGAGATTGCCTATTACTTAGGCTTGAATCGATGGTGTAATCAGCCGTTTTTGTATAAAGAAAATTCTGTTCGTCTTATAGAGCTGGTAGAAAATTTCCCGTTGATCATATAGGGATACCTATTCTGGTATCAACTGACTTGATGGGGTTGAGGCAGGGTACCTTTCTTTGTAACGAGCAATCCTCTTGTAAATCTCACAATGTAAGGTGCCCAAATAATTAAAAAAATATATGATGAAGGAGTCCCGTTGTTCAGGGTAATGGATCTGAACATCTCAACACAAATCAGTAAGGCCAGTAGTATATCCCCGGGAACTATCATTTAATGCTTTATATAAATGATTATACTACCGTTGCCTGACAGATGATTTTGAGAACCAATTATGTGTTTCAGCAATAAAGAATTCCAAATTCCTTGGTAAACATGATGAGACATGTGATAATGCCAGCTGCATGGAATGACACGCACCTTTTATGAGGATTAAAGATGGGATATCTTCCTTCAATTTGGCATAAACGCCATGGTTGACACCGAAAGAAAAGAATCATCATCATCTTCCACTTCTGCCGTCAAGCGTCGTGGAGAGGAATAATCTGCGCTCCAGCGCCCGATGGTCGGCACTGGATAGTGTCATTCCGTGTGATTGTACAATGTCTTTGATTTCGCCTGTCTATTTTCTTCTTGGACGTCCTCTTGGTCTCGTCGCAGATGATCTTTGATGTAAGGCCAATGGTGGTAGTTGATGGTGTTGCATTCTAACGACATGGCCAAACCATTTGATCTTCTTTCATTAAATAAATGTGGCACAAGGTGTTGATCCCACTGTCTGTCTGATAACAACATTTCTTACTCGGTCTCGGATTGTTAAGTTGGCAGCTCTCCTCAGGCATCTCATCTCGCAGGTGCTGAGTTTGCGAAAAAGTGATTTGGATAAAGTCAATGTTTGAGATTGGTAGCATAGGGTTGGTGTGTAAATGATGTTTATTGTCTGTCGTTTGTATACAAAATTCAAGATTGGTGACTCAGCCATGTGCACATGTGGTTTTTCGTCGCAGACAGCAGAGCACATACTCCAGGACTGCCCAACTGCAACATATCCAGGCAAACCTTCTGGTCTAGAGAGACAACAGTGGAAGATACACTCTATGGACCGCTGAATGAACTAAACAAAGACTGTTAGATTCATACAAGAGACAACATTGCAGTTATAGACATATTTTAAGTGAACGAAAGCAGAAGAGGAAGACTCTGTCATTTTGCGGACATGGGTATATTTGGATGTTTCAGTAAAGTTGATAGTTGATATGTAAGTGCACTAGCTTTTTGACATCTGATTTATTTTTCTCTGTCTAGTCCCCCATTTTTTGTGATCATACTTCCAAGATATGTGAATTCTTTAACTTGTTCCAGAGTTGTGCTGTTTATCTGTATATTTAGTAGACCAGGCAATCTGCTAACTTGCATTACTTCGGTATTGGCTGTGTTTATGCTCATATTGTATCTGCTGCAGGTTGAACTCAGATTATTAATATGATTTTGTAGTCTGCCCTCATCGCTGTAAAACAGGCACTGACCGTCTGTAAATAGAAGTTCATTTATTTCCTGTGAATCAGTATCTGAAGTATCAGTATCTGGGAGTCTCTGTGGCAAAGTGGTCAAGCCGTTTGACTCGTGCTCTGAAGGTTGTGGGTTCGATTCCGGGCCGCACCCTTCGGTTTACGAGTTAAATGTTTCGGAGACTCCTGTGGGTCGTCGCTAAAAGCTACGGAGTTCATGCTTTGTGCGACGCTTTCCGCGCTGCGGAAAGAGACCGAGCCATATGGGATAAAACCCGGTGCGATGAAGTCGACCCTGTCGACTTTTAAGCGACTTTAAGCAGTATCTGACATCTTCCAGTAATTTCCCCTGGTCTCTGGGTAGTGAGATCGAACGCCCGTGTGTATTGTTGCGCACGTAAAAAATCCCTTGGCAGTTAAAAATCGAAAAAGAGTAGCCTAACGGCGCCGCCCGTGCAAAATTTCGAGTTAAAGATCTACCCAAAGTATTTCAGGAACCTCGGCGGTGCTACGGAGTTCGTGCACTGAGCTGAGTTTCTCCAGACTCAGATTTGAGTTAGGAGGAGAACGGAGCACTTATGGGGTTAAACCCGTGTGCCGCGATGTTGATCCATCGACTAAAACTAAAAACTATCTGTCATCTGGCTTCCAAACGTCCAAAATCGACATCTAGACGCAAGCGAAAACATCTAGATCTAGATATGAAACATCTAGAATGGCAACCTGCCATCTTGGTGTCTACCAAACGGCCGCGAATTTGCAAATGTGGGACTGCACTCTCTTTGTAATTGACATTGCTGAATATGTTTACACCTGAGAGATTTGTTGATGGTAAGTATTGGGTTACTACAATCTGTCAACCTGTAACGCTGATTGTAATGATATACAGTTGTTATGCCGATATGGACCGCATCTTACGACTAGCTAAGAAACTAAGATCTTGATTTTTACGACTAACTAGCCAGCGCCATAGTTCTTCTTGTCCTTCCCATGTTTATTAGCATTTTTTTTGACAATATTTTAAAAAAAAACTGGGTGTTTACTTATGAATCTATCACAGTTGGATACAGCTTGACAAGACGAATCCTACGTTATCTCATTGAGGACTGTACGTTAATTCTAAGAGGAATTATTTTTATTATTATTTTTGTGTCATGATCATGATCTACAACTGGAAGTGCATAGAAATCTGCACCAATGTGGTTTCATCGCAGCCCAGTAAATAGGGAGCTAAGAAATTCTGCCTTCTGTTATTGTGGCTTCATTATTTTTAAACGGACAACATAGTACTACTAATAGTACCACATATCATTGTGTCTGGAGTGGTGAGGCCTAACTTGACGCATTGTCTAGTTTTCAATAGGATGTGCCATGACCTAATTAACAATTAAAAATGGCCGCTAATTGTTTATTATTCTTTAAAAGTTTGTCACATTGCTAAAAGCCCTGGCAAGATGTATATTTCATTGTGCGTTTTGGTAACAGGAAAGTAAAGGTCACATTTCTCTTTTGATAGAATGTCAAGAAGATCGACTTCATTGCATGGGGTTTTATCCCATATTGCTCGGTCTCCTTTCACAGGGCGGCCTACTGAAAGCATCGCACAAAGCATGAGTCTCTGAGTCACTGAGAAAAATGCACTCGACTTTTAAGACTTCGATAGGATGTGCTGTGACCTAATTAACAGTTAAAAATAGCTGCCCATTTATATTAATTAAATGTCATGTAAAATGTTCGTCGTTAGTAAAAGAACAACTCATAAAAATGTACTCAAATTGTCTTAATGTACCCACTGCATTGCGGCAGCTTTCCTTTTTTGATTAAATATCATGCATTAATGTAAGTAAATAAGTTTGTAACTACTGCATAAATTAAGCAGTTACTTTCGCTAATATTAATAATTTATTTCTGCTTCTTATCTATGCTTACGCTGTTCTGTATCTAACAGTGAGCTATTAATAATTAAATACTAACTTTAAAAAAAAAACCACAACTTATTTCACAGCATTGTATTTAAATTTAAATAATAATGTACTGTTGCACTACTAAGAAAAAAAGTACTCATTACTCTACAGACAGGTCTGAAAACTGGCTTTCAAAATTATTTTCAGTAATGTCAAATGCTGAAAAATTATACAAGTACACAGGTAAATTACTACTACAAATGAAACTTGTATTCTGTTTAATTTTAGTAGTTAAATTGCCAGTTCTAATTATAAATACAGGTCCGCCATAGTATAGTACTATTGTATGGGCACCTGGGATGCTTTTGGGACTATCTCAAAGAGACAGAGGACACACAAGTTCCTCATTCCCAATGTGATCCTGCCCATTTAATTATGTTAACCTTTAACCCTTTACAGGGTGGAATGGCCATTTACGTCCGATACCGTAAATGGGAGAAACATCCCAAAACGCCTGATACTATTATGCATTGTAAAAACGCGATCTCTCGGCTTTCCGACATTTCTGACGGCTACTTTCGCTTTCGCCGATAGCTTGACAATGTGGCCGCCATTTGTAAGCGCCTACTATGAATTTGAACGGACTTTTATGGACTTTTTTTTATAGTTTTCGGGGTTTTTACGCTGTTTTTCAAAACGGATTTCGGCTATTCTTCAAGTGATAGCCGAGATTTTGCTAGGTTCAATTTAAGTGACATTAAAGGGCACAAAGTTGACTATTAATCGGAGCTAGATATCAGTGCAAAGCATTACTTTGCATTAGCAGTCGTGAGTCGGACTTTAAAGAAAGTGATTATGATTCTGAAAATGTGTTTGTAAATTGCCGTATAGATGACGAAAAATCACAAACAACATGCTGTATTTCGTAAATACTTGTGTTCATATATGGATTACCGACAACAATCACGTGAGTAACATATTCTGCATGCTTTTCCCTTCATTGTGTTGCTTATTTAACTAAAATCTGTTGACTAACACCTTATTTGTGATGTTTTTACTAACGCGACCCGAAATTTTACCGAACCTGAAAAAATCTTGCCCATTCAGGGCTAAAAAACAGACAAGCATCTGCCCTGTAAAGGGTTAATGGCTCAGTTGCTCAAGTCCAGAAAATCAAGGAATACCTCTAGGAAAACAATTAAAAATTTTTCCCTTTATACCCAAAATATCTTTTTGGTGGTTCCTTGCCTCTCCTCTCTCAGTTAACCTAATTTTATCTAGGATTGTTTTAATTAAACCAATTGTCTATGACAAGTACAAAATACACTCACGAGAGACATGACCTCCCTTTTTTCATCATTTATTAACTATACAGTTGGTAATGAGCAGTAATGTTTTTAAAACATTATTCAGTTCAATAGATCTTCATGAACAACTTGAAGTTAATTTACATCAAGATATCTACACTTAATTATATATCTCTATCAGTGAAACTCCCCACCCCATATATGACCAATACTACAGGCTATTGTCCAATTTCTCAGGTAATTTTCCTGCAGATCCTCTGTGGTAGTAAATCTGAAACAGAAAAATTGGTCTGCACTCGCTTGTATTGACTTGTGGGTTATGGATTCCTGCTTTAAGCAGACACTGTGATATATATTAAGCTTCAGCGTGTTCTTACCAGGTTGGTAGAATAGTTTAGTTGGCTCTGGGGTTTTCCATTTGTCAGGAAAATTATGCTAAAGAAAGTTTACCTCTCCTCTAAGGGAAATGGAACTTTTGCAGGTGGATAGGTTTCTGCCTCACTTTCTCACAGAGCTTCATTTAGCAAAGTTGCTCCTATCACCAAAGTCATGTGCATCTAGATAGGTCTAGCCACTGCCTGAAATTTCAGCAATCAACATACATCTAATATCCTCAGTATGACATTAGAAATGAAATGCTGTGAACTCCTAAGAACTCAACAAGTAAAAATCAATAAAATAAAATATAAATCTTGTTCCTAGAGAAAAAATAAACGTAGGAGACAGATGGTCTTTATATTCTCAATTAGTTATCACCAACATAATTGGTTGCTCTCCATCCAATTTTCCATTATCAGGATGATCACCATCCTCTTCTGTACCTAGTTATTTTCTCTACATCTTCTTCCATTAAAAGAAAAGGGCCTCATACATTAAGGTGTTTTAAAATCATTCCCCACTGCAATGAGTATTTGCTTATAAACAATAGAAGTACATCATGGTATCAATTCTTGTATAGTATTCAGGTGCATTCTTCTTAATTAAATTCTTCAAGGGAGAAGTTATTTTCCCTCCTCTTCTCATGGATGTAAGATGACTTTACCTCATTCATCATCATCATCCTCATAATTATCATTATACCATTATCCTTACAATCATCGTCTTCATTACAATCATCATAATCATTGTTATTACAATCATCATTCTCATTATCATTACAATCATCAGGACACTAGACCATATGTTGTAACATGAGTTAAAAATCTACCCAAAGTATTTCAGGATCTTCGCCAATGCTACAGAGTTCATGCACTGAGCTGAGATTCTCCGGACTCAGGCTTGAGTTAGGAGTAGAACGGAGCACTTATGGGTTTCACCCGTGTGTCGTGATGTTGAGGACTAAAAAAAAAGAATTTAAAAAAAATGTTGTAACATGAGTGATATGAAATGGGAGTCTTAAGATACAAAAACCAGATGCTTGTAGTATGCTTGATATGTGAAACCTGAACTGGCTCAAAAGACTGTCTAGGGGATAGACGAAGAATAAAGTGATGTTTCCTAACAGAGGTCAATAAAGCACTGGAAGTTTACCAGACCTTCTAGAGGAGAGCACTCACACTTTGTAAACAGAGGAATCATTGTGTTTTTCCAGCCCACAGCAAGCTTCATAGTAATGTTGTCCCTGGACTAATTTCATCAGTATGAACACACATGAAAATAAAATAGCGAACTCAAACACCAACTAACAAGTAAATAAACAACTTGTTTTCAACAAACAATCTTATATTAAGATAACCTGGGGAAAGGAGACAAATATCTGCAGGTTCATAGTACATGGCATAATCATACACCCACATTAAAAATGAATAATAACATCTTATTAAACTCTTTAGCGATTAAGTCTAATTAATTAATTAACTATCCAGATGTTGTCGTGATGAAGGAATTAAATCATCTTCCTCACTCCACCAAAATGCCAAGGATTTTCTAGTTCTCATGGGTAAGGGTCATGGTTTGACAGGAACACTGTAAATTTCCATGAGTAAATCAAATGGTGTAACAGTTCATAATCAATAACAAAGGGGATAGGTAAGTCCTTTCCGTATGGGAGTACAAATGTCCATCCTTTACGCAGGGAGAGTAAATGTTCATCACTAATAACACACGGGGTGCGAAAGTCCATGAGCCTGCAGGTGTTGGCATTGGGAAAACATGAAGTGGTAATAAAAGAGGCCCATCATCGTTTATCCTGCTGGATTTGATGTTCAGACATTGGAGAGGCCAGTGATGGTTTAGGGGGAATTACTCTTTTTGTACTGGGAAAGCATTTGTCCTCCTGACCGGAGAAATATGACCCTCCTATTGCCAGTTAGCATCATCTATAAACATGTCCCATCTTCATTTTATACAATGACCATGCCTGCTCAAAGAAGAAACTACGGTGTCCTGCAAAAAATATGTACCAACACTATAGCCATACTCATAGAAACAAGCAAAGCAGGGGGGGGGGGGGGGGTGGTGGTTGTTGTTACATGATTAGGACCCAAGGATGAGATGCTCAGACCTGGCCCCATCACTTCACATGCGATGCAGTTCCTCCTCATAACAACATAATATGTCTTCTCTCACTCCTGCCTTAGGGAGGAGAATTATTCTCGTTCTTTCAAGTTCTGGCGCCAAGAATATCTGGTGGACATCAGCATCTATTCTCTTCTCCTATATAAAGGTACAGGCAAACCCATAGCATGCATATATTTATAAATGAACTCATCCATGAGTCTGTATGCATGAACATACATACTAAGAAACAGAGTCTCATATGAACATAAAGACAGATTGCACGAGCTTCTCCAGAAAAGTATCTCCCTAAAAGAATATGAGTGATATTCTAGAAAATAACAAGGTAGATCTTTTCTGAATCACAATCTACACAGGAAGACTGAATAACTAGTAGACAGAAATATCATTCCTTATATATTATAATACATATTCCATATAAAGGGCATGAACTGACCAGATAGACCTTCCTAAGTCAAAGAAAATGCACTTAATTCTTCGAGGATTTTCTTTAGATAGACACAAAGAGAACTCTAATAGATAATAGTCTTAGGTTGACTCTAGTCTTCATGTTAGTTAGTTAGTTAGTTAGTCGACAGATCATCCTCGTTGCACATCGAACCATTCAGTCCATAAGTGCTCGGATCCCCTCCTCAGCAAATCCCGCAGCGTGTAGCGGCTAACGACGCCAGTTCTGTGTTGGTTTATCAATCTTCTTTGGCTTCCTGCGTAGTGTTCTTGTTTGGCCACCCCTCTTTTAATTTGCTGCTCCCGCAGTCTGGCCATTGTTGTAGATTCACAGTCATCACTTGGTTCTCGCAAAAGTCTCACTTCTCGTAGAGCATTCAGAATGTCAGCCTGGTCCATGGCGCGTCCGCCCTCCACAGTAGCCTCACCTGCGAGCTTGTCAGCCCGCTCATTTCCTTGTACTCCCGCATGACCTGGCACGAAGATGAAACTAATCTTTGCCAGCCGAGACCGCTTCAGAGGCAGCAACCATTCTCTTCGGATCGACCCCTCCTCTATCCTCTTGATCATGTTCATTGAGTCGCTAAGGAAACAAGCCCTAGTGAATGTCTGTGTCTCGAGCCATGTTATTGCTTTGCTTACTGCCATGACTTCCATGGTCAGGCTACTTGTGGTTTCAGTGAAAGCACCAGAGTCCTCCTTCACAATTCTCCCTCCGGCCAGAGCTGTAAAGGCCCATGAGCTTCTCACATGTCGGACGACCGACCCATCTGTGTAGATGACCGCGTCACCGTCTAGCGAATTCTCGAAAATCAACGCTTGTACTTCAGCCTCCACAGCAGCCGGATTTTCTTGTCTGCATTTTCTATCTAGTTGGATGCAAACTGAAAAGGAAGTGCAGAAGTCTGTTGGCACTTGCACCCACTCCTCGCCAGGTTCTAAGTCCTCAAGTGAACACACCTGTTGAAGAATGTCTTCAGCTTGACCCATCCGTGACCGTCCTCTTTTTAACCTGCTGCCCTTCACCTTCCTAATTTCACTATGCAGTGGATGTTGTGTGTTTGCGTTAGTTCTGAGGTAGACACGTGCCCTGCAAACTTGTACTCTCTCTTCAATGGTTGGAAAATCAAGAAGGTAGCGCATCGCCCTGCATGCTGTATCTCTTGTACATCCAAGAATAATGCGCATAGCTTCATCTGCTTATGGCTGAGAGTCAGGATTGCCATTGCATACTCCAAAACAGACATGACCAGCCCCTCGTACAGAAGACATAGATGGCGCTGCTCACAGTTTGCTGCCGCCATCACCCGCATCGCTGCCAAACCCCGCTTGGCCTTTGTTATCACCTGGTCTATGTGCACATTATAAGCAAGGCTTCGATCAAACCGTATCCCCAGGTAATTCATTGCCTGCGTTCTTTCCACCGTCTCTGAACACAGCATTACAGTTGGTGTTGGATTGTTGACAATATGATTATTCAACGAGAACCAAGTCACTGTTGCCTTTGTTGGGTTGACCATTGCCCCAGCTTCATCACACCAAGTACTTATGCGATTGAGTTTGGTTTGTAGTTCCACAGCAACCTCCTCTCTATCCTTACCCTGATGATACACTAAAACATCATCGGCATACGACAATGTCCTGC
Source organism: Cepaea nemoralis (assembly GCA_014155875.1). NCBI lineage: Eukaryota > Metazoa > Mollusca > Gastropoda > Stylommatophora > Helicidae > Cepaea > Cepaea nemoralis. The sequence continues at coordinate 485,896 of JACEFZ010015655.1, read as the reverse complement.
CAGGTCCAGTGATCTGCTCACTGGTGATTCTCACTGTGTAGGCGTTGAACAGTACCGGAGATAATGGTGATCCCTGTGGTAGGCCAGGATATATTGTTGTTGGTTTCGAAGTCCAACTGCCACATCTAAAAACTACTTTCCGTTGGTAGAGGGCTGCAGCGATCCAACTAAGGAGGAATGGACTTACGTTTAGTTCAAGAAGCTGAAACATTAAAAAATCCAGTGGTACTCTGTTGTATGCGTCCTCAAGATCAATCGCTGCAGCAACGGTTTCAGTGCCTGAGTGGAAACCTTCATAGACATCATGGGCAAAGACTGCTGCATTGGTCCAGGTTTCTATTTTTGGACGGTACCCACCCAGGGTAGGTGGGAAAACACCTTGCCTCTCTAGTTGGCTTGATATTTTCCTTACAATTACCTTCTCCAGCAGCTTGCCTATTGTATTCTGCATGGTTATAATTCGATATCCCTGAATTTTTTTGTGGTCTTTGTCAGGCTTCGGCAAGGGAATCAGATAGCTGTGTAACCATTCCTCCTTGATGCTAGCACTCCCTATACTGTTGTTGTACATGTCTGCTAGTTTCTCTAGCTCATTGTCGGTACACCTATTTATGTCGTCGTATCTTATGCCATCAGGACCTGGAGCACTGTTTTTTGATCGTCGAAGCACAGCCTTGATTTCTTTCACTGTCACTGTGTCTTCATCCGAAGTGTTCTGGGCCATGCATCTGTCTGAGGTGACCTCCTTGGCCAGATTTCAACCTCCCATGTCTGTCTCGTTGCTCTGCTCAAGGTAGCGTTCAAAGAGGGCTTTGCCCTTGTCCTCGTCAGTCCTCTGCCAGGTGAGGTCAGCACCTTGGAAGTCAGAAATGCTCTTGTTCTTGACTACACCACTCATGCTTTTATGTAGTCGCCAGAACAATTTCAGTGACTTGTCTGTGCTTACTCTTTGACACACCTCTGCCCATTTTTCGCTTTTAACCACCTTGACCAGTTTTTTGAAATAGCTTACTTTTGTGTGCACCTCTCTTTCTAAGTGCAAGCAGGGACTAGGATGACCAGCTCTGTTCTTCTTGGCATTTTGCCATCTCCTTACAGCACTACGCTTATCCACCCAAGCCTTCTCCACCTCGAAACTCCACCACGGTGGCTGCTCCCAGCTTTTTTTCCTGCCCTGAAAGGTTCTGCGCTTGTCACGTCTTATTTTACTCACCACATCTTGCCCTGTACTGTCATACTGGAACGTCTTTACCTTTAGCTTGTGCTGCCTGGTTCTGCCTTTCTCCACCAATATGCTGCACGGGTGGTGGTCGCTGCCATGGTGTCCTAGGACACCCCATCTACACACTGTAGTGAGTGAAGGTGAAACTAGCGCCAGATCAATAGCACTGTCCTCATCGCCTGGACGGCTTGCTGTCCTGGTGACACAGCCACTGTTAATACAAACCAGGTCGATGGTTTCCAGTGCAGTCTCGAGCTCCTCCCCTTGTGTATTGGAGGAAGTGTTTCCCCATGCTCTGCCTTTAGCGTTGAAGTCACCACAGAAAATAACATTTCTCTCGTGGCCTAATATGCCACTTAAGCACTGCCACTTCTGGGCGTCCATACTCGCATTGCGGGCATAAACATTAACCAACACGAATGGTATACTGGAATGAACTCTCAACGCCTGTATTTGTATATCGTCACTGTCCCAACTGGACATGTCTAGCTCTGACGCCACCATGCTGTCGCGAACGAGAATCGCCGTTCCCAGATGTCGTCTATTGTAGAAACATTTGAAGCCGGCAATTCGGAGTAGCTGATCGCCCAGTCTCGTCTCCTGGAGTGCTACAATGTCGTTCCTGTAAACTAGGGTTTCTAAAATAGAGCCCCGTTGTTTTACACTGGCACAGTTCCAATATAGAATACGGATATTCCTGAGTCCTAGACGGTGACACTTGAGTCTAAAACGCCTCATTAACAACAATCATCCTGAATGTTCCCTCATGAATGTATTAAACACAACGCCACCATAACCACAACAGTCGAACTGGCCCACACATCTGGTTAGGTCAGGGCATTTCTGTAAAACTGCACCTCAACAAACAATTTCTCCCGGCACTTTCCAATATACCTCATTATCATATCTGACATCTAGAAGTTGATTTTGCCACTTCCAATCAGAATATTAGAAAATTGCTGCTAACATGATGTCACTCCTTCGTGGGTGAGTTTTAGACAATCCTACATGGGTAACATCAAGGGGAAGTAACTTGTAGTTATCTCCAGTGATGAAAGTGATGAACATCTTCACAACCTTGGCCTTGTGGAAATCCAACAGGTAATATTTGAAACAAGAGAATTAACTCTCTTAGTAATCTCCCTTTCTCACACCATTTGGCTGGCTCTGCTAAACTTGGTGGAGTATTGATGCATGACAAGGCAGACGTGGTTGCGGCCTTGTGGGAGCACGTGTACACCTCGAAGGAGCAAATGGATCACCATGGTCTGGCAAGAATGAGGCAGCGAGGAGTGACGAGAGGATCTGGCTGATGCTCGACGCTCAGAGGAAAGGCGAGACGGACATATAACCAGATTGCTACTGGTACTATTGGTGTTGGAACTCTTTGCTGGCTGCTGAGGATGGGGACGGAGCGCTTATGGGAATGCCCCAAATGCTGTGATGTCGGTTCCTAAATCAATCAATCAATCATTAATCTCCCCTTTCCTTGTCCCCAAGATCAAACGGCAATTGTTGAATGTCACATCTATATTTAGATGTTGGTTTTTGTGTCAGGTTTTAGTCAGATATGACTGAGCTACCGTATGACAGTAGACGGTACTACCTGCTTTCTGTCAGTGCCAAATGTTGGGCGGTGCTTACCAAACCCGACACCCCACATTGTGCCAATGGCTTCGGGCGGAAGAGCACAATTGGGAGGGTACAAGCCTTATCCTGGCGCGAGGAAATGCAGTCTAAAGACAAAATGTCATGGTAGGGCAGGCTCTAAGCCTTGGTTGGCAGCTGGACTAGGATCGAAGCTCTGACAGGCGAACAGTTAGAGCATTGCTTTGCTGATCCAGCAGCTTCTGCAGCTTGTCTTGTTCCAGATGTATTGGTGTTACCATTCCTCTGGAGTGAACTAGGCAGGCAAAGAGAGGGATCATGCTGCATGGGCAACACATGGTCTCTATAATTTAGCCCAGTCTTTGTGCTATGGAGAGGTATAACTCCATCCCTGGTCTTAACCGGTTTTGGAATAAAAGCGAGAGGTAGCAATTATGGGTTATAAGTCCTTGTCAATTGGCGTAGACATGGGGCACCATGGGTTGCTTCTGATGGTGGGAGACACCTACAGGTGTCACTGATTAGCTACCGCCTGCCTTAAGCTGGGCAGCCCCCGGCCAATTGGGTGCTGATCCACCACAGCCTGCCTGCTTCAATGGGTGCTTGGGGCTAGGACAAAATCTGAATCGCAGACTGTTAAACCAATGCACCAGGCACTAATACAAATAAAAATAGAAACCTCAAGCTAAGGCTTGCAACCTGGAACATAAGAACCATGTGTCCAGGATTTTCCACTGATCTGACGAATATTGACGATGTGAGAAAAACGGCTGTGATTGATGCCGAACTCAATCGTCTTAAGGTTGATATTGCTGGCCTGCAGGAGACTCACCTAACTTAGGAAGGGTCACTCAGGGAAAACAATTACACCTGTTTTTGGAAGGGTAGAGGGCAGGCAGAAAAAAGGGCAGCTTGGTGTGTGTTTTGCAGTGAAGAATACGCTACTGGGAATGATTGAAATTCCAGCTGGAGGTAATGAATGACTATTAACCCCGCGCTTGGCAACCTCTTGTGGTTTTACCACCATTATCACTGCATATGCACCGACACTTGCTTCCCCTTATGATGTGAAGGTCGTTCTATGAAAATGGGCAAAGGCTGTTGGAGTATTGCACCGAAATGACCTATGTATTACAAACTCCTTTTTTAAAACAAAAGAGCTGCATAAGGTCACATGTAAACATCCAAGAAGCTGCCTTTGACATCAGCTGGACTTCATCATCACACAGAGATAACATCTGAACCAAAAATCATTAACTCGAAGTTACCAAAGTGCTGACTGTGATACGGATCATTCTTTGGTTGTTGCAAGAGTTAGACTTAGACCAAAGAGAATCTACACAGCTAAACACAAATCTAGCCCCAGGATTAATGTTAATCACCCATGATCCTGATAAATACTTTGAGTTCCAACAGCAACTTGAAGACACTTTCACTGATACATCAGAAATTTATACAGCAAGTGAGAAGTGGGGTAAACTTAAGGAAACTCTTTTTAAAACAGCGGTAGAGATTTATGGCACTGTGGATCATAAGAGGCAGGACTGGTTTGCGGCAAACAGCCAGACACTGCAGCCCTTGATTGATAAAAAGAAGATAGCTCTCTTAAGAAACAAGGAAAGTGTCAACATCTCAAATTGCATCCAGGCACTCTCGCCACTTCATTCACACCTCAAAGAAACTTCATGCGTGAATGGACTTTATATACTTTATTTCAGGCGAACCTGATATATTTACACACTCAGGATCAGGCGGTGATTGCCTGCCTAAATATACAGTGGTCGCGTTTCCTCACAAAACCTGTACATAATCATATACAATCTCACACTCGCTATCTATAACATGCGCCCTCGTAAACTACACATTGGCTCTCTGATGCTCACACGTGTCCTGTCTGGAAGACTGTCCGGTCCCGTCTGACTAACTTCAGTCCACTCACTGCCCTCGTTGTCCCAAACTCCGTGCGGTCGACAAAACCTCATGCTGTTCCACTCATCACGTAGTACAGTAGTCTTGTTCATGTCAACCTTGGGTTGTACTACTGCTAAGTCTGTTTACGGGTGTTGTCCCGTGAACTAGCGTCCCCCCCCTATCCTCGGGGTTGGTCCCACTGGTGTCCTAGATATGACACGTCCATGTCCTCATCTAAGTCCTGTCTTATAACTGTTCTACGCTATACCTTCTGGTCTGTCTCTATTCTATCTACTCCCTTGTAGAGGTCCTTATCTACGTCCTATCTGTCCTTACCCCTATTCTGTCTCCTGTTCTATCTTTGTCCTACCTAACACTTTGACAGAAAGAACAACGAGTAAAGTACTAAATGAGCTGAAGCAAGCTAGGAAGGATGTGCAAAAGGCTGCCAGGCAGTGTGCAAATGACTATTGGATCAAATTATGTGAGTCCATTCAAAATGCAAGTGATAAGGGTATCAGAAGCACATATGAAGGGATGAAGAAAGCCTGTGGTCCAGTGATCAAAAGAAATGCCCCACTGTAAACCTTGACTGGAAATATCATCACTGATAAGAAACAGCAGATGGATAGATGGGTAGAGCACTATATGGAGCTTTACTCAAGTGAGACCAAATTAGTGGATGATGCTCTCAACGCCATAGAGGCCCTGCCAACTCTTGACCACTGGACACGCTTCCCACCATAACAGAAGTTAAGTGTGCTATAAATGAACTTGCATCTGGCAAGACTGCAGGTAAGGATGGGATTCCAATAGAGGTTATCAGGAGTGGGCAAGACACACTCACTCTACAGATCCACCAGCTAATAGAGCTATGCTGGCGAGAAAGACAAGTCCACAGGATTTCAAAGACTCAAACATCATTGCCAACGCGCCTTTAGGGGTGCGTTTAGGCGGCGTTGACACTTATCACAAAACGCAGTGAAGTAACGTCTGTTTCCGAATAGTAGACGGCCATCGTATAACACTTTATTTCCTCAACAAGAACTGCCCAGTTTGGCGACATCGGCACTCTGGCCATTAAACACATTGTACATTAGCCCCGAACAACTAGTTATTATCATAACTACTTACACCTGTCCCGCTTCACGTGACCTCAGGCTAGTACAGGCGATCAACTCCTCGCACACTACAGCTCGACCTGGTGGTCGAATTGTCATGTTTGCCACCTGGTCGTGGTCGTGAATTTATCAGCCATCATTGCCTGCTTTAAAGATGTAGAATGACTTGCTTTCCTGCCATCAAACTCTCCAGACGCTCGATGGCTGCACTCTCGGCTCTATTCTCTGTTTTCCGATCTGTCCGTGATGGCGTCCAAGCTCCGACTGAATCTCTTTGTTCGTGGCCTTTCTCAATCCTTCTGATCATGTGGCCTCTGCCTTGGTCTATTATTGGTTACTCTCATCAGCCGTCTCCTGGTGTCTCCTTTTCCTCTGGCCACACATGACAATTTATCCTACCGTTGTTCTACAGTAATTTACTCAACCAAACTTTACTTAACCAGACTCATGGCAATCATAACACTGTACAAGAACAAGGGTGATCGGAGCGACTGTAACAACTATAGGGGTATCTCACTTCTGTGTATTGTTGGGAAAGTATTTGCCAGAATTGTTCTGCGCATAATTCAAGTCCTGAGAGATCAAGTCTACCCCAAATCACAGCGTGACTTCCGACAGAACTGGTCTACCATTGATATGATATTCTCATTGCGACAAATGCAACAATAATGCCATGAACAGAATCAACCACTGTTTATTGCCTTCATTGACCTCACAAAGGCATTTGATTTGGTCAGTCGTGAGGGTCTGTTCAAGGCACACTACAGAAGATTGGCTGCCCACCAACTCTTCTGTCCATTGTGGAATCGTTCCACACAGGCATGAAGGGTATAATCAAGTTTGATGGTGCAACTTCAGAAGAGTTTGAAATCAAGAGTGGAGTTAAGCAAGGCAGTGTACTAGCTCCCACCCTCTTTGGAATATACTTTTCACTTCTACTGAAATATGCCTTTCGTGATCAGGATGGTGGTATATATATTCACTCACGCTCAGATGGCGGCCTCTGCAATGCTGAGAGATGAAGGCCAAGACCAAAATTAGGAGGGTACTGATCAGAGAGTTGCTTTTTGCAGATGATGCTGCAATTACGACCCACTCTGAGGAAGAATTACAACATCTACTATCTAGTTAGTCGACAGATCATCCTCGTTGCACATTGAACCATTCAGTCCACAAGTGCTCGGATCCCCTCCTCAGCAAATCCCGCAGCGTGTAGCGGCTAACGACGCCAGTTCTGTGTTGGTTTATCAATCTTCTTTGGCTTCCTGCGTAGTGTTCTTGTTTGGCCACCCCTCTTTTAATTTGCTGCTCCCGCAGTCTGGCCATTGTTGTAGATTCACAGTCATCACTTGGTTCTCGCAAAAGTCTCACTTCTCGTAGAGCATTCAGAATGTCAGCCTGGTCCATGGCGCGTCCGCCCTCCACAGTAGCCTCACCTGCGAGCTTGTCAGCCCGCTCATTTCCTTGTACTCCCGCATGACCTGGCACGAAGATGAAACTAATCTTTGCCAGCCGAGACCGCTTCAGAGGCAGCAACCATTCTCTTCGGATCGACCCCTCCTCTATCCTCTTGATCATGTTCATTGAGTCGCTAAGGAAACAAGCCCTAGTGAATGTCTGTGTCTCGAGCCATGTTATTGCTTTACTTACTGCCATGACTTCCATGGTCAGGCTACTTGTGGTTTCACTGAAAGCACCAGAGTCCTCCTTCACAATTCTCCCTCCGGCCCGAGCTGTAAAGGCCCATGAGCTTCTCACATGTCGGACGACCGACCCATCTGTGTAGATGACCGCGTCACCGTCTAGCGAATTCTCGAAAATCAACGCTTGTACTTCAACCTCAACAGCAGCCGGATTTTCTTGTCTGCATTTTCTATCTAGTTGGATGCAAACTGAAAAGGATGTGCAGAAGTCTGTTGGCACTTGCACCCACTCCTCGCCAGGTTCTAAGTCCTCAAGTGAACACACCTGTTGAAGAATGTCTTCGGCTTGACCCATCCACGACCGTCCTCTTTTTAACCTGCTGCCCTTCACCTTCCTAATTTCACTATGCAGTGGATGTTGTGTGTTTGCGTTAATTCTGAGGTAGGCGCGTGCCCTGCAAACTTGTATTCTCTCTTCAATGGTTGGAAAATCAAGAAGGTAGCGCATCGCCCTGCATGCTGTATCTCTTGTACATCCAAGAATAATGCGCATAGCAACATCTACTATCTGCTTTCTCCAATGCTAGTTCTGAATTTGGTTTAACAATTAGCAAAACAAAGACACAGATTATGTTACACAGTGCACATGGGGTACCATCAATCTTTATTGACAACGCCGAAGATGACTAGAGATAGCAGATCATTTTACATATCTAGGATCAGAGATAAATAGCAAATTATCCCTAGATCAGGAAATCAACACCAGGATTGGTAAGGCAGCAGCAATAATGAACAGGTTAAGAAAGAGTCTGAAGCTTACTGCCAAAACAAAAGTTCTTGTCTATCAAGCCTGTGTCCTTAGTGAAGCCTGGACAACTTACTCACACCAAGAGAAATGTTTAAACAGCTTTCAAATGCAGTGTCTGCGAAAAATACTTGGTATTAAGTGGCAAGACAAAATCACAAAACTGAAGTATTGGAAAGATCAGGTTGTGTGACGGTGTGTTCCATACTCAGTCTTCGTAGGCTTAGATGGATAGGACACGTTAGGAGGATGGATGATGGTAGAATACCAAAGGACATCTTTTTTGGTGAATTACAAGTAGGTAGAAGATCTCAAGGTCAGCCTCTACTATTGTAGCATGATGGAACAGAATCCCCATTTCCAGTCCGACACATTTCATAAATATACTTTGAGTCTTAACAGGGACCATCCCAAAATAAGGGCTATTCTTAGATCGAAGGTTCTAGAACGAGTTGGGGGAGGCGGCGGTATGCACTTGTCTTTTGATTGGTTCATAAATAATGAGCCCACGCTATCCCTGGGCCATATTTTAAAATCTAATTAGTAGGAGCGGGAATTTCACCAGGAGCGGTCGCTAGTGTGATGTGATGACCCAACAATGCCCTTGTAGATTCAATATATTGTTCTCTGGACAACAGGTACCACTTTAAAACATACTTTAATGTTGTGGCTAAACCTAATGTACGAAAGAGAAGAATATGAGTATTTTATGAATAATATGTGAACGTGGAAAACCTAACTTCTGTGCGCCAGAATTCTGAATATTGCTTCTTCAACCTTGACACGTCTTTCACGCTGTATACTCCAAGTGCATATCAATCCCTTGTTGTGACTGGTTGCGTATGCTTGAGGAATGTAGTACACTCACGCAGATTCGCAAACCAAAACCCCTTGTGCATTCTACATGCCTAGGATGACTTATTCTTAAATCAACTGTACCTTTGCTCTCGTGCGAGTTAACAAATGGCAGTCTGAATGGGAATGAGTGATGAAACATGTACAAGTTCCTTTGTAAAACGCAGAGAATGATGGAGTGAGTGAGTTGGTGATTTAATAAATAGCCTCTCACATTAGTAGAAAGAAAGATGCTTCAAATATCCATATGTAAACAGGACGGTGATGGCACGCCAGAATTGCTAAGTTCATGTGATGCCTGGTTGCTATAAACTCAAGAGAATTACTATAATTTCTCTTTGAAGTATTACACTGTTACCTCTACTGTTGGATGGTTCATATAAACTAGTTCCTCAGAGAACCATAGGTGTGGGAACCTGTGTCTCAGTTGGCTGAATATAATGTATGGCTCATGCAAACTTACAAGGACTAAACATGTTTTTCCACATATGTGCTTGGTGCATATGTGAACAGTTGTTATGCAATTGAGCTTCTGTTACCTACTGTGGACATTACTCAGTGGGGAGAGAGCACATGATGATGATGATGTATCTGTGAGACAAGTCTGGTGAAAAAGGGGTGAGGTCTGGCATTGCTGTGTGAATATGGAATAAGACATTCATGCACCAACATCACAGCCATAGGAATGGATGTCTGGTCGGCTAATTTGGTAAATGCCATTAGTTAATACATAATGCATATTGCAGTTGTAAATGCCTATTTTCCATTTCCCTTCACAATGCCTGTCCCATGTTGCTATGTCACAATGATTGCTGTACTGTGTCTGGTCCTCCTTGTGCCCAGGTCTACTGTGGTTCAAACATGGTGGAACTTAGACCACATAAGTGCTTGTAATTGTGTTAAGCTACCCTGTCTCAGCATATGGTCTTGTGATTACCACAGTACATCAGAGTGAAATTCACTACATCATCAACCTTAACCTTCCCCATCTCCATCTGTGTATGTTAATGTATGATAACATCATCTTTTAACACATGTGAAGAGATGTTGTGCCATTCTATATATCCACAGAGAACAGGAGGATGGAGGAGAGGCATCCATATATCATCTGGGAAAACTAACCAGTAGTCCCAGAATCCAGAACCAACTCTCTATAAGTGAAATCTTCTAGAACCCACAATATGGGAATTTCCTAGAGACTTTCAGCTCAGCTCTCAAACAGCTGGATATAAATAAGAGAGAAAAATGGTTCTGAAGACTACAGTGATCATTAATCAAATGTCATCTGAGAATGAAACAACAAGTCTGGTTGTTAACCCCATTCAAGACAACTTGTGAAATGACTGGTGTAATGGATTGTTTAGCTAGGACTTATCTTGGTTAATCTCCAGCCTGGTGCTCACACAGTGTTGAAGAATGTGACTTGAAGTGTAGGTGAGATTGGACTGACTGAGGGGCTGCAGTATATTGGATTTTGTTCCTATCTCTGGGTTTCTTCAGCAAGTCATGTTTTTCATGTACCGAGTATACATCTCCCAATGTCAGGAGAGTGTTATCCTCAACTTTTGAAGTATCCCAGTATCAGCATTCACAGACAGTCTGGTCAACGGGGAGAGACAGTCTCATATCATCCTACCAAATCTTGTCTTCAAGAGGAATGAATCTGCCATGGAGCTTATTTTGGGAAAGCTGCTAACTGGAGCTAGTCCAACATCCATGCTGATGATAAAAGGATTCAACAGACCCAGAACAGTAGTTTCTTCCTTGAGTTGCCCATGGATAGGATTTCCTAAATTCCCAAGAGACATGAGATGAGGATAGAGATAGATACTGTAAACAGAATGGTGTAGTGGTGATTAGAGAGGAGAGGTGGATAAGAGTTATTAGTTGGTGGAGTAATGGAGAGGTGGTGTATCATGTTATCTGCATGCATGTTAGCATATTTGTACATTTTGTATGTACCTTGTTGAGGTGTTGACATGACAAATGGGATGAACAATGGTCATCACTAACTAGACTCACCATCAGCTCAATAAACAGTATGATTGAACCAGTGTTTTAAGTACATGTCCCCAGTGAATTTCTTGTACAGTTGCTGTCAAGTGTTGTCTCTGGTGACTGTCTTAAGTGCTGTGGTTGGTTATACATATTGTGAAAAGTCCTGTATAGATGTTGTAAGGTATCTCATGGTGTCTATCTTGTACACTTGTGGTGTAAACAATTCCTTGTGAATGTATGTTCCACTTTTGTCAAGAAACTGTCATGTAGATGTCCTGTCCAACAGATGTAATGTACAGTTATTGTTGAAGTTTGTTTGTCTGCAAAAATTGAAGGACTACTTGAACTGATATAGGTCATACTGACAAAATAAAGAAAGAAGAGATCTAGGTGACGGACGAACAGCACACTGTCAACAGTATAATGAGTGAGAGGGATCCTCAGTTGTACAGGCGCTAATAGTTCAGATCTTTTCTGGCCTTAAGGGAACCTTTTACTTCTTTTATAAATTTCTGTGTAGATACATAGTGGTCTCACAGTGGGGGTTGAGCCAAGGAAAAATGTTCTCCAAAAAGGCTATTGCGGGAATGATTAGCTCATTTGAGTGACCTCTAGACAAAACGTGCTAAATCATATCCTTTATCTTGGTATTTATTATTCAAGATATATCTCCAGAGAACACTACAACTAGGTCCTCTGGCAACTCAATCTACAACATGTCACATAACTGGGTAGCTCTTTTCGGGATATAGACCCTGGGAAAACCTGGTCACATAACTGGTTGCTCTTTCCAGACTATAAACCCTGGGAAAAAGAACACTCGTCTCGGATTTAAACCCTGGTAATAACCTGCTAGAGGCTCACATACCTGTTGCCCTGATGACGGGATACAAACTTTGGGTATACCCTGCATAAGACTCACTTTTGGGATCTCTATGTTGGTATTAAAATCCGGGGTGACCTCTCGCAAATCAGACCAAATTCTTGAAGTTTTTATGGTGTTGTTTAATGGACCCTGTCTCTTATATGAGGGCAACTGTCCAGACATGTAAACCCACAATAAATCTCTAGAAGGTTTGATTTCATTAATAGTGATAATATTGTATGTATCACTGTTTTAATATATCAGTTAGGAATTCAATGTAGCAGACTCAAAATGATGTATAAATATCTTATGGGTCAACATAATTGCTTGTATCCATGATATTTGTTTTTCTCAGAATGAATTGATTATTGGCTTGTCAATAATGTTGTATAATTTTGTGCATGCTGGTTGTTCAATATATGTATCCAAAAATTAAGGTACCTGAAACACCAGAGAACACAAATTATTTTAAATATAACTGAGACAGCTAGTACAGGGAAAAATTCATTTTTGTCCCTGAAATTAGGACACTTGATCCAGTAAATGAATATGGGGCCTACTCCATCCCAAAATTTAATTGCTGGCATGGGTGAGAGAGGGGAAATATTGTTGTAAATACACCATTTTTAATGTCACCACATCACATAGAAATAAGAACTCCTTATATTCTCTTCTCCCCATAACATGCTTGCAACACTGAGAGCAGAGAGTGTGAATCCTGATGGAAAATTTGGGCAACCATTAAGACACCTCACTAATAATCTCTCTCGGTGATAGTCAGTATTCGTACCGGCTAATGTCCAGGGTCGATTCGACGTTGGATTTATTCTTCAGTTGTGTACTCTTGTCGGTAGCCCTGATCAAGCTGCTGAGAAAGTGAACACAATTGAAATCTCCAGGAGAAACATCCTTATCAACTCCGTCACTTTCCATTCCTGAAGTAGTGGTATTATTAAGCGTACTTGATACGTAATGGACGAGATGAAGGGAAAATTCTACCTGATGTCATGGGCGGTCATACAAACCCGACCACAGTCTGGTGTCTATAAGACATTAGTCTATTGTTCGATGGTGTAATCTCTCTGGTGTACTAGGATCCACGTCACCAGGAGTTAACTCATTGAATCTCCAGGAAGGCCATCAAAATAACTGGACCCCTAGCCATTCATATGGAAGTGGAGAGCGTACGCAAAAGTATGTGTCCAGAAAACGATGGGAACCAACCTGATGTCATTGGCATATCATACGACTAGGAGCACATCATGGACAACCTGAAAAATTTCATGAAGAGATATAACAGGATCCGTCTCCGACGTCAGACGTCAATGTATCCTCCGTTGAGAAAGCGTTCCTGCCTTTAAAATGGTGGAGATTAAAGGACGGACAAAGTTGAGAACAACTGATGTCATTCCCCTTTTTCATTCTCAATTGGGAAGACCTTTCTGCCTGGAAAAATGGTAGGAATGTAATAAGGATTACTGTCTCTAAACAGTTAACTCTTATATGGTAGAGCTCACTGCAATTCCAGCAGCTGACACTCTATACACATTGTCTACGATTCAGTGGACTAACGAAAGATCAGTTTCAAACAGCTGACTACTTTCAAGATAAAGATCCCTGCAAGTCAGCAGTCGACTCTTTATATAATAAGAACAATGCATTATGCAGTGGAATCTTATATTATTACTGAGATGCGAGGTGTATTCACAGGACCTGGCCAGGCCTATCCTCAAAGTCAGTAAAAATTGGCTTCCAAAATTCCAGTCAAAATTGGAACATAAGAAGCTAAACCCACATAATCACACACCTTCAAAGGTAGCTGTGATAATGACGGACTTCTCTATGGATGAGAAGAAACGCCTTATATTCGCCAGGGTAAACGTTTTGCTCATGTGGGAGAGAAAAAACGGATACTTCCCAGTCACTCAAAAGCATGGCTGAAGACAACTAGTTGGAACCTCCACCTGGAATTCTATATTAGTAGTAGTAGATGTCACAGTCTAACTGCATCTACAAAATTCAGTTGCTACGTTAGAAAATAGAGCAACTAAGGAGAGAAAATGCTGTCACTTCTCACAACACATCAAAATAGAGGCATAACGGAAGGAGAGAATCTCAACCGACAAGCACCTCTAAATCTATGGTAAGACTACAGAAATAAGTCAAAGGAAATATAATGGGAAATTGCTACCATCTGCAAACACAAGAGGCTTATTGGAAAGGTAGACCCTGTGTCCAACGCTAACCAAATCTGCTCTAGTAGGTTTTAGTCTCAAGTTCTGCAGCGGCTGCTATAGTTCACCCGGAAGAGATTGTATTTGCTCCGGTGATGATCAACAATTTTAACCCAGTTCCAAATGCCAAGATTACTGTTGGAGAAAGTGTTCAGTTAACTACACTCTCACAGGATTATCATTCTCCAGTGGCGACGAGAAGAATGAAGTTCTGATAAGGTGAAATGTTGAGAGATACATGGAATGCAACCATTCTCTCTAAACGTCATCTGGAAGTTGGCTTAATTGCAAAGCCATTACTTCACTTAATGAATCTCTATGGAACATTCATACATTACGAGATGGTGTGACTCAGAGAGATCATTTATCACAACAGGAAATATAGCAAGGATGTCAGCAGTGGAACACTGTCAGAGGTAAATAGAAGAGCAGTTCACAGATGAGTGGAGTCAGGACTCCTGATGCTCCCAGTGACTTAAAGGAACATAATGCAGGGCTAATTTCATGGTCTTTGCGTTTGCCACCAAATTCATCAACAGATGCAATGTTGGGGCAGATTTTTTTATTTTTTAAAGAGAAAAATCACTTAGTTCCAAATGTACTACTCTAGTAGGGTAAAGGGAGACAGGGAGTAATTGACAAAACCACCTAAGGGATCTGGAAACTGTGGATTCTGTGATCATCTGTCATACCTATGAAAGATCTAAGAGAGGGGCCATGTAGCATGATGGAACAGAATCCCCATTTCCAGTCCGACACATTTCATAAATATACTTTGAGTCTTAACAGGGACCATCCCAAAATAAGGGCTATTCTTAGATCGAAGGTTCTAGAGCGAGTTGGGGGAGGCGGCGGTATGCACTTGTCTTTTGATTGGTTCATAAATAATGAGCCCACGCTATCCCTGGGCCATATTTTAAAATCTAATTAGTAGGAGCGGGAATTTCACCAGGAGCGGTCGCTAGTGTGATGTGATGACCCAACAATGCCCTTGTAGATTCAATATATTGTTCTCTGGACAACAGGTACCACTTTAAAACATACTTTAATGTTGTGGCTAAACCTAATGTACGAAAGAGAAGAATATGAGTATTTTATGAATAATATGTGAACGTGGAAAACCTAACTTCTGTGCGCCAGAATTCTGAATATTGCTTCTTCAACCTTGACACGTCTTTCATGCTGTATACTCCAAGTGCATATCAATCCCTTGTTGTGACTGGTTGCGTATGCTTGAGGAATGTAGTACACTCATGCAGATTCGCAAACCAAAACCCCTTGTGCATTCTACATGCCTAGGATGACTTATTCTTAAATCAACTGTACCTTTGCTCTCGTGCGAGTTAACAAATGGCAGTCTGAATGGGAATGAGTGATGAAACATGTACAAGTTCCTTTGTAAAACGCAGAGAATGATGGAGTGAGTGAGTTGGTGATTTAATAAATAGCCTCTCACATTAGTAGAAAGAAAGATGCTTCAAATATCCATATGTAAACAGGACGGTGATGGCACGCCAGAATTGCTAAGTTCATGTGATGCCTGGTTGCTATAAACTCAAGAGAATTACTATAATTTCTCTTTGAAGTATTACACTGTTACCTCTACTGTTGGATGGTTCATATAAACTAGTTCCTCAGAGAACCATAGGTGTGTGAACCTGTGTCTCAGTTGGCTGAATATAATGTATGGCTCATGCAAACTTACAAGGACTAAACATGTTTTTCCACATATGTGCTTGGTGCATATGTGAACAGTTGTTATGCAATTGAGCTTCTGTTACCTACTGTGGACATTACTCAGTGGGGAGAGAGCACATGATGATGATGATGTATCTGTGAGACAAGTCTGGTGAAAAAGGGGTGAGGTCTGGCATTGCTGTGTGAATATGGAATAAGACATTCATGCACCAACATCACAGCCATAGGAATGGATGTCTGGTCGGCTAATTTGGTAAATGCCATTAGTTAATACATAATGCATATTGCAGTTGTAAATGCCTATTTTCCATTTCCCTTCACAATGCCTGTCCCATGTTGCTATGTCACAATGATTGCTGTACTGTGTCTGGTCCTCCTTGTGCCCAGGTCTACTGTGGTTCAAACATGGTGGAACTTAGACCACATAAGTGCTTGTAATTGTGTTAAGCTACCCTGTCTCAGCATATGGTCTTGTGATTACCACAGTACATCAGAGTGAAATTCACTACATCATCAACCTTAACCTTCCCCATCTCCATCTGTGTATGTTAATGTATGATAACATCATCTTTTAACACATGTGAAGAGATGTTGTGCCATTCTATATATCCACAGAGAACAGGAGGATGGAGGAGAGGCATCCATATATCATCTGGGAAAACTAACCAGTAGTCCCAGAATCCAGAACCAACTCTCTATAAGTGAAATCTTCTAGAACCCACAATATGGGAATTTCCTAGAGACTTTCAGCTCAGCTCTCAAACAGCTGGATATAAATAAGAGAGAAAAATGGTTCTGAAGACTACAGTGATCATTAATCAAATGTCATCTGAGAATGAAACAACAAGTCTGGTTGTTAACCCCATTCAAGACAACTTGTGAAATGACTGGTGTAATGGATTGTTTAGCTAGGACTTATCTTGGTTAATCTCCAGCCTGGTGCTCACACAGTGTTGAAGAATGTGACTTGAAGTGTAGGTGAGATTGGACTGACTGAGGGGCTGCAGTATATTGGATTTTGTTCCTATCTCTGGGTTTCTTCAGCAAGTCATGTTTTGCATGTACCGAGTATACATCTCCCAATGTCAGGAGAGTGTTATCCTCAACTTTTGAAGTATCCCAGTATCAGCATTCACAGACAGTCTGGTCAACGGGGAGAGACAGTCTCATATCATCCTACCAAATCTTGTCTTCAAGAGGAATGAATCTGCCATGAAGCTTATTTTGGGAAAGCTGCTAACTGGAGCTAGTCCAACATCCATGCTGATGATAAAAGGATTCAACAGACCCAGAACAGTAGTTTCTTCCTTGAGTTGCCCATGGATAGGATTTCCTAAATTCCCAAGAGACATGAGATGAGGATAGAGATAGATACTGTAAACAGAATGGTGTAGTGGTGATTAGAGAGGAGAGGTGGATAAGAGTTATTAGTTGGTGGAGTAATGGAGAGGTGGTGTATCATGTTATCTGCATGCATGTTAGCATATTTGTACATTTTGTATGTACCTTGTTGAGGTGTTGACATGACAAATGGGATGAACAATGGTCATCACTAACTAGACTCACCATCAGCTCAATAAACAGTATGATTGAACCAGTGTTTTAAGTACATGTCCCCAGTGAATTTCTTGTACAGTTGCTGTCAAGTGTTGTCTCTGGTGACTGTCTTAAGTGCTGTGGTTGGTTATACATATTGTGAAAAGTCCTGTATAGATGTTGTAAGGTATCTCATGGTGTCTATCTTGTACACTTGTGGTGTAAACAATTCCTTGTGAATGTATGTTCCACTTTTGTCAAGAAACTGTCATGTAGATGTCCTGTCCAACAGATGTAATGTACAGTTATTGTTGAAGTTTGTTTGTCTGCAAAAATTGAAGGACTACTTGAACTGATATAGGTCATACTGACAAAATAAAGAAAGAAGAGATCTAGGTGACGGACGAACAGCACACTGTCAACAGTATAATGAGTGAGAGGGATCCTCAGTTGTACAGGCGCTAATAGTTCAGATCTTTTCTGGCCTTAAGGGAACCTTTTACTTCTTTTATAAATTTCTGTGTAGATACATAGTGGTCTCACAGTGGGGGTTGAGCCAAGGAAAAATGTTCTCCAAAAAGGCTATTGCGGGAATGATTAGCTCATTTGAGTGACCTCTAGACAAAACGTGCTAAATCATATCCTTTATCTTGGTATTTATTATTCAAGATATATCTCCAGAGAACACTACAACTAGGTCCTCTGGCAACTCAATCTACAACATGTCACAACTATGATACAAAGATGTGTGTAAGCGGGACATGATTGATACAGGCATTGATAATGCACATTGGGAGCAAGTCGCCGCTGAACATGTTGCATGGAGGGCAAACATCAGAAATGGAATAAAGACAAAGAAGAAAATTATTGCAGATAAGTCACACACCGAGCGTGTGTTGTGCATGATTTTGAAAATGACAAGTGTTCACATGCATCCACTGTGGATGAACATGTACAGCGTGAATTGGTCTTACCAGCCAAATTCGCCACCACCGTGGATTGTAGTTATTATGCCTTTTTGACGCACAATGTACCAAACTATTGTCTGTCAAGATGGTAAGGTGCCAATGATGTCAACTCCAACCGTTTTCATTTTATCACAGAGAGTAGGGGGAAAGTGGACTAATGTTACAATTAAAATCAACAGGTGTTCTTAGTCCAGACCCGGTCTAACAATGGAATATTTTCTCTGTATATCTCTGCTGTGTTTTCGGAATTTCCAGAGGCTGGACAAAAATATGTCACATCATCTGTATCAACATTGATACCTAAATAGGTGTATAAATTATACTATAATCCTGCCTCTTGAAGTGAAGTTTCACCAAGGGAGATCATGTTATCATTTGCTTGATTTATTCTCATTATCTTTGTCTTTCCCTATGAATTTTTAGATTTAATTGTTGTGACCTCCCATCTAATGTACTTAGATAAATCTTGCATCTCATTTCAATGTGTTGGACAAGAAGGCAATGTCTTCAATGAAGTCTAGATCATAGAGCTTCAGTGCGCAAGAAGACATTATTGGGACCACATGTACCTAATTGTCAAATATAGGCACACTCACAACTTTCATGTTAGAGGCTAACAAAGTACACATTCTTGCTCCTAAACAACAGTTGAGAGGGAACATTGATGAGTATTACATCAAATTTAATGTGTGTATGATGTGTGACATAAGTAATATTGATATTCCATAAAGCTGTCATGTATTATTATATTATTTTTGTCATGATAAACTGATATCATTATACTGTGATAGATTCCCAAACTAAAATTCTAAAATGGAACTTGAGGTATAACATATCGGAAATCATGTCTTGAAGTAATCATAAGACATGTTGTACCAATAATCATCTTGAAAACCAAAATATCAAATTCATTTATATAGTTTATGTTTGCCTACAAATGTAACTTACAAATCCTTTCAGACTGACTGTAGACATAAGATGGAGAGTAAACTACCATCATGTGTCAAGATAGAACAACCTGAAGTCTGTGTAGATGAAGGTAAGATTAAGTGCAATATAACGTAACAGTTAGTGGAATATTCTTTACAGGATGTTGCAATCAACCCCAGCATTTATTGGCTGTTTGTGATTTACCAGATAAATCTACATTTAGGAGTTTACCATTGCTTTCTGAATTGTCAAAACTTTATACCATCAACATCAACACAATAGTAGAATGTAAATCTACTTACCATCTCTGTTACAAAGAGGTATCGGACACAGTTTGTAATCCTGCATACCACCTCCGAATCACAGCTACTGGCAGTTTGGCAGCATACTGCTTTGCATTGATTTTTATGAAATGGTATGAGTGCTGGTTGTTCAGAAATCAATGGCAAACTACTGAAAATAAACTTGCCAAGAAATCACAATTTGCCAGAAATGCTGAGGTTGACTGTGACATCCTGTAAAGGATATGCAACTAACTTTAAATCTACTCAGACACTGGGAAACATAAGATCATAGGTGATCAAGTATCCACTGAGATCAGTGCACAACTCTGTAGTTGAGTGAAGCAGGGCACTCTCTTGTCCTGACAACCAGAAATTGTTGTCAAAGGCAGAGGTAAAAGATACCCGGTGTGAATATGGAAGGCAAGGGAAAACCATATTATCTTCCCAAAACAAGTTTAAAATAGGAATGTGGAATGTCAGGACATAGTTGAGATAGAAAAGTTACATAAAAGAAATCTAGGCATGAGGGAGATGAGGTCAAGGAGTTCTGGTAAAGTAACAGACAGTAGTAGGCCTTGTTTAGTCCTGTAGGACTGTAGAGTTGTGCCGCTGGGGTGCCACTTGCTTCACCGCTGGTGACTGTATAGAGTTGTGCCGCTGGGGTGCCACTTGCTTCACCGCTGGTGACTGTATAGAGTTGTGCCCCTGGGGTGCCACTTGCTTCACCGCTGGTGACTGTATAGTCCAATGAAAGAGTGACAATGTCTGTCACTGTTTCAGCATCTGTAAGACGAGGCAGGTCCCGCAGTAAGTGACTGCATTTTATGCCTGTGCTTCCTATCCTCAGTTTGTTGGATCAGATTGCACTCAAAGAGCACCAATCCGTTTCGTTCGTACATCTCTTCTCCAGGAACATCTGTCTGTTGCAACTCTTTCCCACGTGTCTGGATTCATGCCACAGGTTTTCATATCTTTTTTACACACATCCTTATATCGCATTTGTGGTCTACCGGTTGGCCTCTTCCCTATGGCTAGTCCGCCGGAGGTGTCTCTGCTTGAGGAAGGAGTGCACTGTGGCAGTATCCGCTCTTTCAAGCATGTGTTTGTTTGTTATATGGTCTTTCCGCGATATGCGCTGGATACGTCTCAGACATCTCTTATGGAAGTAATTCAACTTTCTTTCCTGTCATGAGTACAAGGTCCAGGATTCAGATCCATATAGTAGTGTGCTAACAACACAAGCTTTATATACTTGAGCTTTTGTACGCTCTTTTAGTTTATTATTCTCCCAAACTCTCTTAATTAGCCTGGAAAGTGTTGTGGCTGCCTGTTCAATGTGTCTGTCGATTTCTGTCTCTGTCTCTAAAGAAAGATTGTCTGATATTGTCGACCCCATATACGCAAACTTCAATTCGTAATTAGAAATTGTGATTGATGGAGACGCACCAGTATCTTGTTCCGTCACCTGTGTTTTTAGCCTGGTGAGCCCAAAGTCTTTGCAAGTGGCTGCAAAATGATCTATAAGCCGTTTCAGATCTTCTGCTGCATGCGAAGTCAGTGCTGCATCATCTGCAAAAAGTAGTTCTCCTATGCATCTTGATTTTATTTTGGTCTTTGCCTTGAGTCTTGATGGGTTAAAAAGTTTGTCATCAGATCTTGTATGGAGATCTTGTCTTCAGTCATAAAAACTGTCATTTACTGCCAATATAGTACCTTGCGGTGTATGGCAGACGGGTCTTTGAGCCTAAGGAATTAAGGCCGCCTGGCTAGTGCAGTCGACGTGAAATGTGCAGGTTAGGATTTTCTTTTTGCCCCCGACAGAAAAAAATCCCACACCTTACTGAGGGATTGAACCTGGGTCTCCTGAAGGAGAGTCAGGTGTTCTAGTCACTCGGCCAGCCGCTCCTCTATGTCTTTAGTGGCAGTCCCAAAAGCCTGCCTTAAGAGAACAGTGAAGAAGATAACAAAAAGTGTAGGAGCAAGCATGTAGCCCTGCTTTACTCCACTGCTGATGCTGAATGATTGGGATGTTGAGCCATCGAATAAAATAGTCCCCTGCATGTTTTCATGAAATGATTTCACAAGGCTTAGCAGGGTAAGTGGACATCCTAGAGCAGAATAAGCTCTCCAGCTGTGTTCATCTTGGAGTCTGCTTAGTCATGTGATCAGTCACATGATCATCTTTAACCTCTGACTGATTAATATTCATGCTTCTTCATTCTGTCATCTCTACCAAGTTGTCTTTCCAATTACTAATGTTCATTATTTTCTCATTTGTTCTGTGTGGTCTTGTGAATCTTTCTTATCACTGTCGTTTCTTTTCATTAACCCTATTCAGAGCTTTTTCATGACATGGCAAGTACAATGTCCTGAAATGTAATTACATATGTTGCAGCACATTAGATATACGGATGATACAGTATTGACTGCAGACAATGAGTAGGATCTGCAACATTTAGTAGATGCAGTTGTTGCACACACTGAACAATTAGGGTTAGAATTAAATTGTAAGAAGACACAGATTATGGTTGTCAGTAGGAAGAAGGAAATACAATATTGTACTATGCACGTAAATGGGAGTATTCTTCAACAAGTGAATTAGTACAATTATCTCAGAACAGTAATAACATCTGATGGGAGATGCCTTGAAGAGATTAGAACAAGAATCTACATTGCAACGGTAGTCTTTTGCAGGATGGAAAACATATTGATCAATAAAAAGATGTCATCTGCAATGAGAAAATGAATGTTGAGGTGTTACTTAGAACCTGTACTTTTGTATGGATGTGAAGCGTAGACAATGAGCAAACAAGCTTAAAACCATCTGATGGCTGTTGAAATGTGGTTTCTTAGGGACATGCAAAAAATACCATGGACAGACAGAAAAACCAATGACCAAGTCCTACAAGAAAAAAATGAAAATCATAAATTAATTAGAGAAATTAGGCATAGACTGTCAAAATTTTTGGTCCGCTATGAGAAGAAATAAACTGGAGAACTTGGTGACAACTGGCAAGATCGAGGGGAAGAGAACTAGGGGAAGGCAGAGAAGTAAATGATGATGATGTTACAGCATATTAGCATCCATGTTTTCTCTCACATTGCTAAAGGAGCACATTCAGGGTTGTTCTTTGCACTTTCAGTCTTCTGACGCTTGAAGTGCATATAGGATTTGTGGTGCTTTGTAAGTTTCCATTTTAAATGGTTACAAACATGCAGACACGACTTTCAAATTTTGGTCTGCAGAGTTGGTGAGAAACTTACTGCTCACTTCACAATTCTTTCTTCATATGGCAGCAGTGGTAACATTTCTAGCCATGATTGTCAAAATTTCCGACTGAGTGAATTTAGAAATACTATTATCAGTTCAACAACATCATTTAACAGCATTGACACTATATCAAAGAAGATCTGATATGAGAGCAAGAAGAAAATTGACTGACAACATCAAAGGCTTTGTACAATTACAAGGAATGACACTACCCAGTGCCGCTAATTGAGCACAGGAATGTTAACTATGAAATATAAAAAATAACAAAATATTTGTAGAACTAAATTTGAAAATTCAGGCAGTAGGTAAACATGTTCAGGCACCAATAGTAGAGTTTAGTAGAGATAACTGCACTTAAAATAGACCTCATGTGGGAAAAGTGTCAGTAATAAATTAAACATACAGTACCTGTTCATCTGTTAATTTACACATAAACAGTCACTTCATCTCTCTTAGATCATACATCATCATAGATCATACATCAGCTTAGATTATATGTGAGTGCATTAATCATTCTTCCATCTTTTGTTCACTTAAGATTGATTGTCTATATCTGCAGTGCTTACACATCTGTTGATAGTCAATACTTGGTATAGTAAAGAGGATATTAATTATTTACTTTGGTGTGTTTCAGAAACACACTCATGGTCTCCAAGTTGTCCTTACCACTACATACAAGAGCATTCACAAAAGTTGACGTATGACAACATAGACATGAAGGTTGTGAAACAAGAACTATCAGATGTTCTGTGTGAGGACAGGAGTCACAGCTTCAGTAAAATGGTAGACATAGCTGGGGGTAGCATCATTCAAGAAATGACAGATCACAGCAACTCAGAATCAAGAATGGTTGAGAACAGATGTACAGCATCAGTAAAACATGACAATTTTTGTCAAATGTCAGAAAGTGTGTCTTCTGTGATTGATACAAACAATAAACTATCTCTGGCTATTGAGAATTGTCAGCAGCAACGTAAGGAAACACGAGAAAAACATGCACAGAGCTTTGCAAAGTCTCTTGATGACATTTTAGATTATGTCAGTTATAGCTCTCAAAGAACTCACACAGGAGACAAGTCTGATGTTTCTGGTCCAAATGTAGACAGATATAAGAGAACACATACTGAAGGGATGCCAAACAAATGTAATGAATGGGATGGTCTTTTGATTCAAGATGACAATCTAGAGTGCCAAAAGAACATGAATCACAAGAGAATACATACAGGAGAGAAACCTTACAATTGTGATTACTGTAGTGCTTCTTTTACTGAAGCTGGCAATCTTATGAAACATAAGAGAACACATACAGTAGAGAAACCTTACATGTGTGATGTTTGTGGTGCTTCTTTTACTCGAGCTAGCAGCCTGAAGAAACATAAGAGAACGTATGTAGGAGAGAAACCTCACAAGTGTGATTATTGTGGTGCTGCTTTTTCAGAAGCTGGCTACCTGAAGAATCACAAGAGAATGCATACAGGAGAAAAATCTTACAAGTGTGATGATTGTGGTGCTTCTTTTACTGAAGCTACCAGTCTTAGGAAACATAAGAGAACACATACAGGAGAAAAACCTTACAAGTGTGATGATTGTGGTGCTTCTTTTACTGAAGCTACCAGTCTTAGGAAACATAAGAGAACCCATACAGGAGAAAAACCTTACAAGTGTGATTATTGTGGTGCTTCTTTTACTCAAGCTGGCAATCTTATGAAACATAAGAGAACACATACAGGAGAAAAACCTTACAAGTGTGATGATTGTTGTGCTGCTTTTTCTGAAGCTGGCAATCTGAAGAATCACAAGAGAACGCACACAGGAGAAAAACCTTACAAGTGTGATGATTGTGGTGCTTCTTTTACTGAAGCTGGCCATCTTAGGAGTCATAAAAGAAAACACACAGGAGAAAAACCTTACAAGTGTGATCTTTGTGGTGCTTCTTTTACTCAATCTGGCAGTCTGAAGGCACATGAGAGAATACATACAGGAGAGAGACCTTACAAGTGTGATGTATGTGGTGCTTCTTTTACTCAGACTTGTGATCTGAAGACTCACAGTAGAATACATACAGGAGAAAAACCTTACAAGTGTGATGATTGTGGTGCTTTTTTTACTCAATCTGGCAATCTGAAAAAACATACAAAACAGCATCATCATCATGTGCCCTGTCAACTACCATAGGTGTTCATGTATCTCCTCAGATCTCGGTCCCTATTCAGGATCAACTCTGCTGATAATATTTCTCAATGTCACCATACAGTCCATCCAGCATCATCTGTCTTGGTCTGCCCTATGTCTCTTTTCCCACTGATCTTTCCTGTCATCACAATGCTTTCCCACACTTCTCTCTCATCACAGTACTAAAGAATGCTATTGTCTTTCTGATAGTTGTATATAATGTTCTACTTGCATTAGCCTCTTCCAGGTAATCATTATTAAGTTGCTCTGGCAATCCAAGCTATTCACAACAACCATCTCAGGAATCACATCTTTGATGATTACAATAATATGGAAGACATTTTATTGACTCCATCCAAATTTTACTTAGATCCTAAAGCCAGCAACCCTGGAGAATTGGATGCAAAAGTGAGGAAAGAAAGTCGGTCACTTTTAGATAGTAAATTCATTAGTGAGGTGACTGCACAGTTAGTCATTCCACACTGCTCATAAACCCCGACTTTATGGCCTTCCTAAATTGCACAAGCCTGGTGTACCAATGAGAACGATTTAGTCTATGGTCAACTCTATCCAACTTAGAATGGGGAAATGGCTTGCAGAAACTGCTAAACCAGTGTGACAATCATTCAACCCCTTAATGTTAAAAGATTTATTTGAACTGGTCAAACGACTGGATAGTCTTGATCTTTAACTAAACCATGTGGCATCAATGGATATTGTCTCTATTTTCATTGGTGTTTCCATGGAAGAAACAGTGATCATCATCTGTGATCGCATGCGGAGCCATATGGAGAACAAGTGAGCCAACTGTTTTAAGACATCAGATATGGGGGAGAATAATGGCATGTTCAAAGCCTAAAACTAGAAGACGCCCAATGTTCAAGACGAGAAGTGAAGAAGCCACTACCGACACTAAGGATGCCAAGAAGATGGGGGGGGGGGGGGGGGGGGGTGTGTGACAACACTGACCCGGATCTCAGTTATTGTTGTTATCTTGGGGTTATAAGGTTTTTTCTGCCTCTTATTCTCTCGTTGCCACCAGGATGGTGCATGGACGCTAACTTCCTATCAGACTAACCTAGAACACACACCGACCACTACCTGACTATCAGACTAACATAGAACACACACCGACTACTGCCTGACTATCAGACTAACCTAGAACACACACTGACCACTACCTGACTATCAGACTAACCTAGAACACACACCGACCACTACCTGACTATCAGACTAACCTAGAACACACACCGACCACTACCTGACTATCAGACTAACCTAGAACACACACCGACCACTACCTGACTATCAGACTAACCTAGAACACACACCGACCACTACCTGACTATCAGACTAACCTAGAACACACACCGACCACTACCTGACTATCAGACTAACCTAGAACACACACCGACCACTACCTGACTATCAGACTAACCTAGAACACACACTGACCACTACCTGACTATCAGACTAACCTAGAACACACACCGACCACTACCTGACTATCAGACTAACCTAGAACACACACCGACCACTGCCTGACTAAGACATCAATCTCAAGACAAGTCAATTACAAATCTTTAATGAAGATTCAGATTCAGGACAGACATTCAAGGACTAGACAAAGATACAGAAACACTGAGTCTGGTTAGACTAGTCTGGAGGACAGTCTGCTCATTCCACCAGTCTTGTCAGTATATGACGTGGAAGTGATGTAGACGCAGGTGGTAGGATACATTCACCTCATCCTCCTCAAACTCCCGGACTGACTCTGGACTCGAGCCTAGTTAGCATTGTTGTTTCTCTGACCTGAGTGTAATCTGCCACTTCAGCTAGCTCGGTCATCTACGCTTTGCCAGAAGTCGTCAGATTGATGGCCCAGTCTTCTTCTATATGTTGACTGGAGGAGATTCTTCTCCTCAGTGGCACATCAATCAAGACTGGCAGAACAGCAAAATGAAAAGGGGTTCCCGAAAGTTAGAAGTGACATGGTGTACAACTCCCTCTCACCGGTCATTAATACATCACAACATAATCTCATACTGACATTAACATGTGGTCAGCTTTTCGAGCCTCAGACCACTTCCATGGGTCTGGCTTGAGACATATCTCTAATAGACCGGTGTATACCAGCCAGATGATAGACTCCTATACCTCTGGTTACGTTTACTCAGGGCCCTCTGCCCACCACAGTCTATTATGTCAGAAAGAGGAGGTCAGTATCAGAATGACAGGTACAAGCATTCCCCATACTGGCCAAGGTTGCTTGAAGATGTCCCAGCTGTGCTGGTAAACCTTTCCTGAAATCCTAAATAAAGCTAGACAAACCAAGCAAGAATCTGTTCTTGTGTCCTGACTCCTCTCCTATAGTATGTGGATAGGCTGATATCTGTATACAATAGCCCCTACTGTTTGGCTTCATGTGTCAGCCCAAACGTGTGTAAAGTAACATCCAGAACATTCTGTTCTGATTATACTACAGGCCATGTATCCATTAGACACGCCTGACAATATTATCCCTCTCTTAACAAAAGAGGTAATCCATTAAACAATACAGAATTTAGAAAGTAAAAAGTGTGTGTATGTGTGCCTCGTGTACATACATCAAGGTTAGGTAACACTAATTGCTGTGAAGATAGTTGTTACTCCATTTCATACACCTAGTTAGATAACATCTGACCTGGGGTGATATCCCTTCATAACTTATAGTCTGATATTTCCATCAGACGCGAATCACCCGTCATTGTTCTTGCATGCCCACTGATGATGATGATGCAAGCGTACTTGTCTCAACCCCAACCTTGCGGGTAATCAAACTGTAGCTCTTTGCAAGGGGAATACATATTTAACAACAATACTGTTGTATAAACATTCCTTCATTGGAGCAAGTATCCAACTTCTTTGCCAACTCGCCTCCCCTAGACTGATCACAAACTGGTTCATGATAGTTATTTCACTTTCTGACTCAACATCTGCTGCCGCTTATCTGGGTCACAACACAGGTTTGTGATCAGACTGACCTGGTCGCTAGTTGACCTATATTGCAAGATGTATTCAATCGATACGACTCTAAATAGTATTCACTCTTCACTTCGGAATTAGTCAGCCACAGACTGATACAATAGTTTTAAGAGAATCACCACTGTAGGTCATCATCTGGGTCCCCGATGAAGCATATAATACTGCTGGCATTCGCCATGGCCTCGGCATCTTAGGATGAACTATCGCTAGATTCAACACATTATTATGTGTAGCTCCTTATCTGGATCCCCAAACAAGGCATCAAATACAAAGACGACCTCTTTGTCTCCAATATCAGCTGTGAATGACTTTGCTAGTCCCCTCTGGAAGTATGGTCCATCGACTCACGTGACTTTCCAAACTCTCCAGAAGTTCTCCCACACGAACTTGACCCTTCACGTTTCCCGAGATGTTCATACATTCCGATTTTCTCATAGGATTTTCTATATCCCTTTAGAACCTGGAGGTATCTTAATCGGGCCGGTGAAGTTCACTCAACCTTCACTACACTTCTCGAGAACAAAATATGGTCAGAGCTTGACTTGGACACCGAGAAATGCACCCACACACACCAAAACACTGTACACCCATCAAAAGTGGGTCAATCGTAGTGGGGAATGCATTGCCTCGTCTGAGGTCCACTTCTATTTTGTGACAGAAGTGTTGGAGAAGAACCTGCCTACTAGCTGTATCAAAGTGCTACCATCACAGCCGAAAGAAGGAAAACTTCCAGAAGCCACATATGAAGCGACCACTGGGAAAGGTGACGACAACCCGCTGCAAACAAGATCAAAGACTACCCAAAAGCAGACTGAGGAGGAAGACACCATAGTAAAAAGAACTGACATGCGGCAGATGACCAAAGTGACGAAAGATAGGAAACAACAACAGCCTGAATGCTTTATTCCTAGAATTACATGTTCTCAGTGCTAGAGGGCCTGTCACAGAAAAACAACATGTTGCATCAAGACAAACATCTGTCAATACTGCACTGAAAACCATGCTTTCAACGAATGTCCACTGTCCAAACAGGACAAGGACTTTAGGAAGCCTAATGATAATAGAAAGTGTGTAAACTGCCTTGGCAAACACAGAACAAGATACTTGGGCTGCCCATATCTCCAAAGACATAGAGACACCATAAGACTAGCCATAATAACAAACACACCATTCAAGGAAGCATGATGATGGTGTGAGACAGCCACAGGCATTTCACAAGATGACAAAACCCAGCTTCAAGACCAGATAGCTGATCTAATTAAACAAATCAACAAACTAATGACACAGAAGCCAACCAATGAAAACCAAGAACAAGACACCTGCAGCAACGCAAGACTTCTGGAAGAAATGAAAGAAATCCAGCGCAGCATCCAGCAAGAGGTGAAATGCATGGCTTAGATAAAGAAAGAACATGAAGACATACTACAAGCGATTCACTCAGAAAGAGAACAACTAAAAATCAACAGGGAGCTAATCCACAACAAGCCAACAGCCACTCAAAGACAACTGAGAAACCTCACGCTGAAGCCACGCCAAAATTACATGAAGAAACCT
Organism: Cepaea nemoralis; assembly: GCA_014155875.1. Classification (NCBI taxonomy): domain Eukaryota; kingdom Metazoa; phylum Mollusca; class Gastropoda; order Stylommatophora; family Helicidae; genus Cepaea; species Cepaea nemoralis. Next base: position 456,197 of record JACEFZ010015655.1, on the reverse strand, counting down.
TAAGCTGAAACCAGCAATCCATTCACAATGACCAATAAATTCAAGTGTAAACCAATTTTTATCCGGAAAGATGACAGAAGTCAGGAGATAAATTTATCGAAGATCACAAAGAGATATTTGAATGTACCAAACTACCTGAAGAGATGGCAGCACTGCTCATTGTTCAGGCACAGAAAACAAAGCAAATAAACCAAAGTATGGGTCCTTCTAAGGACTACATCCACTCAAAACAGATGAGCTAGGAGCCAACACTGACAAACGGAAAAGATGGAAGAAGCAGACACAATGGAAAACCCACCAGCCAAAACCATAGCTGATGTTGCAGGCATAAACTCTGCTGCATCAAAAAGTCAGCTGAAACACAGAGAGATAAAATAATGTAAATCCAGACCATGAACTACCACAATTATAACCAAAGCTGGTTGAGCGAGGTGGAAAGTTTTTTTAAAACTTATTTTATCGGATCGGCCTACCGACATCCACATTCAAGAAATTACTACTGCTGTGCACATTTAATATTACATGCATTTTTATTTACAAAATTGTACCACCAAATTGACAGCGTGGCCATGAGGAGTCCTCTAGGTCCCATTATAGCAGACATCTTTATGGTGCACTCAGAGAAACAAAGAGCCTCACATATTAAGGACCTAGTTCTACACGGCTGGTATGTGGATGATATATTGTTCATCCCAGAAACCAGACAACAGACTGAATCATTCCACTCCATCATGAACCAAGTCCACAAGAACTTTTCTTTGTCTGTTAACCACGAACATAATGATACTTTATCATTCTTAGAAATACTAATTCAACATTGACAGAGTGGCACCATCCAAAGATCTCTCTAGCAACAGGGAACATAGACTGGCCAAAACCTGAATGTAAATAGCTGTGCACCTATTCAGTACAAACGTGGCCTGCTAGGATCCTGTTTAATCAGGCTAGAATGATTTGCTACAATGACACTAAAAGAAGACTGGAAACACTTAACCATAAGCTGCAATCTAATGTATATTCAGCTGACTTCGTCAAACATCATTACCAGCTACACAAACCTACTCCCACAGGTAGCAATGAGCAAATCAAGTAACCAAGCATACCAGTTTGGGTGGAAGATAGATGTAATCAGTCTTTAAGAATCCCTGTGCAGTCGACAGGTCATAAAATGCTTTGCTCGCCAATTTTGAGACGTGTGTTTAATAGTCATCATATAGTTAATAAAGAGAAAACATTGTGTATATGGTATTTGATGAACAATAAATGATTGCTCGAATATATTAAGGCATTAGTAATTAGGCAGCTCCAGTCAGTTTTGTGCAAACAGAAAGACTTCATTTTAAATTTGCAATTACCATGGAGAAAACTGATGCTCCACATTCAAACAATATCAGTGACTATATGTTTTAAGTATTTCAGCCCTGGTATAATTCATTTATTCACTTCATATGATATGTAACTCTGCAGTATGCACCTGAGAAGATGCAGTGAAATATGCCAGGCAATAAATTGGACAACATATTGTTTGTGGCTTCTGTGTTTCAACTTTAGAAATATATTCATTTTGATTTCTGTTTAATTCAAGCTTAAGCTCTAAAATGCTCTAATATTATAAATGTATGCTTTAACAAATCAACAATATCTCCCTTCAAATGTCAATTGGTCTACAAATATGGGGCTAGCACCATGTACTCAGTACCCTGGGAAGGTTAACCCGGTCAACAAATGCCAGCATAAGTCGGATGTGTCGGCCTAACGGCGCAAGAACGCAGCTCTGCTGTAAACAGGCACAACGCAATCACATCTGGAAAAAAAAACTCTGGATGAACAAAGAAGAAGCAGTACTCAGTACAGCTCATGGTGTGAGAGGTGGTCCTTTACTTCACTTTCACGGATGTGATTCGTTGGTCTCTAATGATGAGGTATCACAGTGAACAGGCTATCACAGTGATCTTGACAGGAACAGCCACAAAGCATGTGCTAAAATATCTCTGGTAGATAACTCAATGAAGGTGATGGTGGCCAACTATGTTTGCTTGGCCGGTCTTCCCTGCCCTAACAACCAGTGCAAACCATTTCTGTATAGTGTATATACTACATACTATATGCATACAATTGGGTAGGTATGCACATAATTCCAGCCTGTACATTTACAAATAATGATGACTATCACAAATGATTAGAAGCCCACACAAAATAATATTGACACACTAGTCTATCACATGTACGTTGGCAACTGTTACAGCCACAGTCTGACAGAGAAACAGTGATGCCGACTGAGCTGTCTGTTTAATGAATAATTGTACAATTATTAACATTTGGAAAGTAAAGAAATAAAGTTTACTGATTATGTTGCTTCTTCTTTTGTTCGCTGTTAATTATGCTAAAGCTGAGTGGCTCTGTGTCCAATGGCTAACTAAAAATGTCTTTGGTTGTCTTACTGGGTGGAGATAACAATAAGAGACTTTCTTCTCTGAAGTGGTAATGAAAAACACCAAAACCTGTAATGTCATTGATTTGTTGCAGGATAATATTTTGAATATTTAAGTTTCATCTGTTGGAGTTTTCAAAACACTGTTCTCTTGGAGTGTGACAGGCAAGGCTGTTGTAACAGATGTCTCTTGGCAAACTGGTATTTAATCAGCTTTCTGTTACAGCTGTCCTCTAACAATAAAATAAGGTGTTTGTAGTGGTGGTTGGTAGCCATGGCAGTGAAGTAGCTAGCATGCTTGCCTGCTGACACAGTGATCAAGTATTTGAATACACATAAGTGCATTGTTTAAAACTGACCTGGGCTCCAAAGTCAACCATCCTAACACATTGACCTGGGCTCCAAAGTCAGCCATCCTAAAACATTGACCTGGGCTCCAAAGTCAACCATCCTAAAACATTGACCTGGGCTCCAAAGTCAACCATCCTAAAACATTGACCTGGGCTCCAAAGTCAACCATCCTAAAACATTGACCTGGGCTCCAAAGTCAACCATCCTAAAACATTGACCTGGGCTCCAAAGTCAACCATCCTAAAACATTGACCTGGGCTCCAAAGTCAACCATCCTAAAACAGGCAGCAGGAAATGTCTGGGGAAGTAAAGGCAGCCCACTTGATATTGACCACATCACCCATCGAGTGCTGATTGGTCTATACATTGTGGGGCTGGCACCATCGAGTGCTGATTGGTCTATACATTGTGGGGCTGGCACCATCGAGTGCTGATTGGTCTATACATTGTGGGGCTGGCACCATCGAGTGCTGATTGGTCTATACATTGTGGGGCTGGCACCATCGAGTGCTGATTGGTCTATACATTGTGGGGCTAGAACCATCGAGTGCTGATTGGTCTATACATTGTGGGGCTGGCACCATCGAGTGCTGATTGGTCTATACATTGTGGGGCTAGCACCATAAACCCATTACTCCTGGCATCTTAACAAATCCTTTACTTTAGTGACCTACTTGTAGTAGCTTTTCTCTATGTACCGTGTAAGGATTTTGATATAACTCTCTGGAAGCCCATAAACTTTTTCAAGCTGTTATATATCTTGGGAAATGACAGCTGTTGTCTTGACCTCTGTTCTGATTGGATGATAAGAATAAAGGTGATATTTAAATGTTTTGAGAAAATATTTTTTTTTTCAATTTTCTGAAGCACAATGTCAGAAAAATGAATCAATTTTTTTCTGAGGACTTCTGTTTGCAAAATCTAGTGATTTTATACCATTGACAAACTTGCTGACTTTGCAGGGCCCATAAGTTTAGATAAAGTCTAGTGATTTTATGCCATAGACAAGCCTGCTGAAGGCAAGGGGAAACACCGTTGTACATTACCAGTACGCCATGTCTCCGTGACTTTCAGATAAACCGCGTAAATGTGTGTTCTATAGGATCAGCCTGGCACGGTAAGGAAAGTCGTGTACATCTGGCAACTCCACTGCAATGGTATAATCTTCATCATCATCCTTGCCGGAATTCAGCATGGCCCAATGGATAAAAGAGTTCATACTTAAACATCCAGTGTGTTGATGCTCAGGTAGTGGAGCATGGCCCAGTGGATAAGAGCGTTCATACTTAAACTTCCAGTGTGTTGATGCTCAGGTAGTGGGTTCAACCCCTACACCAGTCCATTTGGAGTCTTTGATATGGAGATGTAAATCACAAGTACCTTTGAAGTCGGAGTGGGTTCGCCTGTTGGCGAGGGACACTGGTAATAGGGAAAGCTAATTCACACACCAAAATTGGTCCAGTGCACTAGAATTAGTAGCAAGTGACGGACTACTCTTGAGTTAAAAGTGAGTGAGCAAACAAAACAATCAGCCTGGCTGACTGGCGAGGGCGATCATGCTGTCACAGAACGTCGCTTTACCATCCCAGAATACTCTCTCGTCTACATCTGATGGAAATTAGACAAAAAATCAAAGACATTGCACAATCACATGGAATGACACTATCCAGTGCCGACCATCGGGCGCTGGAGCGCAGATTATTCCTCTCCACGACACTTGACGGCAGAAGTGGAAGATGATGATGGTTCTTTTCTTTCAGTGTCAACCATGGCTTTTATGCCAAATTGAAGGAAGATATCCCATCTTTAATCCTCAAAAAAGGTTCGTGTCATTCCATGCAGCTGGCATTATCACATGTCTCATCATGTTTACCAAGGAATTTGGAATTCTTTATTGCTGAAACACATGATTGGTTCTCAAAAGCATCTGTCAGACAACGGTAATATAATCATTTATATAAAGCATTAAATGATTTGAATACACATAAGTGCATTCTTTAAAACTGACCTGGGATCCAAAGTCAACCATCCTAAAACAGGCAGCTCCAGGAGGAGGATCTCCCAGCCAGGTTGTCTACCGAGAACTGTGTAGTGACTTTAACAGTGACTCAGTAGGAAGTTATACTTATAGAATTGCAGTTTGTCCAGTTGATTGTGGTTAAATCCTCTTGTTGTCGATCCAAGCTCTGGGGACGGAGTGGTCTCCAAGGTTCTAGTCATCTCACTGGAAGGAAGCCGGGTGAGTGGCGGACCGACTGGACGGGACATCTGCATCCAATCTACTTCTCAGCCTGAGGATGATTTGAGCCATATCTCTGATTCTGTCTCTACTCTATCCTCTACTTGTGTAAATAGATTATTCTATCAGGGTGTTCAATTCAGTTCTATATTCTCAAGAGTAGAATAAACTTTGTGTGTATGTTGACTTACTCTTTGTACAATTATTGAGTGTGGTCTCGGACGATGCCTCATTGTTCATTGTCCCAAGGGAGTAGGTAGATAGTGGGGGTCTAGAATCCGGAGGGGCTTGTAGACTTACTTAACGAATCCGAGGTCAACAGTAGAGTAAACAGTGTATCTACCTGTCCAACCCCTGGGGTTAGAATACACGGGAGTGCTAGAGACACCTCGGGTGTGGCTAACTCTCAGTACCCGAGGCGATCTTGTCACACTCCAGAATAGACAACAGACATCGACAACAGCAGAAGATCCATATCATGGACAACTGTAAAATGGAACTGGCAATAACTTCCAGCGTAGTCAATACACTACCATCAGTAGTTGCTACTCCTGGGAATTGCAATGGACTGATTTTTACGTGTGATTTAACTTTCCTTATTGCCTGTGCTTCCCGCCATCAGGCAAACCCACTCCGACTGGAAATTATGTCCCCAATTCAAGGACGAGAAGTCAATATTTTAATCCTACTGACTGGTGTGGGGTTTGAACCTGCCATCAACACACCGACAGTTTAAGAATGAGCGCTCTTATACTTTCAGCTTCCACCATATCGTCCCCATATTAGAAAGTAAGACTGTCTTTCTAAGACGATAACCCAGGCTCATTGTGGCTTTCTCTGTATCACTGTGTACTTCTCGGAGTAGAAGAGCCATATTTCCCCTGGGGTATTCTTTTCTTCCTGATCTTTGTGAGGTTTGAAATAAATAAAGGGAAGTTGGGCTTGTTTTGATAGAGGTATCCCGGATGGGATGAGTTCTCCTTCCCTTTCAGCCTTCTTAAGGAAGCTTAGAAATGACTCTGATCCCCCAAGTGAGAAATTAGACAAAAAATTGTTTAAGTCCCACACTAATTATATGAAGAAATAGCCTCCTATAGAAGGTGTAGAGATCCTGGAAATTTTACCAAAGACAGCAGATGAATCAGCTTCTCTAAAAGAAGGATGTTGTCCATGTGTAGGGTTCCAGCCTCACTGGCGATCTCCATCAGTTTTATGAACAGGGTCATATGGCAACTTTATTATATAACTTGTGTGTGTGTGTGTATATATATATATATATATATATATATATATATATATATATATATATATATATATATATATATATATATATATATATATATATATAAGAGACTGTATGTGTGTGGTTGTGTATGTATTTGCTGCGTTCACGAACGGTCCATCCGATTGAGATGAAATTTTCTACACGTCTTCCTTTCATTCCTGTGCAACCGACTGTAATAGTTTCTTAGTGTAAAATCGGCTACTTACTTACTAAAATTTAATTTTGTAATTACATGACTTAACATAAGAAATATTCTATAAAGGGACATAACGTTTAGTAGCATTGATATATCTTAGGTTAAGTCCCCTGGCTTTAGATAGCTATATAAATAAATAGATAGATAGATCTGACCCGATAGATAGAGAGGGTGGGATAGACGGAGTGAGAGACGGACGGGCAGACAGACAGATAGATAGACAGACAGACAGCCGGGTCGACAGACAGACAGTCGGGAACGGGAGCTTATATGACTACTTATATGAATTAAATGAGATGCTCCCCACCAGGAGCTGGGAGAAGCCGGGCCGGGTCAGACAGACAGACAAACAAGCAGACAGATAGATAGATCCCTGCCAGAGCCTGGGCGAAGCCGGGACGGGTCAGCTAGTATATATATATATATATATATATATATATATATATATATATATATATATATATATATATATATATATATATATATACACAACAACCACTGGTGATATCACACTAATAGTGGTGTCAAGGAAATGTACAGAAGTGGTGGACATTTCTGTGGTGAATTTGATCGATGGATGGAAGTCATTGACATAATTAATGAAACGGTTCAGTTCCGCCTCTGTCATGTCAGTGAGACCTATGCCGTCATCGATCTAGCGTCAGTACATATCGTCGACCACTATTAAATTAAACCCTACCGGCCTCACGACCTCTGTGTACTACAAACCTACTGATGCTCACGGTTTCCTCCTGTACAGCTCATCCCACCCCAAAAGCTGCAAAGATTCCATCCCATATTCCCAGCTACTCTGTCTTCGTCGTATCTGTCAGGACAATAATGACTTCCTCGAGAGAGCCCATGAAATGCTTGACTTTTTTCGCAGACAGTCCTACCCAGAGGACGTCTTGTCCACAGATTTCTGTCGCATAACCCAAGTCTCGCGCGAAATGTCCCTCGTCAAACAAACGCGACCTCCGAACAATGAACCCAAGCTCATCCTCACCTTCCATCCACATGACTATGCCATCAAGCACATTTTCCTGAGACACTGGTCTATCTTGGAATCCGATCCAACCACTCGTGAGGTATTCTCCAATGGCCCTAGGGTAATTTTCCGCCGTAACCAGAGTCTCAGAGACCACCTTGTGCATATCGCCTCCCCATGGTTACTTCATCTGTGGACACATTCGAATGCCATCGTAAGAACTGTCTGACATGCCCATACGTTGTTCAGGCACCAGAGATTGCATTTCCCCTAGGCACCTTCACCTTGAAAGATTCTTTCACTTGTACATCCCGCAATCTTATTTATGTCATCGTCTGCAAACGATGTGACATGAAATACATTGGCCAAACTGGCAGACGTCTTGCTGACCGTTTTAGAGAATACCTCAGAGACATCAATCAGGGCGCTGACAAACCTGTCCCCAACCATTTGAATTTCTCCAACCATAATGGAGTCGACGATGTATGTGTCACCGCATTAAAACCCTGCTACTCCAACAGCTCCGTTAGGCTCAAAAGTGAATGCCAGCTAATCAACAAATCCTATATTTTCATAACATACTGTTCGCATATTTTTGGCTACTTAACTCCTATCTGGCAACCCACTTTTAACTATGCAGCCAACGAGCACCTTCGCAGCTGGCACAGCTACCTTTTCTGCCCCACATGGCATCGGAGTAGCTGTGTATTTTTTCTTTGTTTGCTGTATTTCGTTGTGTTAGCTATCTGTGGTGTCCTGTCCTTGACAAAGATTCTGAGAATCGACACGTCGGCCGTCCTGTGTGTCGTATTGTATGCTTTTGTGTGCATTTTATTTATTATTCATTTTATATATTTATTGAGTGCTTCTGATTTCGGATTTTCACCTGTATTTCGCGATACGATGGATCTCCTTGTAAGGTATGTGCAACGTGTTGATGTTTAGTACGTTTCTTTTCGCAGGAGCTTAATATACCTATTTGTTTCCAATTCATATTGTTATATCCTGCTGCAGCCGCTGCTTTTTCTTTCTATTCTTGGAAGAAGTTTCCCCCTTTCCAACACCTCTTGCAGCTTGACAGTGACTATCTTCTCTAAAACCTTCCCAAATATATTTTGAAGGGTGATGATCCTAAAGCCTTGAATGAGCCTTGAATGGTACAACCAATTTCTAAACAATGTTAACCTGAAAAACTCAGTAACAATATCAGGACAGTTATTCATTTCCCACACAAACATATAGTAGACCATGTTGACAAAAGTCACTTACAAATAACAAACATTCCATGCACACAAATAGACAAAAACATCTAACTGAATTCAATATCCTCCTTTCTCTCGGGTAGATGTTGGAAGGTCTTTCTCCCTCTTAAACAAAATGACAAATAATCCGTGTAATCCCAGGAAAGTGTGCATTCACTTAATCTACAGCTACTGATATGATGAGGTAATTAAGTTCCTTTGTAATGTTACTACTGTTCTTAATTAACTGAAAGTAAATAGGTGAAATTCCCTATTACTTAGGCTTGAATCGATGGTGTAATCAGCCCCTTTTGTATTAAGAAAATTCTGTTCGTCTTATGGAGCCATACTGGTAGAAAATTTCCTATTGATCATATCAATCAATCATATGCCATGCCGGAAAGCGTGGGCGGTCATGACTCGCCATTTCACTCTGTCACCAGAGTCGTGGATCAGCTCAGTATTCCTGTCTTGTCCAAGCCATGTGGCCATGCCATCCAGATATTTTCCTCTCGGTCTTCCTCTTGGTCTGTTGTCTTCGATCTTGCCAGTTGTCACTAAGTTCTCCAGTCCATTTCTTCTCATAACATGTCCAAATTTTTTTTACTGTCTACGTCTAATTTCTCTAATCAATCTACGATTTTCATTTGTCTCCTGTAGTACTTGGTCAATGGTTTTTCTATCTGTCCATGGTATTCTTTGCATTTTCCCCAGAAACCACATTTCTGCAGCCATCAGATGTTTTTCAGCTTGACTGCACATTGTCCAAGTTTCACATCCATAAAAAAGAACAGGCTCTATGTATACCATCAACACTCTTTTCCTCGTTTCAATTGACATCTTTTTATTGGTCAGAATGTTTTTCATCTTGCTAAAGGCTGCTTTCGCCATGACGATTCTTGTTCTAATCTCTTCAAGGCATCTCCCATCAGATGTTATGACTGTTCCGAGATAATTGTACCGATTCACTTGTTGAAGAATATTCCCATTTACTTGTATATTACATTGTGGTACTTCGTTCTTCCTAGTGACGACCATAACCTGTGTCTTCTTACAATTTAATTCCAACCCCAGCTGCTCACTGTGGACAACAACCGCGTCTACTAATTGTTGCAGATCCTGTGCATTGTCTGCAATCAATAGTGTGAGTGAGTGGCACCTTGCAGTCTTGACAGACTAAAGTATGTGAGTTGGAATGTGGCCAATATTCCATCACAATTCCTGGGCAGAGCTTCAGAGAAACATGTGATGCCCAAACGACATGATCTCTCTCTCTCTCTCGGCCTAGTCTTGTGTATTCCAGAGGAATGGGTAACCAATACGTCTGGCACAAGGTAGGCTGCAGGCGCTGGCAGCACAGCGTCGAATCCTCCGAAACCTCGCGACCACGAGCAGGTGGCGAGTGATGGACAGACCCTGACACTCACGGGGCCCGGCTTAGAGGCGTTCAGCCAAGTCCCATAGGTGAGGGCCTCGTACGAGACCGGACCATAGGGGCGCGCACTACTATCAATCACAAGTGTCCGGACCTGTGTAAAGCGTGTACTATTGTCAGACTCTCCACCTAACTTTTAGCAGCCCCCGCGACCCGCGGGAATAGGCCCGCCAGAGCTACTGCAGGAGACATTGCTTGTCTATTGCGAGCAGTGTCTCCCTTCCTTCCATTGTGCGGCTCTCGCGACCAGCGAGAATAGGCCCGCCGGAGATTATGCTCGTCTGCTGTGAACAAATCTCTACCGAGACTGAATAAGTACAGTCTGTATTCGTCTGAATAAGTAAAGAAACGATAAAAGTGTATCAATCAATAGTGTATAATATGCATATCTAATGTTATTTATGTTTCGTCCTCCAATGCTGAATCCATTTATGTCTTCTACATTTCTGAAAATATTTTCACTGTATAGGGAAAAAAGATCTGGAGACATTACACATCCCTGCCTAACACCTCTCTTAATAGGTTGACATTGTCCCACTTCATTATCAATCCTTATGGCAGCTTGTTGTTTCCAATATTTGTTTTTTTATAAGTCTAATGTTTTTCCCACCAAGTTGATAATTTTAGATACCTAGGGGCATTTATAACATCAGATGGAAGATGTACAACAGAGATTAGGAGTAGAATAGGGCAGGCAAAAGCCGCTTTTCAGAAAATGAAGAGTATCTTATGCAATAAGTCACTATCACTGAATGTAAGAAAGAGAGTGCTGAAATGCTATGTAGAACCAGTTTTGCTGTATGGCAGTGAATCTTGGAACGTAAATGAACAAATTAAGAAGAAATTAGAAGCAACAGAGATATGGTTCCTGAGACGAATGTTGCGAATTCCTTGGACTGCCAGAGTAACTAACGACGAGTGCCTGAAACAGGCTAATGAAACTAGAACATTATATACAACAATAAGACAGAGACAAACATTTTTCTTCTGTCACGTGATGAGAAGAGAGGCATTGGAGAACATTGTAACAACTGGAAAGATCGAGGGGAGGAGAGGCAGAGGTAGACCAAGAGAAGTGATGCTGGATGGATTGAGACGGTGGCATGGAGGAATATCAGCACCTGAGTTGATCCAGAAAACCAAAGACCGAGATCTATGGAGAGCCATGAACGCCTACGCCAGCCGGCACGGCACTTGATGATGATGATGATGAATGTCTTTCCCATTAATTTGCAAGCATATCCACCATGTTGACATGTCTAGTTAGTTAGTTAGTCGACAGATCATCCTCGTTGCACATCGAACCATTCAGTCCATAAGTGCTCGGATCCCCTCCTCAGCAAATCCCGCAGCGTGTAGCGGCTAACGACGCCAGTTCTGTGTTGGTTTATCAATCTTCTTTGGCTTCCTGCGTAGTGTTCTTGTTTGGCCACCCCTCTTTTAATTTGCTGCTCCCGCAGTCTGGCCATTGTTGTAGATTCACAGTCATCACTTGGTTCTCGCAAAAGTCTCACTTCTCGTAGAGCATTCAGAATGTCAGCCTGGTCCATGGCGCGTCCGCCCTCCACAGTAGCCTCCCCTGCGAGCTTGTCAGCACGCTCATTTCCTTGTACTCCCGCATGACCTGGCACGAAGATGAAACTAATCTTTGCCAGCCAAGATCGCTTCAGAGGCAGCAACCATTCTCTTCGGATCGACCCCTCCTCTATCCTCTTGATCATGTTCATTGAGTCGCTAAGGAAACAAGCCCTAGTGAATGTCTGTGTCTCGAGCCATGTTATTGCTTTACTTACTGCCATGACTTCCATAGTCAGGCTACTTGTGGTTTCAGTGAAAGCACCAGAGTCCTCCTTCACAATTCTCCCTCCGGCCCGAGTTGTAAAGGCCCATGAGCTTCTCACATGTCGGACGACCGACCCATCTGTGTAGATGACCGCGTCACCGTCTAGCGAATTCTCGAAAATCAACGCTTGTACTTCAGCCTCAACAGCAGCCGGATTTTCTTGTCTGCATTTTCTATCTAGTTGGATGCAAACTGAAAAGGATGTGCAGAAGTCTGTTGGCACTTGCACCCACTCCTCGCCAGGTTCTAAGTCCTCAAGTGAACACACCTGCTGAAGAATGTCTTCGGCTTGACCCATCCACGACCGTCCTCTTTTTAACCTGCTGCCCTTCACCTTCCTAATTTCACTATGCAGTGGATGTTGTGTGTTTGCGTTAATTCTGAGGTAGGCGCGTGCCCTGCAAACTTGTATTCTCTCTTCAATGGTTGGAAAATCAAGAAGGTAGCGCATCGCCCTGCATGCTGTATCTCTTGTACATCCAAGAATAATGCGCATAGCTTCATTCTGTATCCTTTCCATCCTTTCTATCTGCTTATGGCTGAGAGTCAGGATTGCCATTGCATACTCCAAAACAGACATGACCAGCCCCTCGTACAGAAGACATAGATGGCGCTGCTCACAGTTTGCTGCCGCCATCACCCGCATCGCTGCCAAACCCCGCTTGGCCTTTGCTATCACCTGGTCTATGTGCACATTATAAGCAAGGCTTCGATCAAACCGTATCCCCAGGTAATTCATTGCCTGTGTTCTTTCCACCGTCTCTGAACACAGCATTACAGTTGGTGTTGGATTGTTGACAATATGATTATTCAACGAGAACCAAGTCACTGTTGCCTTTGTTGGGTTGACCATTGCCCCAGCTTCATCACACCAAGTACTTATGCGATTGAGTTCGGTTTGTAGTTCCACAGCAACCTCCTCTCTATCCTTACCCTGACGATACACTAAAACATCATCGGCATACGACAATGTCCTGCCAGGTCCAGTGATCTGCTCACTGGTGATTCTCACTGTGTAGGCGTTGAACAGTACCGGAGATAATGGTGATCCCTGTGGTAGGCCAGGATATATTGTTGTTGGTTCCGAAGTCCAACTGCCACATCTAAAAACTACTTTCCGTTGGTAGAGGGCTGCAGCGATCCAACTAAGGAGGAATGGACTTACGTTTAGTTCAAGAAGCTGAAACATTAAAAAATCCAGTGGTACTCTGTTGTATGCGTCCTCAAGATCAATCGCTGCAGCAACGGTTTCAGTGCCTGAGTGGAAACCTTCATAGACATCATGGGCAAAGACTGCTGCATTGGTCCAGGTTTCTCTTTTTGGACGGTACCCACCCAGGGTAGGTGGGAAAACACCTTGCCTCTCTAGTTGGCTTGATATTTTCTTGACAACTATCAAAAGCCTTTGTGTAGTCAATAAAGCAAAGATGTATATCCTTGTTTGCTTCTATAGCACGTTCAATAACTGTTCGCAGCATATACACAGCATTTACTGTAGGGATACCTATTCTGGTATCAACTGACTTGATGGGGTTGAGGCAGGGTACCTTTCTTTGTAACGGGCAATCCTCTTGCAAATCACAATGTAAGGTGCCCAAAACATAAATAAATATGATGAAGGAGTCCCTTTGTTCAGGGTAATGGATCTGAACATCTCAACACAAATCAGTAAGGCCAGTAGTATATCCCCGGGAACTATCATTTAATGCTTTATATAAATGATTATACTACCGTTGTCTGACAGATGATTTTGAGAACCAATTATGTGTTTCAGCAATAAAGAATTCCAAATTCCTTGGTAAACATGATGAGACATGTGATAATGCCAGCTGCATGGAATGACACGAACCTTTTTTGAGGATTAAAGATGGGATATCTTCCTTCAATTTGGCATAAAAGCCATGGTTGACACCGAAAGAAAAGAATCATCATCATCTTCCACTTCTGCCGTCAAGCGTCTTGGAGAGGAATAATCTGCGCTCCAGCGCCCGATGGTCGGCACTGGATAGTGTCATTCCATGGGATTGTGCAATGTCTTTGATGTCGCCAGTCCATTTTCTTCTTGGGCGTCCTCTTGGTCTCGTCGCAGATGATCTTTGATGTAAGGCCAATGATGGTAGTTGCTGGTGTTGCATTCTAACGACATGACCAAACCACTTGATCTTCTGTCATTAAATAAATGTGGCACAAAGTGTTGACCCCACTGATAACATTTCTTACTCGGTCTCGGATTGTTAATTTGGCAGCTCTCCTCAGGCATCTCATCTCGCAGGTGTTGATTTTGCGAAAATGTGATTTGGATAAAGTCCAAGTTTGAGATTGGTAGCATAGGGTTGGTGTGAAAATGCTGTTTATTATCTATCGTTTGTATACAAAATTCAAGATTGGTGACTCAGCCATGTGCACATGTGGTCTGGCGTCGCAGACAGCAGAGCACATACTCCAGGACTGCCCAAACTACAACATATCCAGGCAAACCTTCTGGTCTAGAGAGACAACAGTGGAAGATACACTCTATGGACCGCTGAGTGAACTAAAAAAAATACTGCTAGATTCATACAAAAGACAACATTGCAGTTATAGACATATTTGAAGCGAACGAAAGAAGAAGAAGAAGAATCTGTCGTTTTGCGGACATGGGTATATTTGGATGTTTCAGTAAAGTTGATAGTTGATATGTAAGTGCACTAGCTTTTTGACATCTGATTTCGATTTCTCTGTCCAATCTGCCATTTTCAGTGATCACACTTCAAGTTCCAAGATATGTGAATTCTTTAACTTGTTCCAGAGTTCAGCTATTTATCTGTATATTTAGTGGACCAGGCGATCTGCTAACTTGCATTACTTCAGTTTTGGCTGTGTTTATACTCATATTGTATCTGCTGCATTAATATGAAGATGTAGTCTGCCCTCATCGCTGTAAAACAAGCACTGACCGTCTGCAAATAGAAGTTCATTTATTTCCTGTGAATCAGAATGTAGAATTACATCTGGCTTCCAAACACCCAAAATCGACATCTAGACGCAAGCGAAAATATCTAGATCTAGATATTACACATCTAGAATGGCAACCCTGCCTTCTTGGTGTCCACCAAACTTGGCCGTATATTTGCAAATGTTGGACTGCACTCTCTTTTTAATTGACATTGCTGAATATGTTTAAATCTGGGAGATTTGTTGATGGTAAGTATTGGGTTACTACAATCTGTCAACCTGTAACGCTGATTGTAATGATATACAGTTGTTATGCCGATATGGGCCACATCTTGATCTTACGACTGACTGACTAGCTAGCCAGCGCCATAGATCTTCAAATTCAATCGTGTCCTTCCCATGTTTATTAGCATTTTTTGGATAACATTTAAAAAAAACTAGGTTCTTACTTATGAATCCATCACAGTTGAATACAGCTTGACAAGACGAATCCCACGGTATCTCTTTGAACACTACGTCAATTCTAAGAGGAGTTATTAATATTTTTGTGTCGTGATCTACAAACAGGAAGTGCATAGGAATCTGCACCAATGTGGTTTCATCGCAGCTCAGTAAATAGGGAGCTAAGAAATTCTGCCTTCTGTTATTGTGGCTTGATTATTTTTAAACGGACAACATAGTACCACATATCATTGCACCCAGAGTGGTGAGGCCTAACTTGACACATTGTCTAGTTTTCAATAGGATGTGCCATGACCTAATTCTTCTTCTTCTTCAGCGTTCCGAGCCATTGAGGTTCTTTGCTGCAAATACAATCCGTCTCCATTCGTCTCTCTGGCGGACCCTCTTTTGCCAGTCGTTGATTCCAAGTGCTTGTAGGTCTGTACATGTATTATCTCTCCACCGTCTTCTTGGTCTACCTCGGGGTCTACGGTCATTTATTTCCTGAGTGTAAGCGAGTTTTGTTTCCCTATTATCTTCCATTCTTTCTATATGCCCCAGCCATTGTAGTCTATTAGCCTTCATGATACCAGTGATTAGTGGGGACTTAAACAGATCATAAATGTCTTTGTTACTTCTTATGACTTCTTCCATGACATAATTAACAATTAAAAATGGCCGCTAATTGTTTATTCTTTAAAAGTCTGTCACATTGCTAAAAAAGCTGGCAAGATGTATATTTCATTGTGCGTTTTGGTAACAGGAAAGTAAAGGTCACATTCCTCTTTTGATAGAATGTCAAGAAGATCGACTTCATTGCATGGGGTTTTATCCCATGTGGTTCGGTCTCCTTTCACAGGGTGGCCTACTGAAAGCGTTGCACAAAGCATGAGAGTCTCTGAGACGCTGAGAAAAATGCACTCAACTTTTAAGACTTCGATAGGATGTGCTGTGACCTAATTAACAGTTAAAAATAGCTGCCCATTTATATTAATTAAATGTCATGTAAAATGTTCATAGTTAGTGAAAGAACAATTCATGAAAATGTACTCAAATTGTCTTAATGTACCAACTGCATTGCGGCAGCTTTCCTTTGTTGATTAAATATCATGCATTAACGTAAGTAAATAAGTTTGTAACTGCTGCATAAATTAAGCAATCACTTTCGCTAATAATTTATTTCTGCTTCTTATCTATACTTACACTGTTCTGTATCTAACAGTGAGCAATTAATAATTAAATACTAACTTTAAAAAAGAAAAAACCACAAATTTTTTCACAGTATTGTATTTAAATTTAAATTATAATGTAATGCTGCACTGCTAAGAAAAAAAGTACTCATTACACTTCTTACAGGTTTACAGACAGATCTGAAAACTGGCTTTCAAAATGATTTTCAGTCATGTCAAATGCTGAAAAATTATACAAGTACACAGATAAATTACTACTACAAATGAAACTTGTATTCTGTTTAATTTTAGTAGTTAAATTGCCAGTTCTAATTATAAATACAGGTCCGCCATAATATAGTACTATTGTATGGGCGCCTGTCAGATGCTTTTGGGACTATCTCAAAGAGATAGAGGACACATAAGTTCCTCATTCCCAATGTGATCCTGCCCATTTAATTATGTTAACCTTTAATGGCTCAGTTGCTCAAGTCCAGTAAACTAAGGAATACCTCTAGGAAAACAATTGAAAGTTTTTCCCTTTATACCCAAAATATCTTTTTGGTTGTTCCTTGCCGCTTCTCTCTCAGTTAACCTAATTTTATCTAGGGTTGTTTTAATTAAACCAATAGACTATGACAAGTACAATATACACCCACAAGAGACATGACCTCCCTTTTTTCATCATGTATTAAATATACAGTTAGTAATGAGCAGTAATGTTTTTAAAACAATATTCAGTTCAATACATCTTCATGAAAAAACAGAAGTTCATTTACATCAAGATCTCTACACTTAATTATATATCTCCATTAGTGAATCTCCCCTCCCCATATATGACCAATACTACAGGCTATTGTCCAATTTCTCAGGTAATTCTCCTGCAGATCCTCTGTGATAGTAAATCTGAAACAGAAAAATTGGTCTGCACTCCTTTGTATTGACTTGTGGGTTATGGATTCCTGCTCCAAGCAGTCACTGTGATATATGTTAAGCTTCAGTGTTTTCTTTCTAGGTTGGTAGAATAGTTTAGTTGGCTCTGGGGTTTTCCATTTGTCAGGAAAATTATGCTAAAGAAATGTTACCTCTCCTCTAAGGGAAATGAAACTTTTGCAGGTGGATAGGTTTCTGCCTCACTTTCTCACAGAGCTTCATTTAGCAAAGTTGCTCCTATCACCAACGTCAGGTGCATCTTGATAGGTCTAGCTACTACCTGAAATTTCAGCAATCAACATACATCTAATCATATCCTCAATATGACATTAGAAATGAAATGCTGTTAACTCCTAAGAACTCAACAATGTAAAAATCAATAAAATAAATCTTGTTCCTAGAGAAAAATAAACATAGGAGAAAGGTATTCTTGCTATTCTCAATTAGTTATCACCAACATAATTGGTTGCTCTCCATCCAATCTTCCATTATCAGGTGTTCAAGGTTTAGACTAGCTGATGTGCAGTTTCATCTTCACCTATGCCTGTCATCATGATTTCCAGGTTGAGTAATACCTTGATTGATTTGGAATTTGACAACTATGTTCACCATCCTCTTCTGTACCTAGTTATTTTCTCTACATCTTCTTCCATTAAAAGAAAAGGGCCTCATACATTTAGGTGTTTTAAAATCATTCCCCATTGCAATGAGTATTTGCTTATAAACAATAGAAGTACATCATGGTATCAATTCTTGTATAGTATTCAGGTGCATTCTTCTTAATTAAATTCTTCAAGGGAGAAGTTATTTTCCCTCCTCTTCTCATGGATGTAAGATGACTTTACCTCATTCATCATCATCATCATTATCATACCATTATCCTTACAATCACCATCATCATCATTGTTATTACAATCATCATCCTCATTATCATTACAATCATCAGGACACTAGACCATATGTTGTAACATGAGTTAAAAATCTACCCAAAGTATTTCAGGATCCTTGCCAATGCTAAAGAGTTTGTGCACTGAGCTGAGATTCTCCAGACTCAGGCTTGAGTTAAGAGTAGAATGGAGCACTTATGGGTTTCACCCGTGTGTCGTGATGTTGATCTGTCGACTAAAAAAAGAATTTAAAAAAATGTTGTAACATGAGTGATATGAAATACAAAGTGGGGGTCTTGCTTAAGACACAAAACCAGATACTTATAGTATGCGTGATATGTAATATAGGTTGGTGTCTTGCTTAGGGCACAAAACCAGATGATGGTAACATGAGTGATATATAGTACAAAGTTGTGTCACTAAATTATTAATTAGTGTACCGGTCATGCAGAACATGTTCTTTTTTGATAGACAGGACATTACACATCAAAGTTGCCTTCTATCATGAGATTGATTGCTAGCTTATACTCCTTCTTGGCATGTCACTTCTCTTCACTCATTCACACTCATTCATCAGAAATCATTCTCATACTTGCATGTAAGATAAGTAATTATCCATCCATCATGTGCCATGCTGATAAGAGTGGCTGGTCATGTTTTGCCATCTCATTCGATCACCAGAGTCGTGGATCAGCTAAGTAATTATACTTATGTGATTTCCCAGTGATAACTTTAAATGTTTAACACCATTGACATCACAATGAAATCTCAATAATCCCACAATCATTCATCAGACACAAGTATATCTGTATGGTTGACAATTAAGCATATGTATGTACTTTACAAAGGAAAAATTAACAGATATTACAATGGAATCTCAATCATTCCACCATCATTCATCAGAAATTATAATATTTTCCTGGATGATAATTAATCATACTGATGTGGTTCACAAATGATACATTCACTTCTGTTTACCAATAATGAAATCACACACGAATCACCACAGGCATGCTCTCATCAATTATATAGATTTATGTGATATACCCAATCCACATTCATTCATTATAAATCCTATAGAAATCTATTTGGCTCCCATGTGCTCATGGAAAAATAAACTACTTGACTTCTCATGTGCTCATGTAAAGAAAATCTACTTGGCTATTACACATGACACTAATTTGTCTTACTAGTGTTTGCACATTTAAAATAGTTTTCTTACCACAGCACTAAGTATTCTTCGCCTTCTAAATCTTAAGTTATTCACCAACTTCTAAATGACTGCTGATTGAGTTTAACTACGTAAGAAATAAAATGTACAACCTAGGTCTAATCCTTACACATTAAGTTAAGTTGTTTAACTGGGAGAAAAAGAAAACTCACTGTGGTTTATCATAATGTACAGTTTATCCATGACTATGATAACTGCATATAATATTTAGCTTCTACTAAATTAATTTCTTAAGGACTAATCATGTGGTTTACAACACATTGACTCACTGACTTCTTCTTGAAAAGGGATCACTGACTAGCGTAATATAAAACATATTATTGTGTTTACCTTCATCCTTTTTGAATGACTCCAACACCACATGTCAACACCAAGATAACAGGTCCTAGATTTGGTTGGGTTTCCAAATACACTGGCTGCTGGTTTGTTGGTCCTTCTTTTCTCTCTCGACTTGACTTTCTATCTTGCGTCCATAGAGATTTTTGAGGCTACCATTTCCTGCAGTCACAGTCGGCCTTTTTCTAGTGGTGACGAGTTTGTGGTACGCACAATGAGGCTGTTGCTATTTTTATGTTAGCTTATCCCACCCCAAGTTTTTAACTATCATGTCGAAAATGAGTCTGTTATTGTAAAATTGGGATTTAGAAGTGGGGAACAAACCAGCACTGTTGCGGTGGTAATCTTGAATGGTATTGCAGGGAATATTCACAGCGACATTGACGGCTTGCAAAAAATATACCACAGTGCTGCCATTTTGAATTTTGTGTTATGACTGCGATATCTCATTTTCATGGTTGTGCTAAACATATTTTCCTGACCGCTATTGAAAGCCACTGTTGAAACTCTTTACATATATGTAAAATTTAACAGAGAATTAAAAAATAAAGCAAAAAGTCAAGGTTGGTTTAAAATACAGGAGTTATAAGAAAAATTAGCTAACCCTTTGTGAATAAACTTAAATAATTAAAGAAAAGACAGTTTCTCAATGGCAAACACTTGTAGTTTAGCACAAGTATACTACTATTCCCCTCTATTACTAATATCAAGAATGAGAAATCAACATTTAAGTCCAAGAGACCAGTTTGTGTAACAAACCCACTGTGCTACAGTCATAAGAGACAGTTTAAGCCTGTTAAACCTCTCAGAGTTGCTGACGTACATTATTATTTTTATTGTTATTAATCTAATTAATTTTAATGGGAAATGAATTTTTGGGAAATGATTTGTATCAATCACCAAAGAACAGATACAGTGGTTCTTTGGGTTTCGAACTTAATTCGTTCCAGAACTCGGTTCGTAACCCGAAACATTGGAATCAATAAAATAGAGACTATCCATTTCAAGATGAAAGAATCATTCTTTTTTAAATTAACATCCGGTTGTTTACCTGACAAAACGCAAAGAATACGTGTACTTCACATATTAAATAAAAAGAAATAAATAAATTAAATGTAAAATTAAAAAAAAATAGTTAGTCTATCTTTCTTACCAAGAAAACGATCATGGGAAATTGGTCATTTCTTTGCTATTCTGAATCATTAGTTTCAGGAATTTCTTGTCTCCGTTTCTTGGCAGCTGACTGGGAATCTTTCTGCACCAAGAAACTATCAAGGGAAATTTGTCACTTCCTTTGCTGGAGAATCTTTCTGAAGTGGGCCATTGCATTATCATTTATCAGGTTTACTGCCCTGTTAGCAACAAGTTTGTTTTTGATGGTGGTTCACAATGAAGTCTTCGACGTCTGCCCACTTGCTGCAAATTTCTTTAATCCTGGCAGTTGAAACAGTCACTGGCTCCTTATCATCGGATGACTGCTCCTCCTTTAATGTCTTTAGCTGTTCATTCTGAAGATCCACAAGCTCATCTGTAGTGAGCTCTCCACTGTGGTCGTCAGTCAGCTCTTCCAAGTTGTAACCATTGACTTCCAGGCCCACATTTTTGCCCAAGGACACAATCTCATCCACTACGGCTGCTGTGTCTGCCTCCAATCCTTCAAGGGAAATTTTGTTCGGTTGTCAGGTCTTAGTCAGATATGACAGTAGACGGTATAACAGTAGACGGTACTACCTGCTTTCTGTTAGCGCCGAACGTTGGGCGGCGCTTACCAAACCCAACACCCCACATTGTGCCAACGGCTTTGGGCGGAAGAGCGCAATTGGAAGGGCACAAGCCTTACCCTGGTGCGAGGAAATGCAACCTAAAGACAAAGTGTCATGGCAGGGCAGACCAGGCCCTAAGCCTTGGTTGGCGGCTGGTCTAGGATCGAAGCTCCGAAAGGCGGACAGTTAGAGCATTGCTTTGCTGATCCGGCAGCTTCTGCAGGTTGTCTTGTTCCAGATGTAGGGGTTACCTTTCCTCTGGAGTTAACTAGGCAGGTCCAGAGAGGGATCATGCTGCATGGGCAACACATGATCTCTATATTTTAGCCCAGGCTTTGTGCTATTAGTTAGTTAGTCTTTCCTCTTGAGCCTAAGGCGGCGCATAGGGCAGAAGTCCTGCCTCTCCATGCTTAGCGGTTCGCTGCTACCTGTTGTAGATCTTGGATATTTACTTGGCCATTGAATGAGCCTTCTCTAATGATGGTTCTACGCAGGGTCTCTCTTGGTCTTCCCCGTTTTCTTTTCCCTACTGGTGACCATATGAGGGCTTGGTAGGGGAGTCTTGTCTTGTCCATTCTGAGTACATGGCCGATGTAGTTCCAACGGCATCTTCTTATGAAATTGGATACTGTATCTTGCTTAGTCTCTTGTCTTATTTGCGTATTGGTTCTGAAGTCTGTCCAGTGGATGTTTAGAAGTCTTCTAAGACATTTGATCTCAAAATTATCTAATTTTTTATCTAAAGCTACCGTCGATTTCCAACTTTCACATCCATACGTTAACACTGGAATCACACAAGAGTTGAAGATTTTAAGTTTTGTATGTTTGCTCAGTGTCTTTGACTTCCAGATGTTTGACAGTTTATTGAAGGCACCAGATGCCAGTGCGATTCTAGATGATATTTCTGGTGTTGAGTCCCCTGTAGATGTCATTTTGCTTCCTAGGTATGTGAAGCTGTTAACTTTTTCAAGAACGTAGCTGTTCAATTTGGTGTCATCTGAACTGTTGGTAAGATCAATAGTCTTTGTTTTTGTGGTGTTAATTTGGAGACCAATTTGCCCTGAAACATTTTGGAGGTGGTTTATTTTCTCTTGGGCATCTGGGTGTGTTGAACTCAAAAGCACTATGTTTTCGGCAAAGTCCAGGTCTTCTAGAATTTTTTCGACCCAATGGATACCCATATTTGTGTTGTTTGTGCATTTGCGCATGACCCAATCGATAGCTATTCCAAAGAGCATCGGTGATAAGACACAACCCTGTTTCACTCCTGTTTCGACTGAGAACCAGTCAGAGTTGCCTGTTTCTGTTCTTACGCAGCAACGTGTCTCTTTGTAGAAAGATTTTATGACGTTGGTATATTTGGTAGGAAAACCATAGATG
Source organism: Cepaea nemoralis (assembly GCA_014155875.1). NCBI lineage: Eukaryota > Metazoa > Mollusca > Gastropoda > Stylommatophora > Helicidae > Cepaea > Cepaea nemoralis. Next base: position 433,114 of record JACEFZ010015655.1, on the reverse strand, counting down.
TTAAGTAGATTCCAAAATGATGAACGGTGGATACTGTCAAAGGCTTTTTGAAATTCGACAAATTTGATGATTAATTTCAACTGGAATTCTACGGAGTCTTCAATGATTATATTGAGGGTGAAAATGTGGCCTATGCATGACCGTTTTGGTCTGAAGCCTGCTTGTTCTTCTCTGAGCCTTTCATCTATAGCCTTTTTCAATCTCTCAAGTAACATGCTACAAAAATGTTTTCTTGGTACTGACAATAGAGTGATACCACGCCAATTATTGCAATCAGACATATCGCCCTTTTTAGGCAGTTTGAAAATTACACCATCTTTCCACTGTTGTGGTGGGGATTCGCTTTGCCAGATTTCATTGATCAGCAGTAATAAACGTTGTAAGGTGTTCTCATCTGCTGCTTTGAGCATTTCTCCTGAGATGTCATCTTCACCAACAGCTTTGTTGTTCTTCAATTTTTTTATGGCTGCTTTAGTCTCTTCCATGGTGAATGACTCGCAGGAGGCATCTAGTGGGGGCATAGTAATTTCTCCATCCAGGTTTGGAACAGTGTCAGGCTGCGGTCTATTTAATATTTCTTTGAAATGTTCTGCCCATCGTTGCTTTTGAAGGTCATCGGATAACAGTTGATTACCTTGTTTGTCTTTGTGCTATGGAGAGGCAATAACTCCATCCCTGGTCTTAACCGGTCTCGGAATCAAAGCGAGAGGCAACTGTTATGGGTTATAAGTCCCTGTCAATTGGTGTAGACATGGGGCACCACAGGTTGCCTCTGACGGTGGGAGACACCTACAGGTGTCACTGATCAGCTACCGCCCGCCTCAAGCTGGCCAGCCCCTGACCAATTGAGTGCTGATCCGCCACAGCCTGCCTGCTTCAATGGGTGCTTGGGGCTAGGACAAAATCTGAATCACAGGCTGTAAAACCACTGCACCAGGTACAAATAAAAAGAAAAAATAGAAACCTCAAGCTATGACTTGCAACCTGGAACGTGAGAACCATGTGTCCAGGATTTTCCACTGACTTGACCAATATTGACGATGTGAGAAAAACGGCTGTGATAGATGCCGAACTCAGTCGTCTTAACATTGATATTACTGGCCTGCAGGAGACTCACCTTGCTGAGGAAGGGTCACTCAGGGAAAACAATTACACCTTTTTTGGAAGGGTAGAGGGCAGGCAGAAAAAAGGCAACACAGTGTGGGCTTTGCAGTGAAGAATTCGCTCCTGGAAATGATTGAAAATCCAGCTGGAGGAAATGAAAGGCTATTATCCCTGCGCTTGGCAACCTCTTGTGGTTTTGCCACCATTATTACTGCATATGCACCAACATTCGATTCCTCTGATGATGTGAAGGATTCGTTCTATGAGGAGTTAGACTCCGTGATGAAGGCAGTTCCAAAATCTGACTACATTTATATGCTCGAGTGGGCAAGGACTCGAGTTCATGGCCAGTGTACCTTGGAAAATACAACATTCGGTCGCATGAATGAAAATGGGCAAAGGCTGCTGGAGCATTGCACCAGAAATAACCTATGTATTACACACTCCTTTTTTAAAACAAAAGAGCTGCATAAGGTCTAATGGAGACATCCAAGATCCGGCCATTGGCACCAGCTGGACTTCATCATCACACGGAGACAACATCTGAACCATATATCATTGACTCGAAGTTACCACAGTGCTGACTGTGATACGGATCATTCTTTGGTTGTTGCAAGGGTTAGACTGAGACCAAAGAGAATCTACACAGCTAAACACAAATCTAGCCCCAGGATTAATATTATTAACACTCATATCCTGAAAAGTGCTTTCAGTTTCAACAGCAACTTGAAGACGCTTTCACTGATACACCAGAAAATTGTACAGTAAATGAAAAGTGGGGTCAACTTAAGGAAACTCTTTATAAAACTGCTGTAGGGGTTTACGGCACTGTGGATCATCAGAGGCAGGACTGGTTTGCGGCAAACACCAGACTCTGCAGCCCTTGATTGATAAGAAGAAGATAGCTCTCTTAAGAAACAAGGAAAGACCAACGCGTAACACTCTGAGTGAGCTAAAGTAAGCTAGGAAGGATGTACAAAAGGCTGACAGGCAGTGTGTAAATGATTATTGAATCAAGTTATGTGAGTCCATTCAAATCGCAAGTGATAAGGGAAACATCAGAAGCATGTATGAAGGAATAAAGAAAGCCTGTGGTCCAATGATCAAAAGAAGTGCACCATTGAATACCTTGACTGGAGAAATCATAACTGATAAGAAGCAGCAGATGGACAGATGGGTAGAGCACTATTTGGAGCTTTACTCAAGTGAGACCTAAACTAGCGGATGATGCCCTCAACGCCATAGAGGCTCTACCAACTCTTGACCACCTGGACACACTTCCCACCATAACAGAAGTTAAGTGTGCTATAAATGAACTTGCATCTGGCAAGGCTCCAGGTAAGGATGGGATTCCAATACAGGTTATCAGGAGTGGGCAAGACACACACTCTACAGATCCACCAGCTAATAGAGCTATGCTGGCGAGAAGGACAAGTCCCACAGGATTTCAAAGATTCAAGCATCATAACACTGTACAAGAACAAGGGCGATTGAGCAACTGCAACAACTATAGGGGTATCTCACTTCTGTGTATTGTTGGAAAAGTATTTGCCAGAATTGTTCTGCGCAGACTTCAAGTCCTAGGAGATCAAGTTTACCCCGAATCACAGTGTGGCTTTTGACAGAACCAGTCTACCATTGATATGATATTCTCATTGCGACAAATGCAAGAAAAGTGCAGTGAACAGAATCAACCACTGTTTATTGCCTTCATCGACCTCACAAAGGCATTTAATTTGGTCAGTCGTGAGGGTCTGTTCAAGGCACTAAAGAAGATTGGCTGCCCACCAACTCTTCTGTCCATTGTGGAATCGTTCCACACAGGCATGAAGCGTATAATCAAGTTTGATGGTGCAACTTCTGAAGAGTTTGAAATCAAGAGTGGAGTTAAGCAAGGTTGTGTACTAGCTCCCACCCTCTTTGGAATATACTTTTCACTTCTACTGAAATATGCCTTTCGTGATCAGGATGGTGGTATATACATTCACTCACGCTCAAATGGCCTCTCCAATGCTCAGAGATTGAAGGCCAAGACCAAAATTAAGAGGGTACTGATAAGAGAGTTGCTGTTTGCAGACGATGCTGCAGTTATGACCCACTCTGAGGAAGAATTACAATGTCTGCTAACTGCATTCTCCAATGCTTGTTCTGAATTTGGTTTAACAATTAGCAAAAAGAAGACACAGATTATGTCACAAGGTTCGCATGGGGTACCATCAATCTTTATTGACGACGCTGAACTAGAGATGGTAGACCATTTTACATATCTAGGATCAGTGGTAAATAACAAATTATCCCTAGATCAGGAAATCAACATCCGGATTGGTAAGGCAGCATCAACAATGAACAGGTTAAGAAAAAGAGTCTGGGAGAACAGGATGTGTGTAAGCGGGACATGAATGATACAGGCATTGATAATGCACATTGGGAGCAAGTCGTCACTGAACATGTTGCATGGAGGGCAAACATCAGAAATGGAATAAAGACAAAGGAGAAAATTATTGCAGATAAGTCACACACCGAGCGTGTGAGACATAAGATGGTGCATGATAGGTGGAAATGACCACGTGTTCACATGCACCCACTGTGAATGGACATTTACAGCGTGAATTGGCCTTATCAGTCACATTCACTACAGCCATGGGCAAAAGATATTATGCCTTTTTGAAGCACAAACTATCGTCTGTCAAGACAACACAGTGCCAATGGCTAGTGACCTGTAAACACCCTGAGAAGAGATCCTTTGTGAGCAGTTTCTTAAAGTTGGAGATCACTTGCTGGTCAATGGGTTGAAGCAGAGGAGTGGTGTTGGAGGTAGAACTTTGACCTTGATGAAGTTATACTCTATGTCCAAGTCCTCCTCCAGACCCGGTGGGTTTGCAGGAGCATTGTCCATAAGCTGCAGACATCGAAGGGGCAGATTGCTTTCTTCTAGGTACTTCTTCATACTTGAGGCAAACACTTTAGTCAGCCATTCCATAAAGGTGGCCCTCATCATCCACGCCCAACCCCAACTACTGGAGGTCCTTCTCAGATGTCCTGTGGAGCCAGGGGACATGAGAATAGAACAGCTGGCCATACTAAACAAAGACTCAAAATGCACTGGAATGCGGAGGGAGTCAGCAACAACAAAAAAAGTAGAATTAGAAAGCATCCTGGACAAAGAAAAAGTAAGCATATGTTGCTTGCAAGAAACTCACCTCAATGAAAATATAGCCTTCAAAATCAGAGGCTACCAGTGTTACCGATCTGACCGAAAAGACAGGTGAAAAGGTGGGATACTTATCCTTGTAAAAAATAACATCACTGCTTCCCAAATCGAAGTCTATATGGAAGGGGCTGAGTATCAGACACTCAAACTTAAAATAGGCTATACAGACCTACATCTGATCAATTACTACTGTCCAAGTGACCGCCCACAGGCACTGGACGCACTACCATTAACAGAAAAAATGATTGTGTGCGGCGATTTCAACAGCCACTCGCAGAGTTGGGGCTATGATCACATGGACCAGAGAGGAGAGAGACTGGAAGACTGGCAGGATGAGAATAGATTCATCTTGGTAAACAAGCCGTCCGACCCACATACTTTCTACTCGAGATCATGGCACTCTACAACTACACCTGACCTGGCTTTTCATTCACCAGACCTGGAGTGGAACATTACACGAATTGTTGGGAAACAACTAGGTGGCAGTGACCATCGACCAGTCTTTCTAACTGCAGAAAATGAGCTTGTAAGTGAAAGCAGCACCCTCTCGAGGTGGAACTACAAGAAAGCAGACTGGGCAATGTACAAGAATCCCACCAGCATACTGGTTAGAAACCTGAACACTGAGAAAGACATAAATAAAGTAGTTGAAGAGTTTGGGAAATGCATACTACAGGCAGCGTGAGAAACAGTACCAAGAGGAGCCCGTAAACAATATAAACCCTACTGGAGCAGTGAACTGGAATAGTTGCATAATGATGTGGAAGTATGTAGAAAGCAAGCAGAGGCCACACCCAGCCAAGAGCACCACAATAAATTCCAGCATGCAAAAGCCAAATTTCAAAGGGCCAAGCTGCAGGCTAGACGGAAAAGCTGGCAGGAAAAAACAGAGTCTCTGAACTTTGAAAGAGACACAAGGAAATTGTGGAAGCTAATAAAACAACTTAACGATGAGGGTACAGGGAGAAACTCAAAAATTGCACTACATAAAGATGGAAACATTTTAACAAGAAAGCAAGCAGCTGACCACCTTGCGGACTCATTCGCACAAGATAACAATATCCAAATTAGTCCAGAGAAACAACAAGAGATTCGAGAGAAACGACAACATACAGGACAGAAGGAAATAGTACATGAGGTTCTGGAGGCACCCATCACAATCAGCGAACTGGAGCTAGCCATATCAAAACTGAAAAAGAGAAAGTCACCAGGAGCTGATGGTATCTCCAATGAAATTATCAGGAACCTAGGAACAGAGGCCAAAGCAAAGCTGTTGCAGATCTTCAATAACAGTTGGACCTTAGGCAGTGTTCCACAAGCCTGGAGAGAAGCAATCATGATACCCCTCCTAAAATCAGGGAAAGATAGTTCCATTGCCTCTAGCTACAGACCAATTAGCCTCACCAGCTGTCTCTGCAAAACACTGGAGCGCATCATCAATCACAGACTGCAGTGGTACATTGAAAGTAAAAACATCCTTGTGCCACAGCAGGCTGGCTTTAGGCAGTGCTACTCTACGGAAGATCAGACAACCTACCTCTCTCAAGAAATTGAGGATGCATTCCAAGAGAAGAAGCTGGTGCTTGCGGCATGGATAGATTTGAAGAAAGCCTTTGACAAAGTCTGGAAAGAAGGTCTGATGAAGAAACTGAGAAACTGCAAAGTCAATGGAAGAATGTACAAATGGGTGAAAGCATACTTGCACAACAGAAGAGCCCGAGTACAGATAGACGGACTAAAGAGCAAGAAAGTACTACTGCGTCACGGTGTTCCCCAGGGTGGAGTCTTGTCCCCCACACTTTTTCTAATCTTCATCAATGATCTCGTTGCTAATCTACCGCATGGAATTAAAGCGGCAATGTACGCCGATGACCTGGTTCTATGGAGCACAAATGAACATGCATCAGTGGCCACCAGATTGCTACAAAGAGCTGTAGATACATTTGTTGCATGGGCAAATAGATGGTGTGTCAGCATAAACACTGACAAGTGCAGCACCACCCTATTTACCCTCTCTCCAAAACAAAAGGCAGGGACCATCCAGATAAATGGAACACCCCTAAGAGAAGATAAAGAACCAACATACCTTGGAGTAACATTTGATGGCAGGCTGACATGGAGAAAGCACATCAACAAAGCAGTAGCAAAAGCCAGAAGGAAAATAGCCATCCTGAGAAAGCTAAGTGGAACCACATGGGGAGCCAGTGGGAAAATACTTAGCAAAGTTTATCAACAGAGCATACGACCACACCTGGAATACGGGTCAACTGCGTGGTGTTCGGCATCAAAAACCACACTACAAGAGCTGAACAAAGTGCAAAATCAAGCACTTAGAGTCATCACAGGAGGGATGAGATCAACCTCTATAGTGGAAATGGAGAAGATGGGGAGGACACAAGCACTGAGTGAGCGCAGAGATACGAAAATGCTAATACAAGCAGAAAAGTTCCTCAGCTTGCCAGGCCACCCTATGAAGAACAGATTTGAAAACCTAGCTATGGGGCGGTTGAAAAGAAGTAGTTTTATCCACCAGGCCAAGCGACTCTGCAGAGAAACCACCGATCTGCCCACAGTTGGTATCCCCCTAACAACTATTCCAGAGCGAACTCCATGGAAAGATGAGCATAGACTATCATTACAAATCCAGACAAAAGTGAGAGGAATATTTGACAAGGAAGAACAGAACAGTGTGCAGCGCAGAACAGCCACTCTCAGCTTCCTTGATGAAGAATACCCACAGGACCTCTGGATCCGAGTCTACACAGATGGGTCAGCACAAAATGCTGTTCGAAATGGAGGAGCGGGAGTGTACATAGAATACCCAAATAATACTAGGGACACAGCTAGAGTACCGACAGGAAAGTACTGCCATAACTACGATGCTGAAATTGAGGCAATCAAGATAGCAACAGAGAAATTACTAAATACCAGCAATGGTACACAACCTGTGGTGCTATTGACAGATGCAAAATCAGTACTCGAGGCGCTCCTGTCTGGGAAATTGCCAGTACTAAGGACACTACTTTCTGAACTTAGCAGTCAGCATAAGGTCACCATACAGTGGATACCATCCCACTGTGGAGTACCCGGAAACGACAGAGCTGATCAATTGGCTAAGGAAGGAGCCAAAGAAGAACAGCCTGATGTGGCCGTTACATACCACCAAAAGAAAAGAATGATCAAATCAGTCAGAAAGCCACCAAAACCTGCCCAAGATGACTACCACGTTATGGATAGACCAGAACAAGTCATTATTCTGCGCCTCAGAACAGGGCACAATAGATTACGCAACCACATGTATACAAAATTCAAGATTGGTGAAAAAGCCATGTGCACATCTGGATTGGCGTCACAGACAGCAGAGCACATACTCCAAGACTGCCCAAAATATAACATATCTAGGCAAACCTTCTGGCCTAGAGAGACGACAGTGGAAGATAAACTCTATGGACCGCTGTGTGAACTAAAAAAGACAGTTCAATTCACACAAGAGACAGCATTGCAGTTATAGACATTTCAAGCGAACGAAAGAAGAAGAATTGCCTTACTAACACTGTCCCCTGCAAGTTGCTTTTCATTGATCCAGATCAAGAGAAGATTATCAACTTTCTCTAAAATTTGACGTCTTTGCATCGGCAGCTTAGTTATGACTTTAGCCACATCGACTGATTTGAGTAACTCTTTGTTCTTTATTATGGTGGAGTTGATTTTGCCATGCTGTACTCATTAGCAATATCACACACTCGAACGCCATTTTCATGTTTCATAATTATTTCCTTCTTTACCTCCACTGTGATACGTTTCTGCTTCCTAGCAGCAGCACTACCATTCTTCGAACTCATAATTGATGGGGTTAACAAGGAAAATAATGAAAGATATAAACTGAACTCAGTGCCAGTACCAAGAAATCTTTTACTGCTGTGTAGTAAGGCCAATGAAAGCGAGGCTGTGCACATGTGCAGAACTAGGCTACTAAACTGGCACTAAGCTATGTTAGTACTGCATGGCCTTTGTTTGTACCGTATGCGATCGTTTGTCTCCAACGTTAAACCTTGCTCTCATTCACCTTCGTTCGTAACCCGAGGTACTGTTTGTTACCCGAGAAAATGTTTTTTCAAAGTTGTTGTTTGTAACCCAATTTGTTCGTGACCTGAGGTGTTTGTAAACAGAGGTTTGACTGTAATGAGCAAAGTGCATAATGCTGTCTGGATAATCAGTTCACAGAGACTTCATTGACGCTATCACACATGGAACTGTGAAAACCTGTTGATGTTGTGAGACACTATCACACATGGAACTGTGAAAACCTGTTGATGTTGTGAGACACTATCACACATGGAACTGTGAAAACCTGTTGATGTTGTGAGACACTATCACACATGGAACTGTGAAAACCTGTTGATGTTGTGAGACACTATCACACATGGAACTGTGAAAACCTGTTGATGTTGTGAGACACTATCACACATGGAACTGTGAAAACCTGTTGATGTTGTGAGACACTATCACACATGGAACTGTGAAAACCTGTTGATGTTGTGAGACACTATCACACATGGAACTGTGAAAACCTGTTGATGTTGTGAGACACTATCACACATGGAACTGTGAAAACCTGTTGATGTTGTGAGACACTATCACACATGGAACTGTGAAAACCTGTTGATGTTGTGAGACACTATCACACATGGAACTGTGAAAACCTGTTGATGTTGTGAGACACTATCACACATGGAACTGTGAAAACCTGTTGATGTTGTGAGACACTATCACACATGGAACTGTGAAAACCTGTTGATGTTGTGAGACACTATCACACATGGAACTGTGAAAACCTGTTGATGTTGTGAGACACTATCACACATGGAACTGTGAAAACCTGTTGATGTTGTGAGACACTATCACACATGGAACTGTGAAAACCTGTTGATGTTGTGAGACACTATCACACATGGAACTGTGAAAACCTGTTGATGTTGTGAGACACTATCACACATGGAACTGTGAAAACCTGTTGATGTTGTGAGACACTATCACACATGGAACTGTGAAAACCTGTTGATGTTGTGAGACACTATCACACATGGAACTGTGAAAACCTGTTGATGTTGTGAGACACTATCACACATGGAACTGTGAAAACCTGTTGATGTTGTGAGACACTATCACACATGGAACTGTGAAAACCTGTTGATGTTGTGAGACACTATCACACATGGAACTGTGAAAACCTGTTGATGTTGTGAGACACTATCACACATGGAACTGTGAAAACCTGTTGATGTTGTGAGACACTATCACACATGGAACTGTGAAAACCTGTTGATGTTGTGAGACACTATCACACATGGAACTGTGAAAACTTGTTGATGTTGTGAGACACTAGCTTTTCCACATGGTTTGTTGACACACGGCATAAGCAAAGACTGCTAATACTTCTGTTCCAAGGACTGGTGCTTTCACGCATCGAGTATGCCCTGGCCATCCTCACTGTCAGCCCTACACAGATTGAAAGACTTGAAAAGGTACAAAATGAAGCCATGCACATCATTTTGGGCTGCACGGGAGACACCAGCTGTGTAGAAGTGAGATACCTCCTTGACTTCCCGACAATGGAACACAGGATCAAGATCTGGAGAGCTCGTGCATACTTAAAAATAAGTGCAGATGAGCAGCACCCTCTGCAAGACACTATATTCAGAGAAAAGGGTGACAGGCTACAGAGGGGCAAATCATGGATGGGTCGGGCGGAAGATGTCGTTAGACAGGTCTGCAGTCTTACCAGTATCAACCCCGGCAAGGAATGGGTGCCGGTGCCTCCAGCTTTTAAGTGCACTTTCTCCTGTATTATTACACTCGACAGATGGTGCAGAGAGCAGAACTCTGCCGTTGTCAATGCAGAGGTCAACGCGCTCATCTATGGACACTCAGATAGCCCCGAAGTGCTCATCTATACAGATGGATCTGTTGTAAAGCAGCAGAAAAGTGCGTGGGCATTTACAGCTCGTTCAGCGGGCCGAACCATTCAAGAATCCAGTGGTGCCCACTCTTTGACCAAGAGCAGCATGACGATGGAGGTGATGGCAGTTACACAGGCTTTCATATGGCTGGAATCACAGCATTATACCAACGTGTGTGTACTAAGTGATTCAATGAGCATTATTCAGAAGATCGAAGCTCGGTCTGTATGTGGACTGAGTCGCTGCGGAAGTCTGTTGTCCGTAAAGTCACCTTCATCTTCGTCTCAGGACATGCGGGAGTCGAGGGAAATGAACAAGCTGATAAACTGGTTGGCTCTGCACCCCCTGTAGATGGTCAGCCCATGGATCATGCCGATGTTATTAACGTCGTTAAAGATATGGCGAGAACAGAGGACTTATACGTCAGTGAATCCACATCGCTGTTCAGGATGAAAACTTGGAAGTAAGAATCGACATGTCCAGTCACGAGAGGTACATTGGGAAAATAAGGTGCCTCGTCAACCAAAACAGAACTGGCACTATCAGCCACCGGACGCTGATGCATATGCTGGGGGGGGGGAGGATCTGAGCACCTATGGACCTGTCCGGAGTGCAATGAAGATACCCTAACTGATAACTGATTGTTGACTGGTTAAAACATTACCACGAAAACATGTCTCCTATGTACATTGCATTTTTGCAGGAAAGAAATACTGAAATTTAGAAGCATATACTGAAATAAACCATTACTCTGCTTGTATATAAGTGGATTGCTAATTATTATGTATGCTCTAATGCTAATTTGAACAGTGTTCTTTGTAGGATTAATCATTAATAGAGTAGAATGAATAGTAGAGTTAATAATTATCAAGAAAGAGCAGTTGCAACCTTTGTGCTGATATGGTTGCTTATAATTAGCGTCATTGTTCACAGCTAGTAAAACTGATGCATGACAAAATAATAGTCATCATAGATCACAGTTAGTGAAACCATTGCCAGACAAAATAATAGTCATCATAGATCACAGTTAGTGAAACCATTGCCAGACAAAATAATAGTCATCATAGATCACAGTTAGTGAAACCATTGCCAGACAAAATAATAGTCATCATAGATCACAGTTAGTGAAACCATTGCCAGACAAAATAATAGTCATCATAGATCACAGTTAGTGAAACCATTGTCAGACAAAATAATAGTCATCTCACTTACTTGCCCAGGGGTCAGCATGGCCGAATGGATAAGTGCGGATGTTCTTAAACATCCTTTGTGCTGATGCCCTAGTGTTGTTGAACAAGGAGGTTGTCCCTAGTGTTGTTAAACAAGGAGGTTGTCCCTAGTGTTGTTGAACAAGGAGGTTGTCCCTAGTGTTGTTGAACAAGGAGGTTGTCCCTAGTGTTGTTGAACAAGGAGGTTGTCCCTAGTGTTGTTGAACAAGGAGGTTGTCCCTAGTGTTGTTGAACAAGGAGGTTGTCCCTAGTGTTGTTGAACAAGGAGGTTGTCCCTAGTGTTGTTGAACAAGGAGGTTGTCCCTAGTGTTGTTGAACAAGGAGGTTGTCCCTAGTGTTGTTGAACAAGGAGGTTGTCCCTAGTGTTGTTGAACAAGGAGGTTGTCCCTAGTGTTGTTGAACAAGGAGGTTGTCCCTAGTGTTGTTGAACAAGGAGGTTGTCCCTAGTGTTGTTGAACAAGGAGGTTGTCCCTAGTGTTGTTGAACAAGGAGGTTGTCCCTAGTGTTGTTGAACAAGGAGGTTGTCCCTTGTGTTGTTGAACAAGGAGGTTGTCCCTAGTGTTGTTGAACAAGGAGGTTGTCCCTAGTGTTGTTGAACAAGGAGGTTGTCCCTAGTGTTGTTGAACAAGGAGGTTGTCCCTAGTGTTGTTGAACAAGGAGGTTGTCCCTAGTGTTGTTGAACAAGGAGGTTGTCCCTAGTGTTGTTGAACAAGGAGGTTGTCCCTAGTGTTGTTGAACAAGGAGGTTGTCCCTAGTGTTGTTGAACAAGGAGGTTGTCCCTAGTGTTGTTGAACAAGGAGGTTGTCCCTAGTGTTGTTGAACAAGGAGGTTGTCCCTAGTGTTGTTGAACAAGGAGGTTGTCCCTAGTGTTGTTGAACAAGGAGGTTGTCCCTAGTGTTGTTGAACAAGGAGGTTGTCCCTAGTGTTGTTGAACAAGGAGGTTGTCCCTAGTGTTGTTGAACAAGGAGGTTGTCCCTTGTGTTGTTGAACAAGGAGGTTGTCCCTAGTGTTGTTGAACAAGGAGGTTGTCCCTAGTGTTGTTGAACAAGGAGGTTGTCCCTTGTGTTGTTGAACAAGGAGGTTGTCCCTTGTGTTGTTGAACAAGGAGGTTGTCCCTAGTGTTGTTGAACAAGGAGGTTGTCCCTAGTGTTGTTGAACAAGGAGGTTGTCCCTAGTGTTGTTGAACAAGGAGGTTGTCCCTAGTGTTGTTGAACAAGGAGGTTGTCCCTAGTGTTGTTGAACAAGGAGGTTGTCCCTAGTGTTGTTGAACAAGGAGGTTGTCCCTAGTGTTGTTGAACAAGGAGGTTGTCCCTAGTGTTGTTGAACAAGGAGGTTGTCCCTAGTGTTGTTGAACAAGGAGGTTGTCCCTAGTGTTGTTGAACAAGGAGGTTGTCCCTAGTGTTGTTGAACAAGGAGGTTGTCCCTAGTGTTGTTGAACAAGGAGGTTGTCCCTAGTGTTGTTGAACAAGGAGGTTGTCCCTAGTGTTGTTGAACAAGGAGGTTGTCCCTAGTGTTGTTGAACAAGGAGGTTGTCCCTTGAGGTTGTTGAACAAGGATGTTGTCCCTAGTGTTGTTGAACAAGGAGGTTGTCCCTTGTGTTGTTGAACAAGGAGGTTGTCCCTTGTGTTGTTGAACAAGGATGTTGTCCCTAGTGTTGTTGAACAAGGATGTTGTCGCTTGTGTTGTTGAACAAGGAGGTTGTCCCTTGTGTTGTTGAACAAGGAGGTTGTCCCTTGTGTTGTTGAACAAGGAGGTTGTCCCTTGTGTTGTTGAACAAGGAGGTTGTCCCTTGTGTTGTTGAACAAGGAGGTTGTCCCTTGTGTTGTTGAACAAGGATGTTGTCCCTAGTGTTGTTGAACAAGGATGTTGTCCCTTGTGTTGTTGAACAAGGATGTTGTCCCTTGTGTTGTTGAACAAGGAGGTTGTCCCTTGTGTTGTTGAACAAGGAGGTTGGCTTCTGCCAAGCTAATACTAGAGTTCAAATAAACACAACATATGGAAATGAAGCTCAGTAAAAGAAAGAACAGACACAGACACAGCAACAATTTAAACAAAAGTTTTTATCAATGAACAAGGAAGAGAGAACCCCAAAAAAATATGAATACTTAACTTGGGATCTGAAGACGGTAAACTAATCAGAATTAGTTGGTTATTCGTTTGTTTTTCTCATATATATTTTTTGTTGATTTTTATTATGTGTTCTTTGATAAAGAATTTGATCCAAACATTTGCCAGTATCTCTGTGTGGTTTTTCTGCCATCAACCTGCTTAGTCATATTTTGTGTTTATGTTTTATAGACATGGTACAAAGGTTTGAAAGAGAAGGCAGCATTTAGCAAATGATGTATTGTATTTATAAATGAAAAACTGTATTAAGGAGGAAACAAAAATGTTAGAAAGCAAAAGAGTTCAATGATGGGTCACAATAAAGTGGTGTTGTTTGTGTGATAATACATGCACATGCTGTACTTCATACTATAACATATCCCTCCACAATAGAAAATATTCTTGTGTCATTTACAGCCATAGTTATTTTTTCTTATGAAACTTTAGAGAACCTTCATGAGAGAGGAAATGATACTGAATGAGGAAGGAGTTTACCATATGCCTTAACACTTACTGGTCATTCAGCAAGATTAACATTGCCTCAAGTGTGTACATGGTATTGGGTGAGTACCTGTTTATTTTGAACACCTGTTTTCTGTGTCCTAACCTAACCTTGATATAATTTAGCCTGGCTGATGCCTACCCTGGTATACCATCTCAACGGTGGACAGAGATGAGGTGTCTGGTTTTGTATCACTATTAACATGTACATGTCTAATGTGTCAGATCCTATCATTTCTTACAAAATGAAGTAATGAAATGTCAACATCTCTTGGGACTTAATAAAGCAAAAACAGAATATATAACTCCTGGAGGATGGTGGGGGAGATACTTTTCTAAGACCATCATCTTGTGGAACAGGAGGAGGAAAAATGTAGATCTTCTCTTTGTGATTTTCACAGACCAATAGATAAGTGACTGAGACCATGTGCCTATTCCTCACTATGAACCCCTGACAGTTCAGTTTGCCGTGTTTCTCACAGAAGCAATGAAAGAGACATGGGGACAAGTCTGGTCACAGCATCGGCAGACTGGGATGCCAGTAATATTCCCCCATCATGCAGTAGTGAACCCACATGGTGGCTTCGGAGATAGTGAAATTGTGTTTCACAATTCCCCATCATACCAAGTTGAGGGATTGAAATCAGCCACGGTTGACGTGAAACAGACCACTTCCCATTGGTTTTGATAGTATGAGGCATCATCTATTCAGAAAGCAATGGCAAACTACTAAAGTAACATTATCCGGTAAATCACAAAGAGCCAAAAATGCTGGGGTTGATTGTGATGTCCTGTAAACGATGTGAATATAACTTCATCATGCAGTAGTTGAGTGAAGCACCAAGTTTTAATCAACATTTCCAAGCCACGTTGAAGCATAAACAAACATTTTAAAACTATTAGTATGCATTCTGAAACCTTGTCCTACAGTGTGAGCTAATCAATTAAATCAATCATCATCAAGTGACATACCAACTAGTATTGGTAATTATGCTTCTCTTGCTACCAATATCTGCAAAAGTGTTATCACAACAATGTGTGTTCTTGTATTCTTCCTGTCACAGCACTCCCTGGGGTGAGGGGAACCTGCTATCACACTTTAACAACGGGATGCCCTTAGCCCTGGGACATAGGTGCCCTCAGTCTACAAAACCCCTTCAGCCCTGTGATCACTATCTCCCTCGCTTTCAACCAAGGGACGTTACCCCTTTCAAACCTCGTCCTGAACTCATGACCCAACTCTGGTATCTAACTATGTTAACAATATGGTGTATTATACAAGATGAATGAGAATGATACTGATGATTCCGAGCTAGGCCTCACGGTATCTATGAGAGGTAAGACGTGGCAAGGTTTGAGCAGCCTCCCGGAGAAAGTGTCATCATCGTCAGGGCCTCAAGTATCACACTATCGGGTAAGTCGGACACGCTCACCAAGTATATCAGGTCACCAACCAGGTATAGACTTCTCCTCTTGGAAAGGATGGCTGGCGAGTCGACTCACTGGTACTTGGGACCTCTGGTGGATGATGTCACTGAAGTCTGGACCACCTTAGGGTAGGGATAAATACTGTCTTGCTGGTGGCTGAAGCGTCTGGAAGTATCGATGGTACTGCGGGTATAGCAAGAGGGTGATCTCTCACTCAATGGTAGTAGCAGCCCCAACTGTCTATGCACCCCGCGCAGATCTCCCGACTCATAGCGCAGATATCACAGCATAGATACCTCCCTCATTAAAACATGGCACTGTAGATAGAGTTCAAAGCAGAAAATAGTTCTTCCACAATATCAGGTACCCCATGGTACCTGGCACTTGGTAGCGAAGACATCATAGCTAGCTGGCATGAAGGCAGTCAGTCAGGCTCACAACTGGGACACTAACAACATCAACCCGGCACTTGGTAGCGAAGACATCATAGCTAGCTGGCATGAAGGCAGTCAGTCAGGCTCACAACTGGGACACTAACAACATCAACCCGGCACTTGGTAGCAAAGACATCATAGCTAGTTGGCATGAAGGCAGTCATTCAGGCTCACAACTGGGACACTAACAACATCAACCAGGCACTTGGTAGCGAAGACATCATAGCTAGCTGGCATGAAGGCAGTCAGTCAGGCTCACAACTGGGACACTAAAACATCAACCCGGCACTTGGTAGCGAAGACATCATAGCTAGCTGGCATGAAGGCAGTCAGTCAGGCTCACAACTGGGACACTAACAACATCAACCAGGCACTTGGTAGCGAAGACATCATAGCTAGCTGGCATGAAGGCAGTCAGTCAGGCTCACAACTGGGACACTAACAACATCAACCAGGCACTTGGTAGCGAAGACATCATAGCTAGCTGGCATGAAGGCAGTCAGTCAGGCTCACAACTGGGACACTAACAAGATCCAGATACTTGCCTGGTGAAGTAACGAATAAGGCAATAGGGTGCTGTCATGGCAAACAACCTGGGATATCAGACGTGGAGTGGGCGATGAGTTAGCTGGAGCCCATACTGAGACATAACTCTTGATGGTAAGTACCTCTCGCCGAGTTGGTGGACTTACAAGCTGCTAACATCGGCTCTCGCCATAGCCCGGATCACTGGACTCGTCCCCAGATTATCGCTCTGCTCTCATCAAGGTAGAACCTGTGGAGGATAACACTCAGTGAGAGCACCATGAATCAGACTCACCCACAGCAGATACACTTAGGTCCCTCATACTCAGACGTGTGGACCCTTCCCATAAGGGCCGCACTCTTTCATTGGCCACTCGAACGATCGAGGAAAGACTGGACCTGGAACCAACGTGGCAGCTGTCCACCTGCATCCTCTTTTCCCAGATGAACAGAGGGCTGGGCCAAGGTTCGGTGTCTGAGAGCTGGGTCTATGCTGAAACACTGCTAGATAATATATACAGTTAGTGAGTTAGTTAGTACTTATAGACTGAAGGGCCCTGAAGGAAGGCCGATGGCAGTACTTCCTTAACCCCCTTCCGGTTATCCGCCAAGGCTGATGTCGTACCAGGCCGTAGGTACAATCCATTAGATCAAATTGAATATACAGGGTGATCCCCCTGTAGCAGAAATCCACATACCGTTCCCACCTCCCTGGTCCCAGGTTGGGGCATTTAGAACGATGTCATGTTCAATATGAACAATTCTGTCGCAACGGTCCCTTTTTCCTTTATCACCCTCTCAGGAATCCACTATATATTAAAGCTGGTATTCCATCGAGGGAAACTAATTAAAAGACAGATGTGAGGAAAGCCAAGAAGAAAGTCAGTGGTCGCCCCACCATGTGATCCGAAGTTCATCTCCCGGTACGACCTTGAAATGACCTTGGAGGTTTTGGCCGACTGGTGCATTCGATTAGTCGCACTTGCCTGAGTTCATCGATATATCACTCGATATATCCGAAACGACTCCTTAATCTACTTCCGGTAGCACTGCGGGTAATGGTTCGGCCATGCTGCCCATGCCGATGCTTGAGGTTACAAAGTTGGCCATGTGTGAACTCAAATTACAGGTCTCACTTCCCTGAACCCGATTTTCCTGATCTACAGGGGCTGCAAATAAGCTGGGCGTGGCTAACCTATGAAATATCTTAGCAGTACAATGCTGGTACACACGTGTTTGCCACAGGCTTAATTTACAGTCGTAAAACACAAGCTTACCAATGTTCACACGTGACCTCCTTCCTCACGACGGTCAGTACACGCGTTAGCGAAATCTCATAATTCAAATCACCAACACCGCACTAGTTAAGAAACAAGGCTGTACACATACCTTCACACAAACAGCACGACAGTGGATATGAGAAGCGTTGTCACTGCAACTGGACATGATGTCAAAGGTCTTCAACCCTCATCAAGACACGGCGTCCCGCTCTCTATCACTTAGCACTGGGCCAAAATGTCGACTGCCTGCCAGCAACCTTCGTCTCCAACTGATCTTTTGTTCCAGTACAATCGACTGCGCTTGCGTCGGACATGCGCAGTCCGTAGTGTCCAAAAACCTGTTCCGCCACCCAAGTGCTGGAAGCTTAAAGGGCGAGCAACGACTCTGGTCTGGTTGAGTCAAATTACTGGTTAATTCCCTTTCACCAGTAAATTTTTACGGGTCTATCCGATGTTCCCCGGGACATTTCATTAGGGCGAAAAATCCCGAGGCGGACCGACTGAGTTCCGTGACACTTCCTTACCATGATGAGATGCTGTCAAGAACATGTTCTTGCAGTCTTCCTCTCACTCTTCTTCTGTTGATATTTCTACATGTTACAAGTCCTGGTAAATACTGCATCATGCCACATCCACCACACTCACTGAACTCCTTCCTGTTTCCAAACATGAAGAGTCTGCTTCATGGATATCTTTCTTCTAACATCCAGGGCTTGATGACTGAACTGGAGATATAGTTCTGGACCCAGAGGCTTCTACAATCAAGGCTCAGATTAGTGAAGAAGACATGGAAGAAGTGCATCACCTTGAGAATGATTAAAGTTCCCAGCAATTTCCAGCCACGTGCCCCGACTGCTTCATACAAAAGTGCAAAACTTCTCAACCACACCTTGTATATTTAATGTTCTAGGAAGTGATGTTTTCTGCCTGGTTCTTGCTAGTTTAGATATTCTGACATGCTAAACATCCTTATTTAAGTCTTCAGACTCATTTAGCAACAATTTAAACACACTGTTTTAGCATCCTTTATCATTTATGTTTCTCAGATGAAACCAAAGGAGTCAATATTTCCTGCATTCATTAAAGGAGAGACAAAACCAGATGCTGATGTTAAAGTATGATGGTATATAATTTGCTTTTCTTACAAGTATATTAATGTTTGTTATATTACTAATTATCCACTGCATAATAAGGAACTAAAATGCTAGCAAATTAGATTATTTGGCACAACTATATAAATAATTGTGATTTTACTTTTTCAAGACAATGTGGCACCTTATTTTATCAACATTCCAAAGCATGTAAGCACTGCTTTACCACTAAATCATTTGATTATGAATAGAAAATATCATGTATGTGATGTATCATTTACTGTTATTTAACTCTTAAAGAACATATACTGTTGAGAAGCCTCACCTGTGTGATGTTTGTACAACATAATTTTCCAATAGAAGGAGTCTAACAAATAATAAGAGTATGCATACTGTAGAGAAACCGTACAAATGTGATTTCTGTGGAGATTTATTTGCTAATAATGATAATCTAATACAACATAAGAGAATACATTATGGTGAAAAGCTTTACAATTGTGAACTGTGTGGAGTATCATTTACTTTTTTTTCAAATCTTCAAAAACACAAAAGAAGACATACTAGTAAGAAGCCGTACAAATGTGATGATTGTGGAGCTTCATTTGCCTATATTTGTAGTATAATACAACATACAATAGCACATACTGGAGAGAAGCCTTACAAATGTGATGATTGTGGAGCTTCATTTGCCTATATTTGTAGTATAATACAACATACAAGAATACATACTAGAGAGAAGTCTTACAACTGTGATGATTGTGGAGCTTCATTTGCCTACAGTTGTAATATAATACAACATTTAATAAAACATACTGGTGAGAAGCCGTACAAATGTGATATATGTGGGGCTTCATATTCCTGTAATAGAAGTCTAACAAATCATAAGTGTATGCATACTGGAAAGAAACCATACAGATGTGATATTTGTGGAGCATCATTTACTTTCAGTTCAAGTCTAGTAAACCACAACCACACACATACTGATGAGAAGCCTTACAAATGTGATATTTGCGGAGCTTTATTTGCCTGTAATAGTAGTTTCAAACGACATAAGATAATACATACTGGTGAGAAGCCATTCAATTGTGATGTGTGTGGAGCATCATTTACTAGGCGATCAGTTCTAAACCAACACATCATAACACATACTGGTGAGAAGCCTTACACATGTGATGTGTGTGGAGCATCATTTACTGATAGATCAAATCTAAAACGACACAAAAGAACACATACTGGGAAGAAGTCTTACATATGTGATGTGTGTGGAGCATCATTTACTACGCGTCCAGGTCTAAAACAACACATTAGAAGACATACTGGTGAGAAGCCTTACATATGTGATGTGTGTGGGGCTTCGTTCGCTACTAGATCACATCTACAACAGCACAAAATAACACATACTTGTGAGAAGCCTTACATATGTGATGTGTGTGGAGCATCATGTACTAGGCGTTCAGATCTAAAACAACACATCAGAAGACATACTGGTGAGAAACCATTCAGATGTGATATGTGTGGTAGCATCATTTGCTAGGTGTTCAGATCTAACACAACACATTAGAACTCATACTGGTGAGAAGCCATTCACATGTGATGTATGTGGAGCATCATTTGCTAGGAGTTCAGATCTAACGCAACACAAAAGAACACATACTGGTAAAAAGCCATTCAAATGTGAAGTGTGTGAAGCATCATTTACTAAGCATTGCAATCTAAAACAACACATTAGAACACATACTGGTGAGAAGCCATTCAAATGTGAAGTGTGTGGAGCATCATTTACTGTTAGATCAAGTCTAGAACGACACAAAATAACACATACTGATGAGAAGCCTTACGTATGTGATGTATGTGGAATATCATTTACTAGTCGTTCACATCTAAAACGACACAAAAGAACACATGCTGGTGGGAAGCCATTCAATTGTGATGTATGTGAGCCTTCATTGGCTTCTAGTTCACATCTTGTTTTTCTTAAAAAATTGAGTTGCATGTCCCTCACAGGATGTAGCAGTCAACCCCAGAATTTTGGCTGTTCATGATTCCTGTTGTTTTGTAACATTCAGCAGTTTGCCATTGCTTTCTGAACGACAGGCACCTATACCTTTTGTGAAAAAACCAGCACCGCTGTGTTTCGAACCCAGGTTTACAGGATTATAAACCGCACCTGTAACGGAGACAGTTCACATCTACAACATCACAAAAGATCTCATATTGGTAAGAAGCCATTCAAATGTGATGTATGTGGAGCTTCATTTTCTTCTATTTCACATATACAACAGCACAGAAGAGCTCATACTGGTGAGAAGCCATTCAAATGTGATGTGTGTGGAGCATCATTTACTGTTAGATCATGTCTAGAACAACACAGAATAACACATACTGGTGAGAAGCCTTAAATATGTGATGTATGTGGAGCTTCATTTGCTAGGCATTCACATCTAGAACGAGACAAAAGAACACATACTGTTTAGAACCATACAAATGTGATGTGTGTGGAGCATCATTTACTGTTAATTCAAGTCTAGATCGACACATTAGAACACATACTGGTGATTGAAGAGAGGGAAACAATGTAGTTAAGAACATGTCTTAATAAAGAGGTTCTGAAAGTAGATAAGGAGATTAAAGAATAAGACGAGTGACTGTGAAAAATAGGTACAAAGCAATAGCTAATATACAGAGTATAAATGAACAATGGGAAATGTTAAGAGACTCCATTCATCAAACAAGCAAAGAAATATTACCGTAGAGAAGCCAAAATGCTAAGAAAAAATGGATGACTGAAGAAATCTTAAAGTTGATGGACAAAAGAAAACAGAGTGAAAATTACAAACAAGATTATGATCAGATAAATAAAGAAATAAGAGATAAATGTGTGAAGACAAAAGAAAGTTAGTTAAATGAGCAGTGCAAAATAAACTGAATTAAATTCTAGTAAAGAAACAATAAATATGCACAGACAAATAAGTGAGCTCACAGGAAGAAAGACAAGAGTAAACGCAGGGTGTTTGAAATCAAAAACAGGAAAGATATTATTGGATGAAAGTGCTATAATGAAGATGTTAGTTAGTCTTTCCTCTTGAGCCTAAGGCGGCGCATAGGGCAGAAGTCCTGTCTCTCCATGCTTGGCGGTTCGCTGCTACCTGTTGTAGATCTTGGATATTTACTTGGCCATTGAATGAGCCTTCTCTTATGATGGTTCTACGCAGGGTCTCTCTTGGTCTTCCCCGTTTTCTTTTCCCTACTGGTGACCATATGAGGGCTTGGTAGGGGAGTCTTGACTTGTCCATTCTGAGTACATGGCCGATGTAGTTCCAACGGCGTCTTCTTATGAAATTGGATACTGTATCTTGCTTAGTCTCTTGTCTTATTTGCGAATTGGTTCTGAAGTCTGTCCAGTGGATGTTTAGAAGTCTTCTAAGACATTTGTTCTCAAAATTGTCTAATTTTTTATCTAAAGCTACCGTTGATTTCCAACTTTCACAACCATACGTTAACACTGGAATCACACAAGAGTTGAAGATTTTAAGTTTTGTGTGTTTGCTGAGTGTCTTTGACTTCCAGATGTTTGACAGCTTATTGAAGGCACTAGATGCCAGTGCGATTCTAGATGATATTTCTGGTGATGAGTCCCCTGTAGATGTCATTTTGCTTCCTAGGTATGTAAAGCTGTTGACTTTTTCAAGAACGTAGCTGTTCAATTTGGTGTCATCTGAACTGGTGGTAAGATCAATAGTCTTTGTTTTTGTGGTGTTAATTTGGAGACCAATTTGGAGACCAATTTGTCCTGAAACATTTTGGAGGTGGTTTATTTTCTCTTGGGCATCCGGGTGTGTTGAACTCAAAAGCACTATGTCGTCGGCAAAGTCCAGGTCTTCTAGAATTTTGTCAATCCAATGGATACCCATATTTGTGTTGTTTGTGCATTTGCGCATGACCCAGTCGATAGCTATTCCAAAAAGCATCGGTGATAAGACACAACCCTGTTTCACTCCTGTTTCGACTGAGAACCAGTCAGAGTTGCCTGTTTCTGTTCTTACGCAGCAACGTGTTTCTTTGTAGAAAGATTTTATGACGTTGGTATATTTGGTAGGAAAACCATAGATGTTAAGTAGATTCCAAAGTGAAGGACGGTGGATACTGTCGAAGGCTTTTTGAAAGTCGACAAAGTTGGTGATTAATTTCGACTGGAATTCTACGGAGTCTTCAAAAAGGAAACACGTCAAGAATGTCCTGGTCCGGTTGTAACCGTTCATAACACAACACACACTTCACTACACACGTGGGTTGGATTTTAACGTTCCAATAGCCAATAATATGAAATATCCTTGGAATTCAAAAAGTTTCAGCGAAGTAACATAACATTTAGAGCCAGAAATCTGGTTCTGAAACAGCGGGAAGTTTTACGATGGTGGTTTGTCGGACCGCCGATCAACCGTTTTAAGCCGAGCTAGAAAGAAACACGTCTCGCCATCTTGACCTAGAACCGGAAACAAGCCGTGAGGATGTGGAAGAATTATATGATGAGGAAAAGATGAATTAACAGAATAAAGTAACTTAGAAAGTCCACCTAATTTAAAAGATGAAGTCGCTGATGTGGTAAACCTTAAGAAGAAAAGAAAACATCTGGGCCAGATGGAATCACAATAGAAGTATTAGAAGTACTGGGAGAATTCGGAGTAGATGTATTAATCAAACCAGTCTCCCTGGCCAAGGAGTTAGCGATGTTGTTCGTAATCCCATATATCCACGTGGGGAAAACAGCTGAGCAGGAATCGGCAGTGGTTCTTGCCACGCTGGTAACTTACGGGGGTATGTGAACCAGTCGTTTAGAAATCAATGGCAAACTACTGAACGTATAAACTTTCCTAGTGCATCAACAGCAGCTGAAAAATGCTGGTGCTGACTGCAACGTTATGTAATGGATATGCAACATTTTAAAAAAATATTAACGAAAATGTATATCTATTGAGTTATGTGCTGAAATTTGTATTTATATCAATACAAAAAGGCCAGGAGCAATTGAATGCAAAGATTTTTGTACAGTTAACCTCATAAACCATGTCACTAAGCATCTACTCAGAACTATAATGAGAAGAATGAGAAAGAAAATAAAAATGTAAATTGGTGAAGAACAGTATGGGTTTGTTGAAAGAAAGATTACAAACATTGCAATATATGCATTACGAACATTAATAGAACAATCAATAGAGACATAGAAAGACGTATATTTGTGCTTCATAGATTTTACTAAGGCATATAATAAAGTAAAACATTATGAACTGATTAAAATGTTGGAAGATGTCATCATTGATGGTAAAGATCTCAGAATAATAAATAATATTTACCGGAACCAAGTAGCAGCAATTAAAATGGGAAATAAAGAGGATAATTTTGAACAAATAATGCTAGGAGTATGAAAGGGATGTGTTTTGTCACCAGATGTCTTATCCCTCTATAGCAGGGGTCACCAAATTACGGCCTGTGGGTCGGATCCGGCCCGTGATGCCATTTCATCTGACCCGCCGATGGTACTCAAACTTCCTTGGTATAACGCATGGAACAAGAGAGGTGGTGATACAATTTAAATGTAAATATTATGTTTAGAATAATATTAGATCTTCACATGTGCGTAGACCTCCCGGCTGCTATGTGTCTTAAATTTACTATTTTCAATTATAAATTATTTTGTCTAGATTTTCTTGTTTATTGTAATGTTTGCTTATTTCGCGCCATCCCAAGTTCTTACCCGGCTCGTGATAGTCCCACATACGCTCTGACATTACCATGGTTTCCATGGCAACACACACATGCAAGCACACACGCGTGCGTGCGCACACACACACACACACACACACACACACACACACACACACACATATATATATATATATATTTATATATATATATTTCCCTCCCCCAAATGCATTCGGCTGTCAACACAGATCCGATGCTCCAATAATATTTACTTCTTTTTGCCAGTCATCCATTTTATAGGTATGTAACAAGGATTTCTTTGTTTGACAGTGATAGGTAAATGAACTACAGGTGTGAATAGAGGCAATAAAGTAGAAAACATAGCATAAAAATGCCTTAGAAGCCTCGTGTTATTACGAAAATATTATCCCCAGCTCAGAAGAATTCCCCGGTCAAGGTGTTAATTGAGCTGGTCTCTAGGCCAGTGTTTTTCAACCTTTCTGCTGGAGCAGATCCTTACGCAAATGTTTACGTTGCTCAAGAAACTCTATGCGATGATCCAAGTGTATGTCCTACTTTATGTAATAAACCAGATGGGCAGAAATGATTCGGTCTTTCGTCGAACCCCTGGCTGCCACTCGCGTAACCCAGGTTGAAAAACTCTTCTCTAGGCTGCTTATTTAGACCATTCCTATTTATATAATTTGCAAGCCTTCTTATGAGATATATATTCTATTACCAAAGGTACCTATAAACTTTATATGCACTTTTGGTGAGCTGTAGATTCACCAGTGACCCATAGTCCCCTGCTTTTATGTGTTTCAATAGGATTTTAATTATGTTTCTAATTCAATGTCTTTTTCATTTTCAGGCCCCGTGTGCTTCACCCTTCATTATGGCTACTAAGAAAAGAGAAGTGGACGCCGAGTGTTCAATTAAGAATAGGGAGTAAATCACTTCTCTGTGGAAACAAAGGACCAGAAAACCAATTGCGTAATATGCAGCAAAAATATTGCCGTTTTCAAAGAGTACAATCTTCGGCGTCACTACAAAACAAAACATCTATCAACATATTCAAAGTTTTCTGGAAAGTTATGCTCTAAGAAATATGAGTCCATGAAACTGGAAAGTTATGCTCTGAGAAATATGAGTCCATGAAATGTTGTTTAGAAACACAAAGAGATCTCTTCAGGAGAAAGTTTGCTGAAAATGAATCTGTCACTCGTACAAGTTACAAAATAGTACATAATATGGAAGAACAAGGAAAACTGATGGCAACTTCATCAAAGAGTGTATGATTGAAGCAGCAAATGACTTGTGTCTTTGGAAAGCCAATTTGTTTGGAACTATCAGCCTTTCGTCAAGTTCAGTTGTGCGAAGAACAGAAGAGCTTGGACAGAACGTAGTGATACAGCTACGCGAGAAAACTTGGAAATTTTTGTGACATTCTCTGGCGCTGGATAAGTCTACTGATTTCTCGAGTGCGTCACAACTTCTCGTGTTCATTCGTGGTGTCAGTTTGGACTTTCAGATAACGGAAGAGTTGTCATCCATTTGCAGCATGCATGGAACAACAGCTGGAAAAGACATTTTCATGGAAGTGCAAAACGTTTTGCAGGACTATAACCTTCAGTGGAATCAGCTTCGAGGTGTTACATTTGATGAACAAACATGGCTGGAGTGAAGAAAGGTCTGATGGGGCAGATCAGGACTCAATTGGAAGATTTGCAAATTCCGGACGCTTTGTTCATACACTGCATCATACATCAGCAAGAACTCTGTGGGAATGACTTAGATATTTCTTGTGTACTTAAACCAGTCGTTTCTGCTGTGAACTTCATTCTGGTACATGCACTCAATCACCGTCAGTTCCAGGCTTTTCTTGAAAAAATTGATTCTGAATTCTGTGACTTGCCTCATCACACATCAGCGAGGTGTCTCAGCTGCGGTAAAGTTGTTTCATTTTTACAAGCTCTGAAATGAAATAGATGTTTTCCTCACTGAAAAAGATGGAGCTGGTCCACAGCTGTCAGATCCTACCTGGCTGTCAAAGTTGTCATTTTTGGTCGACATCACATCCCACATGAATGAACTGAATTTGAAAGAATAACCTCATCTGTGATCTCTACAGAATTATCAAAGGATTTCAGAGAAAGCTGCCATTGTTTGAAGCACAACTGGAAGGAGAAAACTTTTCTCATTTGCAGTTTCAAAGAGTTTTGCGCTACAATCGCCGAAGATGTCAACATCGATTTTCTGAATAAAAAATTATTTGTGACTTGAAAATGTTGGAGAGGTTTTCAGATCTTGACAAAACTGAGAGTGACATTCTTTTGTTCCAGAATCCATTCGATTGTAACCTTGATGATATGCCAGTTGAACTACAATTGGAGCTCATTGATTTGCAAGCAAATGACCTGTTGAAAGAGCACAGAGTAGGAAAACTTGTTGAAGTTTACCACTGCTTACCTGATTTTAAGTTTCCAAAACTGAAGAAGTTCTTCTTCTTCTTTCGTTCGCTTGAAATATGTCTATAACTGCAATGCTGTCTCTTGTATGAATTGAACTGTCTTTTTCAGTTCACACAGCGGTCCATAGAGTTCTTCCACTGTCGTCTCTCTAGGCCAGAAGGTATGCCTAGATATGTTGTATTTTGGACAGTCTTGGAGTATGTGCTCTGCTGTCTGCGACGCCAATCCACATGTGCACATGGCTGTTTCACCAATCTTGAATTTTGTATACATGTGGTTGCGTAATCTATTGTGCCCTGTTCTGAGGCGCAGAATAATGACTTGTTCTGGTCTATCCATAAAGTGGTAGTCATCTTGAGCAGGTTTTAGTGGCTTTCTGACTGATTTGATCATTCTTTTCTTTTGGTGGTATGTTACGGGCACATCAGGCTGTTCTTCTTTGGCTCCTTCCTTAGCCAATTGATCAGCTTTGTCATTTCCGGGTACTCCACAGTGGGATGGTATCCACTGTATGGTGACCTTATGCTGACTGCTAAGTTCAGAAAGTAGTGTCCTTAGTTCTGGCAATTTCCCAGATAGGAGCGCCTCGAGTACTGATTTTGCATCTGTCAATAGCACCACAGGTTGTGTACCATTGCTGGTATTTAGTAATTTCTCTGTTGCTATCTTGATTGCCTCAATTTTAGCATCGTAGTTATGGCAGTACTTTCCTGTTGGTACTCTAGCTGTGTCCCTGGTATTATTTGGGTATTCTATGTACACTCCCGCTCCTCCATTTCGAACAGCATTTTGTGCTGACCCATCTGTGTAGACTCAGATCCAGAGGTCCTGTGGGTATTCTTCATCAAGGAAGCTGAGAGTGGCTGTTCTGTGCTGCACACTGTTCTGTTCTTCCTTGTCAAATATTCCTCTCACTTTTGTCTGGATTTGTAATGATAGTCTATGCTCATCTTTCCATGGAGTTCGCTCTGGAATAGTTCTTAGGGGGATACCAACTGTGGGCAGATCGGTGGTTTCTCTGCAGAGTCGTTTGGCCTGGTGGACAAAACTACTTCTTTTCAACCGCCCCATAGCTAGGTTTTCAAATCTGTTCTTCATAGGGTGGCCTGGCAAGCTGAGGAACTTTTCTGCTTGTATTAGCGTTTTCGTATCTCTGCGCTCACTCAGTGCTTGTGTCCTCCCCATCTTCTCCATTCCCACTATAGGGGTTGATCTCATCCCTCCTGTGGTGACTCTAAGTGCTTGATTTTGCACTTTGTCCAGCTCTTGTAGTGTAGTTTTTGATGCCGAACACCATGCAGTTGACCCTTATTCCAGGTGTGGTCGTATGCTCTGTTGATAAACTTTGCTAAGTATTTTCCCACTGGCTCCCCATGTGGTTCCACTTAGCTTTCTCAGGATGGCTATTTTCCTTCTGGCTTTTGCTACTGCTTTGTTGATGTGCTTTCTCCATGTCAGCCTGCCATCAAATGTTACTCCAAGGTATGTTGGTTCTTTATCTTCTCGTAGGGGTATTCCATTTATCTGGATGGTCCCTGCCTTTTGTTTTGGAGAGACGGTAAATAGGGTGGTGCTGCACTTGTCAGTGTTTATGCTGACACACCATCTATTTGCCCATGCAACAAATGTATCTACAGCTCTTTGTAGTAATCTGGTGGCCACTGGTGCATGTTCATTTGTGCTCCATAAAACCAGGTCATCGGCGTACATTGCCGCATGTAATTCCATGCGGTAGATTAACAACGAGATCATTGATAAAGATTAGAAAGAGTGTGGGGGACAAGACTCCACCCTGGGGAACTCCGTGACGCAGTAGTACTTTCTTGCTCTTTAGTCCGTCTATCTGTACTCGGGCTCTTCTGTTGTGCAAGTATGCTTTCACCACTGAAAAAGTATTTTGCTGTATGGCACCAGTGTTTGGAACAATTTATGTCTGTGGGCAAACATTTTCAAAAACAAGGTATGTGAAGTCAACACATCGAATGAGATTGACTGATGAACATTTGAAAGCAATTCTCTTGATTGGATGCAGCAATTCCAAACCAAACATTGATGATATCTTGAAAGCCATATATCAGGTTCACACATTTCACTAACCTTTTTTACTGCTTAGTTTGTGAGATTCGGATATGTGCACACTTGGTCTAATTTAACTATTTTTTTGTGCTAATGTCGCCTTCTTTGATGACTTTTTATTTAGCAAATAAATATGTTGGTTGTCTCTGTGTTTTTTTTTTTGGTGCATTGCATGCCACTCACCCATGATTAACTTAATTGTTTGTCATTTTTACAAGAGCTTTCGTTCTGTCTTGCAAGTTTTGTTAAAGTTAGTTGTATATCCATTACATGACGTTTGCAGTCAACACCAGCATTGTTTACTGTTGTTGATGTCTTGGAAAGTTTACGTTCAGTAGTTTGTCATTGCTTTCTGGACAACCAGCACCAATACCATTGTGTGAAAAAACAGTGCAACACGGTCTGCTGCCAAATCGCGTGCAGCTGTGTTTCTAACGCGGGTATACGGGATTACGAACCACGTCCATAAGGCCTTCGCCATGGAGACCGGTGCAAGTATTGTACAGAATGAGTATCCGGCCCGCGCTCGTAATTTTGTCAGTTATCCAACCCCCCATGAAAAATGTTTGGTGACCCCCTGCTCTATAGCGTCGTAATAATGAGAGAAATCAAAGAGAAGCCAGGAATATTAATTTAATATTAAATATAAATTTATGCTTCACATAAAAAGTCCAGATTGCTCATTTTGGTTGTCCAATTGATGTTCAGTATTCTTCTATAAAACCACATCGCCAAGGCTTCCAGGGATTTTTTTGCCACTTTACTAATTGTCCTAGATTTGTAACTGTTTGTTAAAACTGGTTCTATGTAACATGCAATAACTCTTTATCTAACTTTCAGTGACAGTGACTTTTACACAAAACATTTTTTTAAAGAACAGAATAGGGCAAGCAAAAGCTGCATTTGAGAAAATGAAAAGTATTTTATGCAACAAGTCACCATCATTGAATGTAAGAAAGAGAGTGCTGTAGTACTATGTATAATGTTTTGTTGTATGGCAGTGAATCTTGGAATAGAACCTGTTTGTTGTATATCAGTGAATCTTGGAATAGAACCTGTTTGCTGTATATCAGTGAATCTTGGAATAGAACCTGTTTGCTGTTTGGCAGTGAATCTTGGAATAGAACCTGTTTGCTATATGGCAGTGAATCTTGGAATAGAACCTGTTTGCTGTATATCAGTGAATCTTGGAATAGAACCTGTTTGCTGTATGACAGTGAATCTTTGAATAGAACCTGTTTGCTGTATGACAGTGAATCTTGGAATAGAACCTGTTTGCTGTATATCAGTGAATCTTGGAATAGAACCTGTTTGCTGTATGACAGTGAATCTTGGAATAGAACCTGTTTGCTGTATGACAGTGAATCTTGGAATAGAACCTGTTTGCTGTATGACAGTGAATCTTGGAATAGAACCTGTTTGCTATATGGCAGTGAATCTTGGAATAGAACCTGTTTGCTGTATATCAGTGAATCTTGGAATAGAGCCTGTTTGCTGTATATCAGTGAATCTTGGAATAGAACCTGTTTGCTGTATGACAGTGAATCTTATAATAGAACCTGTTTGCTGTATATCTAGTGAATCTTGGTATAGAACCTGTTTGCTGTATGTCAGTGAATCTTGGAATGTAAATGAACAAATGAGGAACAACTTGGAGGCAACAGAGATGTTCCTGAGACGAATGTAGCGAATTCCTTGGTCTGCCAGAGTAACTAACAATGATTGCCTGAAAGAGGCTAATGAAACTAGAACATTATAAACAACAATAAGAAATAGATAAACAGCTTTATTTGGTCATGTAACAAGAAGAGAGGCATTGGAGAACATCGTGACAAACGGAAAGATCAAGGGGAAGAGAGGCAGAGGCCGACCAAGATAATTGATGCTGAATGGATTGTGATGGTGGCATGGAGAATTGTCATCAGTAGAGTTGATCCAGAACACCAAAGACCGAGGTATGTGGAGAGATATGAACGCCTATGCCAGCTGGCAGGGCACTTGATGATGATGATGATGTTTGAGGGGCTTGATTTGCTTATGATAGAAATCTAATACAACATAAGAGAATACATACTGGAGAGTCATTAGACATGTGTGATATTTGTGGAACACCGTCTACAATGGTTAAATCTAGAAAGACACGAAACAGATGGAAAAGTTATCCAAGACATCATGACAACCACCCATACCATGATCTTCACAGAAAGAACCAGTAATAATCTTCAGACTTCTCATGGTCTACATTTGACTCTGGCCTTACATCAAAGATCATCTGCGACGAGACCACGAGGACGTCCAAGAAGAAAATGGATTGACGACATCAGAGACATTGTACAACCACACGGAATGACACTATCCAGTGCCGTCCACCGGGCGCTGGAACGCAAATTATTCCTCCCCACGATGCTTGACGGCAGAAGTGGAAGATGATGATGATGATGATGATTGCAGATATAGACAATATATTTCAAGCAAACGGAATGAAAAAAAGGAGATGTTCTGAAGATATATAAACGACCGCCAGTTAAAGGTGCAATAACAGATGAAACAACATATTTGAAGATGTTTAAGTTTAGATTTAAGTGTGTTTTCATCAAGGGGAGACTATAAGGAGAAGAATCTTGTGTTTTCCTGGAGCAATCAGCATCTACACCTTATGACATTTGCTGAGGCAGTTGAAGCATCTGTCAGAATGCTGTGATGCCAATTTTTTAAACAATAAATGCCAGTATATACCAATATATGCATAAATATAATCTGAAACAAGTCCGGCACATTCAGGGTAACATGTTGATAGTCAGAAATGTAAGATGACAAAAATACATCATGTTGATATAAAATCTCAAATCTTTTTGAAAATATCAGAGCAAATCTGATGAGTTGTTTGCTTCTACATTACCTCAGTTCCTATACAATGTAATATTGATGATATTTCTGGTGAAATTTATTGAGAAATTCTTTTATATTGTTAAGAATGTATGTCTTATTGATATTTTGAACAAGATGTTTAATTAGTAATATTATTACAGATGTCTATTGTCTTGAATTCACTTTCACTTATATTGTCTTGACTGTGTAAATAAGTATTAATGAAATAAATGATTGATACATTAATGTGTAATGTTTTTTTTATATTTTTAATTTGGGTATTGTTTATAGATATTTACCTCAGCCAGTATGATACAGAACACTGATAACATGTAGGATATGTTTTAGTTGTCTTGTGGTTTATACTTCTCCCACTTTTAAAAATAGATTGTATGCAACGTACCAAACTTTAACAATTCTTCAACCTATTAAATCCCTGAAAGCTTTGGAGATTTGGTTGTATAGAAGAATGCTGAACATTTTCTGGACAGTCAAAATGAGTAATCTGGGGTTGATTGCCACATCCTATTAAGGACATGCAACTAACTTTTATCCATCCGGAAATGCTGGCGTTGAATTGCAGCACTTTAAAAAGTTGGCAACTGCACGCTTAAATACTATTTCCTCATTCCAGCTTCCCTGTTCTATGACAGGAAATTAATACCTCAAAGTGCTGATACAGAATGGTGGAATGGAGTAAGATATTGGTTTAGGGATGGCAGGTAAACACCCAGTGAAACTGGGCAGCATAATATTCATGATTGATGAGTTAAATGCTGTAGGAATCCATAATGTAGGAGAACTCTCCATTTGATAATGTTAATATAGACTTCATTTCCCATACAACAAATTATACAACATAATGCCAATATAGAAATATCAAGTGCCGTGATGAGTGATTGAAAGGTTATGATATCTGCCACAGACTCAGGTTTGAATTGTGGCCTTGGGCTTGCATTTTTTAAAGAATCATTGATGTCTATTCATATCACACATCCCTCTGTTCTCTAGGGTAGTCTCGTGGGATATCTAGACTTCTCATATGAGTGTAAAATATAGATGGTCTATTATCACCATCATCATGTGTCATGCCAATAAGCATGAGAGGTCATGGTTTTCCAACTCAAAAGATCATCAGCATATTGGTTCAGGTCCATGTTTTTCCCCCGATTATGTCATGTGGTAAAGCCATCCTAGGCATCTATTGCCTTACCTTACATTTGCTCTGTAACAATTATTTTTACCTGCCATCACCAAGTTCTCTAGTGCATTTCTCTTCATAACATGTCCAATTAACTTTGACTGTCATTGTCCAATTTCTCCAATCAATTTTGTCTTAATGTGTTGACTGTATAACATTCTCACTTGGAGTCTTCATGTGTTGAATGTATAACATTCTCACTTGGAGTCTTCATGGCAAAGTGGTTAAGCCATTTGACTCAGGCTCCGAAGGTTGTGGGTTCGATTCCAGCAGTGTCCTTCGGTTCATGAGTGACATTTTTCGGAGACTGCTGTGGGTCGTCGCTGCAGAAATAGACTGAGCCATATGGGATAAAACCCGGTGCAATGAAGTTGACCCTGTCGACTTTTAAGCGACTTTTTTCTTTTTATTCTCACTTGTTTTTCTTTCCAGTCATGGTGTTCCTTGCATTTCCCTATGAAACCACATTTCCACTTCCATCATATATTCTTGTCTGATTGTCCCATGCCTGAAACATCCATGATTTCCCTCTCATCAGCCTGTGGACATTAACTCCAGGGCTTCATTCTGGAGGAGTTCCTTGTCTGTGTCCACTCAATATTCTTCTTCTTATTTTGTTTGTTTGACATTTGTCTATATCTGCAATGTTGTCTCATGTATGAGTTCCACTGCCTTGTTTTAGTTCACTCAGTGGTGTATAGTGTTTATCTTTGACTGTTGTTTCTCTAGGCCAGAACTCGGAGGTATGACTTAGCCTGCAGCATCTAGAGCCTGGACACATTTGTTGGCCAACCTAGAATGTACAGCACATATGCTGCCAGCATGTCCCTTGTGTAATCCAGGATCTCCTGCGTAATTCTCTCTGTATGCACTATAGTTTCACTTGTTTACTTTTTGACGTGGCTAGCATTCTCAGTCCATACTCAATTACTGAGTGAATCAGATGTTGATAAAGTATGAAATATATTCCTTGCTCCATGTCTACTGCTGCCATAATCTTTAGTGCACAAAGTCCATTTTCAGATCGCATAACTCCTTTCACTGACGGAGGTAATTCCCAGGTATCTCAGTTTATTCCCTCTGCTAACATTTCTGCTCCCAATACAGCATGCCAGATCCCATTGTCTGAACTGACACACATAAGATAATCATTATATCACGAGAAACAGTCGGCTGTCAGTGTACATGGTGAAGCATCAAACTGATTTCATGTCCTGATCGGAGTAGGGCGACTCGCAGCTACGGAGTTCGTGCTTTGTGCAACGCTTTCCATGCTGCGGAAAGAGACCGAGCCATATGGGATAAAACCCGGTGCAATGAAGTCGACCCTGCCGACTTTTAAGCAACTTTTTTTAAGGGGAGTAGGGCGGGGCTGCATTCGCTGTCCACATCTATTCAAAATCTATGGATGAGTTGTGATGAAATACGTCAAAATAGATATTACAGGAGACAATTTTTAATCCATTCATAATTGGTGGGATTCTAATACAATAACTTAGATATGCAGGTGACATAGTTCTTGTCTCAAATAGTCCTAAAGGATCAGAAGAGCTGATTCTGTCCGTCAAGTGACGCAGTGAAAATCAAAAGCCTTGTCCTGAATTTTTTTTTTATGTCCACAGATAAAACTACCTGCCAATCGAAGATCACGATCAACAATGAAATAATTAACACTGTCCACAAACAAAACTACATGACAATTAAAGATCACAATCAACAATGAAATAATTGACACTGTCCACAGACAAAACTACCCGCCAATCAAAGATTACAATCAACATTGAAATAATTATCATTGTCCACAGATAAAACTACTTGCCAATCGATGATCACAATCAACAATGAAATAATTAACAATGTCCACAGACAGAACTACCTTCCAATCGAATATCACTATCAACATTGAAATAATTGACAATGTCCACAGAAAATACCACATGCCAATCGAAGATCACAACAATGTCCACAGACAAAACTACCTGCCAATCAAAGATCACAATCAACAATGAAATAATTGACAATGATACACAGTTTGAATATTTTGGCTCCATAATCAACTATAATATTAATAGGGAGTGTTAACAATAAGCTAGGCTGTCCATTGCAATGTAGGAAATTAAATAGCATGAACCACTCATGATACGGCACCATCAAGCAAATTACAGTAACATATTTGAGGACATGCAATTTGTCTGTAAAATATGGTTGTCCGTCCCGAATTGATCCATGACGTCAGAGATCGTAACTTGTGGAGAGGCATGATCACACACGCCAGCCGAGAAGGCACTGGATGATTGATGTAGTGACTCATTCATTGCACCCTGCCGTCTTGACAGACGATAGTTTGTGCTTTAAAAAGGCATAATAACTTTTACCTATGGCGGTAGCGCATGTGACTGATAAGGCCAATTCGTGCTGTAAATGTCCGTTCACAGTGGGTGCATGTGAATACGTGGTCATTTCCACCATCATGCACCATCTCACGTCTCAAACGCTCGGTGTGTGACTTATCTGCAATAATTTTCTCCTTTGTCTTTATTCCATTTCTGATGTTTGCCCTCCATGCAACACGTTCAGCGGCGAATTGCTCCCAATGTGCATTATCAATGCCTGTATCAATCATGTCCCGCTTACACACATCTTTGTATCGTAGTAGAGGCCGACCCTGAGATCTCTTACCCATCTGTAATTCACCAAAAAAGATGTCCTTTGGTATTCTACAATCATCCATCCTCCTAACATGTCCTATCCATCTAAGTCTACGAAGACTGAGCATAGAATAAACTGTCACACAACCTGATCTTTCCAATACTTCAGTGTGGCTTTCGACAGAACCGGTCTACCATTGATATAATATTCTCATTGCGACAAATGCAAGAAAAATGCCGTGGACAGAATCAACCACTGTTTATTGCCTTCATCGACCTCACAAAGGCATTTGATTTGGTCAGTCGTGAGGGTCTATTCAAGGCACTAAAGAAGATTGGCTGCCCACCAACTCTTCTGTCCATTGTGGAATCGTTCCACACAGGCATGAAGGGTATAATCAAGTTTGATGGTGCAACTTCTGAAGAATTTGAAATCAAGAGTGGAGTTAAGCAAGGTTGTGTACTAGCTCCCACCCTCTTTGGAATATACTTTTCACTTCTACTGAAATATGCCTTTCGTGATCAGGATGGTGGTATATACATTCACTCACGCTCAGATGGCGGCCTTTACAATGCTCAAAGATTGAAGGCCAAGACCAAAATTAGGAGGGTACTGATCAGAGAGTTGCTTTTTGCAGATGATGCTGCAGTTACGACCCACTCTGAGGAAGAATTGCAATGTCTACTATCTGCATTCTCCAATGCTTGTTCTGAATTCGGTTTAACAATTAGCAAAAAGAAGACACAGATTATGACACAATGTGCACATGGGGTACCATCAATCTTTATTGACGACGCCGAACTAGAGATAGTAGACCATTTTACATATCTAGGATAAGTGGTAAATAGCAAATTATCCCTAGATCAGGAAATCAACATCCGGATTGGTAAGGCAGCAACAACAATGAACAGGTTAACAAAAAGAGTCTGGGAGAACAGGAAGCTTACTGCAAAAACAAAAGTCCTTGTCTATCAAGCCTGTGTCCTTAGTACTCTTCTTTATGGCAGTGAAACCTGGACAACTTACGCACACCAAGAGAATCATTTAAACAGCTTTCATATGCGGTGTCTGCGAAGAATTCTTGGTATTACGTGTAGTGACTCACATTATAGTTATATTATAGAACATGGAAATTAGCCGACCATGGGCTCTGGACAAATCTAATAGCTTAGAGGGAAGACCAGGATAACTTTGAATTAGATGGCCATTGGAACCATTAGCAGTAATATGACTCTTTGCTGGCTGTTGAACGAGGAGGGACCAGTGTGCACATGGGAATGTCCTGAGTGCAGTGTTGTCATTTCTTAGCTCAACTCAACTAAATTACCATGCCCCAGAGGCATCAAATTCTCTCGAGGCACCCTGTCGGTGTGACTTTGTTATGAATAATTTTTATTCTATACTACAAAACTATTTACAAGTTACATTGCGTATTTTCCTTTACCGAAATTGCTGTGTTACGTTTGTGAATACAGCAAATACATGCATTTACACATGTGATAATATTACATTCGTGGCATAGTGTAATTTCCTACGTGTCAGAGTCCTCGGGACAGATAGTACATATCCCATAGACAGGACAAGGGATGGGAAGACGGGACATGGGGACAGTAGACAGCACAGTACACCCATGAAGGGGACATGACAGTACGACCCCAGACTGGACTACGTGATACGACAGTCAGCAACGGACGGACTAACCCCAGGTCAAGGACGATAGAGAGTCCCATTGCCAAGACGTAATTACCTACCACGGGGATCCGCGGAGGATACCACGTGATAGGGGACCAAAGACGACAGCTTTGGGGAGACGAGACTGGACTGCTCAAGGGAAAGGACGTGTTTGACTGAGTGCTGTGAACGTGAATTGTGTAGCTAATATGATTGTTTGCGAGCGCTACGAGATATATGTATGAACAGCGTGTGCGCTAGCCGTGGGAGCTTATGACATAGTAGTTGAGTGGACGAGTGTGCTGTTCGATAATATGATGAATTCGGATGTATAAATTGCGATATTGAATTCGTGATAGTAAACATATATTCATAATGTACGTGAATTGACTGATTCTGATATACGTACATGTATTCGTGTCCAGACTAGACGAACGAGCAACACAGGGTTGTGACACGAAAAACTTGGGGGCATTCGACAGGGCTTGACTTATTCAAGAAAACAGAACCAACAGATCTTGACTTATTCAAGAAAACAGAACCAACAGATCTTGAATTATTCAAGAAAACAGAACCGACAGATCTTGACTTATTCAAGATAACAGAACTGACTAAACTTGTGTGTTCACGTCCAATCGTACAGTTTTTCACAAACGTATAACGTGAAGTTTGGAATTATTATGAATTATTCTGTAAAGATTATGCCAACCAATGAACCATTGAAATAATTGTCACAAGCATTACATTTTTGCTACATGAAACCTGACTGACACAATAGTTGACATCTACTAACATTTCCTTTTCTCCACAGCAGATTGCTGAGACGATTCTTGTATGTTCTCGGTCGAGCTATTCCTGTCTGTTGCGCTGTGCTAAACAATCTGGGCACTGAGCTAGCATGGGTTCCACGTGGTTCGAACCCATGTTCCACGGGAGAAACCTGTTTGTTGAGAAACACACACTTCTTGTGTGGTTCGAGACTTCTACACAACATGGAAACAGCTATGTTGCTGTCATTCACCGACCTCACTCGCTGCAGAGCAGACGCAATTTTGTCAGCCCACATATTGTGTTAAGAGAGATTTCAACACTTGACAAGGGTATGGCTGCATACCGTAATTTCTCAAGCACTAAGGCAGTGGTTCTCAACCGGTGGGGAATCCCTCCCCCCCCCCCCGGGGGATTTTAGGGTTTCCGGGGAGGGGGGGGGGGTTAAAGATTATTTCTAGATTGTGTTAATACAAGAACAGATTACTTGATATTGTTTTTCCCTTCATATTTTACGGTTCTGTACGTATCACCCTTCTGAAATTCACGTTATAACGTAAGTAGATCCGCAAATCACGTTTTATGTAGATATCTAGACTTGTTTTAATATCTGCTATTAAATTTAGCTTCAATTATTACGTATACTGTATAGGGGCAGGGGCGATTTTTAGGGAGGAAATACAAAGGGGGGGGGGGATGACGTTCTAAAAATATGGTGACGGGGGAAAGACGTCCTAAAAATATGGTGAAGGGGCCATGGCCAAAAAAAGGTTGAGAATCACTGCAATAAGGTAACAACCTCCTTTCTCTGTTTCTTGCTTTGTTAACTGGTATTTTGCGAGTAACCGTGGTGCTATCGTTAACGTTCGAGTGTCAGTTCATGAATAATTAATTAAGGCGATCGATCGTTGCGAGATAAACATAGGCCGTTGGCTGTGTGTGGAATATTTATATATCACTGTAGTTCTGTGAAATCGGGATGAAAATAAATATTTAGTAACGTCCATTCCTACTGGTTGCATGGTGAAAGTGTGTTAGATCGTGACATTAATCAATTACTGTGAGAATTTGCCTTAATTTGTGAAAATGTTATAAGGGCTGTAATTTCATTTACTGCTAGTACAGAGAGACCGTTTAGTAGACAGAGCAAGCTTCAGTAGAGCAGTTAATGTGTTCTAATGATTATAGTTTCATCAGTTAGGACTCTGTAGTGCTGAATTATGGCAAATCTGCTGTGGTGTTGTGATTCCAAGGGAGTGTGGTGTAGCTATGTCACAAAGTTGTTGTGATGATTATTCTCATAAGGAAGTGGTGCTGATATTTCCGAGGGATGTGCGGATGTGCAGTGTCGTTGTTGTGGTGATATTTCGTGTAGGTTCATGATGTGTAGATTTTGCTAACGATTCGGGAAGGAACGACGTGTGATTGTACAACGCGGGTCCTGTTGTTATGGCGTGTGCTTTTGCGTCGTGGTTTTGCCGTGATCGTTTGCTCTTGTGCACGACACTTTACTCTATTATTATGGTCAGGGGACAACTCTATCTCCTATCCTCATTGTCTGGGGATAGATATACTAGGGGTCTGGTGAAAAGGGGACTGCTTCTATACCTCAGCAGACGACAATAATTATGAGATGGAAAGCAGGATACATTTTACATAGGATATCTGGTCCTAACCGACCAGCAGAACCGGTCATAATTTAGTCTTCGCCAAAACACCGGAGTAAAGGAACAGGGATGGATATATACCATCTACATGTGGTATATCATGTACAAATATATAAATGCTCTTTGCCGTCCAGCAGGGAAGGTGTAACAAAGAGGACTTTTCTCGGATCTGGGATAGGAATCCCAGAAAAGTTATTAGTTGATCTATTAATTGTTAATTCAATTAATTGATTACTTATGAAATATTTTGATGGTATGTTGATTATGATGATAAGGTTGATATCCATGAAGGAGAATGGTCCCGACGGACATAGCCAGTTGAGAGAAATCTATACCACAATGTAATATTTAAATATGTTACTATAGTAATGGTCAAGGTGAAAGAGAGAGAAAGAGAGATAGCGGGAGGTACTATGTTACAACGACAGGGACTGAATGACCAAACCGGTGCAACTTGAAACCGTACCTCCCAGACGAGCACATTCAGGGTGCTTACTGACAGCTAAACTGCAGTCTTATCTAAACCTTTGTGTGGTGAAGGTGAGCCAGTAATCCGTGATACATGGTTATTTTGAGTCTGATTATGTTTAGCTCTGATGCATGTCATGTATATCAGTGTTGGTACCGAATGCTCTCACTCTGTCCTCCCCTTTCAGGTCTGCCTTTAACTGTGGTAATCCAGAGTTGATACTATGAAGAGAATACTTGGCCATAGCTGCTTTTGCCAGATCGACTAGCCATGATGTGGCTGAAGTCTATACACCGGGAGCAAGCCTGATCAGTATCCTTCATGATAAAGCTACCTGACAGGTATGAGAATGAGGTGGTAACAGTGATTTACTACCCGCAGTGACTTATCGAGTCTGACGAGTTTTTCTGTCAACACAACAGTATGATTGTATGGTAAGGCCGGATGTGGTCTACCCGACATATCGTCTGAAACAACATTTTGCATTTTGAATCTTCAAGATGGCCATTACGCTACATGACACGATCCAGTTAGTTAGTTAGTTAGTTAGTCGACAGATCATCCTCGTTGCACATCGGACCATTCAGTCCATAAGTGCTCGGATCCCCTCCTCAGCAAATCCCGCAGCGTGTAGCGGCTAACGACGCCAGTTCTGTGTTGGTTTATCAATCTTCTTTGGCTTCCTGCGTAGTGTTCTTGTTTGGCCACCCCTCTTTTAATTTGCTGCTCTCGCAGTCTGGCCATTGTTGTAGATTCAC
The DNA here is from genome assembly GCA_014155875.1 of Cepaea nemoralis. Taxonomy (NCBI): domain Eukaryota; kingdom Metazoa; phylum Mollusca; class Gastropoda; order Stylommatophora; family Helicidae; genus Cepaea; species Cepaea nemoralis. The sequence goes on along the minus strand of JACEFZ010015655.1, from coordinate 391,947 downwards.
AGTCATCACTTGGTTCTTGCAAAAGTCTCACTTCTCGTAGGGCATTCAGAATGTCAGCCTGGTCCATGGCGCGTCCGCCCTCAACAGTAGCCTCACCTGCGAGCTTGTCAGCCCGCTCATTTCCTTGTACTCCCGCATGCCCTGGCACGAAGATGAAACTAATCTTTGCCAGCCGAGACCGCTTCAGAGGCAGCAACCATTCTCTTCGAATCGACCCCTCCTCTATCCTCTTGATCATGTTCATTGAGTCGCTAAGGAAACAAGCCCTAGTGAATGTCTGTGTCTCGAGCCATGTTATTGCTTTACTTACTGCCATGACTTCCATGGTCAGGCTACTTGTGGTTTCAGTGAAAGCACCAGAGTCCTCCTTCACAATTCTCCCTCCGGCCCGAGCTGTAAAGGCCCATGAGCTTCTCACATGTCGGACGACCGACCCATCTGTGTAGATGACCGCGTCACTGTCTAGCGAATTCTCGAAAATCAACGCTTGTACTTCAGCCTCAACAGCAGCCGGATTTTCTTGTCTGCATTTTCTATCTAGTTGGATGCAAACTGAAAAGGATGTGCAGAAGTCTGTTGGCACTTGCACCCACTCCTCGCCAGGTTCTAAGTCCTCAAGTGAACACACCTGTTGAAGAATGTCCTCGGCTTGACCCATCCACGACCGTCCTCTTTTTAACCTGCTGCCCTTCACCTTCCTAATTTCACTATGCAGTGGATGCTGTGTGTTTGCGTTAATTCTGAGGTAGGCACGTGCCCTGCAAACTTGCATTCTCTCTTCAATGGTTGGAAAATCAAGAAGGTAGCGCATCGCCCTGCATGCTGTATCTCTTGTACATCCAAGAATAATGCGCATAGCTTCATTCTGTATCCTTTCCATCCTTTCTATCTGCTTATGGCTGACAGTCAGGATTGCCATTGCATACTCCAAAACAGACATGACCAGCCCCTCGTACAGAAGACATAGATGGCGCTGCTCACAGTTTACTGCCGCCATCACCCGCATCGCTGCCAAACCCCGCTTGGCCTTTGTTATCACCTGGTCTATGTGCACATTATAAGCAAGGCTTCGATCAAACCGTATCCCCAGGTAATTCATTGCCTGCGTTCTTTCCACCGTCTCTGAACACAGCATTACAGTTGGTGTTGGATTGTTGACAATATGATTATTCAACGAGAACCAGGTCACTGTTGCCTTAGTTGGGTTGACCATTGCCCCAGCTTCATCACACCAAGTACTTATGCGATTGAGTTCGGTTTGTAGTTCCACAGCAACCTCCTCTCTATCCTTACCCTGACGATACACTAAAACATCATCGGCATATGACAATGTCCTGCCAGGTCCAGTGATCTGCTCACTGGTGATTCTCACTGTGTAGGCGTTGAACAGTACCGGAGATAATGGTGATCCCTGTGGTAGGCCAGGATATATTGTTGTTGGTTCCGAAGTCCAACTGCCACATCTAAAAACTACTTTCCGTTGGAAGAGAGCTGCAGCGATCCAACTAAGGAGGAATGGACTTACGTTTAGTTCAAGAAGCTGAAACATTAAAAAATCCAGTGGTACTCTGTTGTATGCGTCCTCAAGATCAATCGCTGCAGCAACGGTTTCAGTGCCTGAGTGGAAACCTTCATAGACATCGTGGGCAAAGACTGCTGCATTGGTCCAGGTTTCTCTTTTTGGACGGTACCCACCCAGGGTAGGTGGGAAAACACCTTGCCTCTCTAGTTGGCTTGATATTTTCCTGGCAATTACCTTCTCCAGCAGCTTGCCTATTGTATTCTGCATGGTTATAATTCGATATCCCTGAATTTTCTTGTGGTCTTTGTCAGGCTTCGGCAAGGGAATCAGATAGCTGTGTAACCATTCCTCCTTGATGCTAGCACTCCCTATACTGTTGTTGTACATGTCTGCTAGTTTCTCTAGCTCATTGTCGGTACACCTATTTATGTCGTCGTATCTTATGCCATCAGGACCTGGAGCACTGTTTTTTGATCGTCGAAGCACAGCCTTGATTTCTTTCACTGTCACTGTGTCTTCATCCGAAGTGTCCTGGGCCTTGCATCTGTCTGAGGTGACCTCCTTGGCCAGATTCCGGCCTCCCATGTCTGTCTGGTTGCTCTGCTCAAGGTAGCGTTCAAAGAGGGCTTTGCCCTTGTCCTCGTCAGTCCTCTGCCAGATGAGGTCAGCACCTTGGAAGTCAGAAATGCTCTTATTCTTGACTACACCACTCATGCTTTTATGTAGTCGCCAGAACAATTTCAGTGACTTGTCTGTGCTTACTCTTTGACACACCTCTGCCCATTTTTCGCTTTTAACCACCGTGACCAGTTTTTTGAAATAGCTTACTTTTGTGTGCATCTCTCTTTCTAAGTGCAAGCAGGAACTAGGATGACCAGCTCTGTTCTTCTTGGCATTTTGCCATCTCCTTACAGCACTACGCTTATCCACCCAAGCCTTCTCCACCTCGAAACTCCACCACGGTGGCTGCTCCCAGCTTTTTTTCCTTTTCTTCCTGCCCTGAAACGTTCTGCGCTTGTCACGTCTTATTTTACTCACCACATCTTGCCCTGTACTGTCATACTGGAACGTCTTTACCTTTAGCTTGTGCTGCCTGGTTCTGCCTTTCTCCACCAATATGCTGCATGGGTGGTGGTCGCTGCCATGGTGTCCTAGGACACCCCATCTACACACTGTAGTGAGTGAAGGTGAAACTAGCGCCAGATCAATAGCACTGTCCTCATCGCCAGGACGGCTTGCTGTCCTGGTGACACAGCCACTGTTGATACAAACCAGGTCGATGGTTTCCAGTGCAGTCTCGAGCTCCTCCCCTTGTGTATTGGAGGAAGTGTTTCCCCATGATCTGCCTTTAGCGTTGAAGTCACCACAGAAAATAACATTTCTCTCGTGGCCTAATATGCCACTTAAGCACTGCCACTTCTGGGCGTCCACACTCGCATTGCGGGCATAAACATTAACCAATACGAATGGTATACTGGAATGAACTCTCAACGCCTGTATTTGTATATCGTCACTGTTCCAACTGGACATGTCTAGCTCTGACGCCACCATGCTGTCGCGAACGAGAATCGCCGTTCCCAGATGTCGTCTGTTATAGAAACATTTGAAGCCGGCAATTCGGAGTAGCTGATCGCCCAGTCTCGTCTCCTGGAGTGCTACAATGTCGTTCCTGTAAACTAGGGTTTCTAAAATAGAGCCCCGTTGTTTTACACTGGCACAGTTCCAATATAGAATACGGATGTTCCTGAGTCCTAGACGGTGACACTTGAGTCTAAAACGTCTCAAGCCACCGCGCTTACCTGGCTTCTTTTTCCCTGCGCGGTTACCCCGCCGCTTCGGTATGTTGACTGCTGATCCTTCGGAAAACACACGTTGTTCCGCCATGTTGAAAAAACGTAAACACAGACTTTTGATTGAGAACCACACACGCTGCTGAAAATTCACTCAAGGATGGCTTCGCTCGATGCACGAACTCCGTAGCACCCGCGCAGATCTTGAGTAGAAACTCCTGGTTTTACATCCTGGCACACCAATTACACGCAAGAAATGAATAAATCCATCCCTTACGCGAAAAAGTTAACGAGCACAAAACAACACGACCGTCCGTCGCCATCTTGAAACCGGAAGCCCCCCCACACGATCCAGTTGAGGTCCTACTTGTCAGTGTAATAGTCTTGTGCAATATTGAATTTAAGCACAAGGTCGATGATGTTTCTTGAAACCTATCAGACCCATAACGGGTCATCTGAACTAGATCCAGTATTGATGAAGCTTCCCAGAACTTAGCATGCCCTGAACGGGTGAATAGACTATTGTGATTTGCATTCCATTGACTTTAGTGGAACTCCCACGCTCTATGAGTTGGTGTTTCATTTTGAACTGCATTTGGGACACCAAGTACCGTAGGTTCTCCAAGTTAGACTTTTGATCAAGACTCCAGTTGTACGTCTACCCCACCATGTGACACTTTGGTAATGGATGGCGTGTATGTCTACATCTTGTTATTGAACTTCAGAATGGTTCATGGTAGTTGACATTCACTATAAACTTGGAAGAAGTCAGAAGGCTCTGCAACTTTCCAGTCAGCTCAGCTTGGTGGGATCCGGTGAGTCAAAGAAACCGACGATATGTACATTTCACTGAGTCTAATGTGCTTCATGATGACATTGGAACATTCCTGAACCTCTTCTACTTTCTGATGTCACAGATGTAGATAGCCCTGTTCTCTGACCGTCGTGTTATTCTTTGTATTTTGACACTTTTGGTTTATTAGATTTTGCATTTCTGTTACTATGCTTTTGCTTGACATTTTCTGTGTTGTCCAGGGTGAGCCCTCTATCGGGATGGGTATATAAGAGGGGAGGAAAGGACAGTCAGTGTCCTAAATCTGGTAGGGGCTTAGTAGACTAACACTCCTTGGGTGGTGGTCAGTGCAGGGCGGGAAGATCTAGTTGTACAACTACCCGTCTAACCCCGGTGGTTCTGGTACAGCAGTGTTCAACAAGTCTGGAGAGAAGCAATCGTGACACCCCTCCTAAAATCAGGAAAAGATAGTACCCTTGCCTCCAGCTACAGACCAATTAGCCTCACCAGCTGTCTCTGCAAAACAATGGAGCGCATCATCAATCACAGACTGCAGTGGTACATTGAAAGTGAAAACATCCTTGTGCCGCAGCAAGCTGGCTTTAGACAGTGCTCTCTACAGAAGATCAGACAACCTACCTCTCTCAAGAAATTGAGGATGCATTCCAAGAGAAGAAGCTGGTGCTTGCTGCATGGATAGATCTGAAAGAAGCCTTTGACAAAGTCTGGAAAGAAGGTCTGATGAAGAAACTGAGAAACTGTAAAGTCAATGGAAGAATGTACAAATTGGTGAAAGCATACTTGCACAACAGAAGAGCCCGAGTACAGATAAACGGACTCAGGAGCAAGAAAGTACTACAGTGCCACAGTGTTCCCTAGGGCGGAGTCTTGTCCCCCACACTTTTTCTAATCTTCATCAATGATCTCGTTGCTAATCTACCGCATGGAATTAAAGCGGCAATGTACGCTGATGACCTGGTTTATGGAGCACAAATGAATATGCATCAGTGGCCACTAGATCGCTGCAAAGAGCTGAAGATGCATTTGTTGCATGGACAAATAAATGGTGTGTTAGCATAAACACTGACAAATGCAGCACCACTCTATTTATCCTCTCTCCAAAACAAAAGGCAGGGAGCATCCAGATATATTCAATACCCCTTAGAGAAGATAACGAACCAATATGCCTTGGAGTAACATTTGATGGCAGGCTGGCATAGAGAAAGCACATCAACAAAGCAGTAGCAAAAACCAGAAGGAAAATAGCCATTCTAAGAAAAATAAGTGGACTCACATGGGGAGATAGTGGGAAAATACTTAGCAAAGTTTATCAACAAATCATACGACCACACCTGGAATACGGGTCAATTGCGTGGTGTTCAGTATCAAATACCACACTACAAGAGCTGGACAAGGTGCAAAATCAAGCACTTACTTAGAGTCACCACAGGAGGGATGAGATCAACCCCTTTAGTTGAGATGGGGAGGACACAAGCACTGAGAGAGCGTAGAGATACGAAAACGCTAATACAAGCAGAAAAGTTCCTCAGCTTGCCAGGCCACCCTATGAAGAACAGAGTTGAAAAATAGCTACGGGCGGTTGAAAAAAAGCAGTTTTATCCACCACGCCAAACGGACTCTGCAGAGAAACCACCGATCTGCCCACAGTTGGTATCCCCTGAAAACTATACCAGAGCAAACTCCGTGGAAAGATGAACATAGACTATCACTACAAATCCAGACAAAAGAGAGGACTATTTGACGAGGAAGAACAGAACAGTGTGCAGCGAAGAACAGCCACTCTCAGCTTCCTTGATGAAGAATACTCACCGGACTTCTGGATCTGAGCCTACACAGATGGGTCAGCATAAAATGTTGTTCGAAATGGAGGAGCGGGTGTGTACATAAGATACCCAAATAATACTAGGGACACGGACAGAGTACCAACAGGAAAGTACTGCCATAACTATGATGCTGAAATTGAGGCCATCAGGATAGCAACAGAGAAATTAATAAATACCAGCCATAGTACACAACCTGTGGTGCTATTGACAGATGAAAAATCAGTACTCGAGGCGCTCCTGTCTGGGAAATTGCCAGTACTACTTTCTGAACTTAGCAGTCAGCATAAGGTTACCATACAGTGGATACCTTCCCACTGTGGAGTCCCTGGAAACGAGAGAGCTGATCGATTGGCTAAGGAAGGAGCAAAAGAAGAACAGCCTAATGTGCCCGTTACATACCTGTCACAAAGTCCCTGGGGTGATGGGAGCTATGCTACAATATATACCGTGGGTTCAGTTCTGTGTATTGGGTACTTGGGTTTTAGTCTACCCACCCCGCCAGTCTACGGACAACCCCTTCTGACACTTTCTTTCAATGAACGTTACCCTTTACTGCTCCATCCATAGTAGTTGACTCAACTCTGGTATGAACAGAACATACTAGACATTTATTATACATGAAGATGTCAAGACAATTAAAGGCAGATAGAGGTAGGCAGTAGACTACTCTATAGTCAGATAAGCAGGCTAGTGTACGGTTATCATCATTGAGCCGTCCTTATTTCAGTCGCTGCAGTCTGTGGTCTGTGCAAATCCGCCTCATGAGTGGGACAGACTGGTGTAGTAGCAGCTCGAGTGTGTACACATGGTAAAGTGCGGGTAACTCTCGGCACTAACTTCTTGGGTTCCTTAAGAGTTAGTCACAAATCAGGTGGACTAATAGTTAATCGTATCCAGAGTAGCCCTTCATGTTCCAACCAATTTCAGATTAATGTTAACTAGTACATTCCATTAGAATTGAGTCTAAGTACATAATCACTGTCGTAACATCACAGAATAAAGTATTTAAAGTCATTAACAGAATCACGTTGTCTGTAGTCACGGAATTCCGGGATTCAAGCACACTGCACTACAGTTCAAAACATATGTCCATAAGCATTAGGCCAATTCTCTCTCTCTCTCTCTCTCTCTCTCTCTCTCTCTCTCTCTCTCTCTCTCTCTCTCTCTCTCTCTCTCTCTAGACACGATCTGGGCCGTAGTAACGTGAGGTGACGTCGGTACAAACATTTTTACCTTACGGATCACTGAGGTAAGGTTGCTGACTGCTAATTGGCGGGTAATGGTGGGAGGCTGACCTGTAAAGACCATAGGCCACTTGAAGTCTTTCTTTTCGGGAACGACCTGGCGCTACCTCAACTCTGGGAAGCTCACGCAGACAGTCTCTTGGGTTCTTTCCATGATTCAGGTTCTCAGGCCAGGTCTACGCTAGTCTGGTACACACACTCCATGACAGGCTCTGCAACAAAACAACCTTGTGAGAACCACTGGTAATAGCAAACAACACATATTGAACCTAGGAGCGAGGCTCTGTGCATTAAATGATACATTATATAAAATACAAATGACCCTGAACCTATCCGCATCTGCTTTGACCTGGATTGGGATGAACTTGTACTCCTCTGTCGGTACGGCAGCTCGGACTGGTCCCGTCTGGTAGACGCAGGTGAGACACACAAGTTCCTGCAAAAGTCTCAGTCATGTTAAGCATTCGGTTAGGTATTAGTAGTATAGTATGCGCATAATGGGCCCCAAATCCGGATTCAATCCGGAATATTTCTTTATATAACCTCTATGTGACGTCACACAATCCGGTCAAAATTGACTCCCCATTCTCAATGGGGAGTCAAAGGGGTATAACTCATTTTTGGTCTTATTACATCCCTTTACAAGCCGGTGATCGGGTGGCGGACGGTGCGACCGGACGTGCTCGGGCGTGTTGGCGTGCGTGCGCGGGTACATGGTGCGCGGGCGGGCGGTGTTCGAATCCAATAAAAGGTGTGTCGTTGATGGGTAGGTGTTTATTATTAGTCATGGATCCGAGGTGGAAACATCCTTTTACGGCTTTGATTGCTGGGCCAACGGGGAGTGGAAAATCCGTCTTTGTGCAAAAGTTCCTGACCCATCTTCCAGACATGATCGAACCTTTGTCAGAGGAAGTTATATGGTGCTACGGAGAATGGCAACCCATGTATGAGACTATGAAGGGTGTCGAGTTTAACGAAGGTCTACCGGATATGGAAAAATGGACAGGAGATAGACGTCGACTAGTGGTGATAGATGACCTAATGTCCGAAATAGATGAAAGAGTGGCTAAACTATTTACTAAGGGTAGTCACCATCGCAACCTCAGCGTCATGTATATAGTCCAGAATCTCTTTGGTAAGAATAAAGATCACAGAATCATTAGCTTGAACCAGAGGACATTCCAGAAAACAGTGTCCCCCAGGCCTATACAGCTCACCAGAAGCTTTTATAACGGAGCTGAATCGACTAATGAAAGAGTCGGAGGTCAATGATCAGACGCGAGTCAGATTCTATTTCGACAAGGTTTCAAAGAAAGTCATCGTGAAAATATTCGAAGTGGGGGCCGTGGCTATATTTAGCGAAAAATTGAAAGATATATTAGGGCTTCACTCCTCAAAGATATCGCATGCCAACCCAATAATGGAAGGCCAAGTGGCGGTAGACCTGAATAACGACCTGCAAAATATCTACATCTACTGCGATCTCATAGCGGCAAGACCAGTCGGAGACGCCATGGTCCCACTACTAAGGACGGTCCCTATCATGAATCAGCTCTCGGCCTCAGTGTTTCGCGCCTATGACAAACCTCACTATGTACCATTGAGTCGGTACTCCTTCGACACGGTGGAAATACTTTTAACCACCGATACGGGCACAAAGATTTCATTCACTACCGGAACTTCAGTGCTGACGTTACATTTTCGCACTCAGAAACATTCAGACCTAGAATAATGGTGAAATATGTGGCGTTACGTCGAAATCCCAGACTGTACGAAGACTTTTACTGTAATCAAGCTGGACATGGTATGCCAGTGTTTGTGGGTGGTCGGAGTCAGAGAGGACGTGGTATCGGTAGTTTCTTCAGTGGACTCGGTCACACGATTCTACCCTGGTTAAAGACCAGTGGTAAGGCCTTACTCAGAGAAGGTGTTCGTACGGGTCTGCGAGTGGCCCAAGATGCTTTAGCTGGCAGGAACGTTGGAGAATCCTTTAAAGAGCATGCCAAACAAGCCGGTCAGCGTCTACTGCAAGGAGCGGTCGATCACGTTAGCCAATCAGGTAGTGGTATTAGAAGAAAGAGACGACCAGCGCCACCCGGAGAACCCAGTAAACGTATAAAACTGACCCCCGCACCCCATCGAGTTCATAAGAAGAAGAAGCCACAGCACTCGGATATATACGCATAATGGCTCTGATTCACCCCAACTCTTGCGAGTGTCTTCATTCTGGTTTGGATCTGTTTAGCGTACCACCTACGCAAACGGCGGTAGAAGAGGGACAGTGTGTGGAGATACACCCACTCGCGTCTCTAGCTCCAGGCGAACCTATAGAATTTGTTATATCTTGTGCCAGTGAAGAGTATCTGGATCTGTTTAACACTTTCTTACACGTCAGAGCTAAAGTCACACTACCCAATGGTGACAATCTACCACCCACTGCCGACGTCGTTCCAGTCAACTATTACCTCCACAGTCTGTTTTCTCAAGTAGACGTCTCACTCAACGACATGCTAATCACCCCTAGTGAAAATACATATCCGTATAGAGCCTACATGGAAGCTACGCTAAACCATGGCGAGGAAGCCAAGAAGAGTCATCTCTCGGCCGCCCTTGATTACTATGATACAGCCAAATTCCTCGATGACGTGCAAGGCGTTAACAAAGGACTAAACACACGACGTCAACTAGCCAGCGAGAGTCAAAAAATAGATATGATGGATCGACTACACGCCAACATTTTTGTGCAAGACCGCTACATGATAAACGGTGTGGATGTGAAAATTAAGCTGACTCCGTCCAAAGCCACTTTTAACCTCTTGGCTCCCGATGGGGCACTGGGTTATTCATCCATTATAACATATGCCACGCTGGTGGTTCGTAAAGCCAGACTGAACCCGGCCATAGTTCACGCCCACGAGAAAGCCTTGATGAGAACCAACGCGAAACTACCGATCAAGCGCGTGGCGCTAAAAACATTAGCTATCCCCCAAGGAATGTTATCTCATACCCAAGACAATCTGTTCATGAGTCAAACACCCACTCGCATCGTGATTGGACTTATTACATCATCAGCTTTTAACGGTGCCTACAACAAGAACCCATATAATTTTCAAACCTTTGGACTGACGTATCTCAACGTAACTGTCGATGGACGATCTGCCACCAGCAAACCGTTAACCATGGACTTTGAACGTAATCAATATGTACGAGCCTTTTTTGGTACTAATCTAGCCATGGGTCTGGTGGGTAAGGACGCCGGTAATTCAATTGACTATACACAATATAAACAGGGTTATAGTCTGTATGCCTTTGATCTGAGTCCCAGTTTACTGGACGGAGACCAGTTTGAGATGCCGAGGACAGGACCTCTAACACTAGAATTTAAGTTCAACACACCCACCCCAGAACCATTACAAGTTATCGTCTACGCCGAGCACAACGGGATAATTGAAATTTCCAAGACCAGACAAGTGCTAACAGATTACGCCTCATAATGAACACAGAACAGATTACCAGAATACTACTAGCTGATACATGTGTGCGTCAGTTACAGGTCAGAGTGTGCGCTCGAGATAAGTTACCTAGACACCTAGATAGAACCAGAGCTGCGACGTTTGTCGTAAACACTGACCCCAGCGATAAACCCGGTTCCCACTGGATCGCCCTGTATTATGATGGCTCAGGCAAATGTGATTACTTTGATTCGTTTGGTCTGCCGCCGTTACACGACGACCTCCTCAAGTTTATAGACCATCACTCAGACAGACCACTTATGTATAACACACGTGTGCTACAATACGTATTAAGTAACGCATGTGGCCTCTACGCTATCTATTTCATCATGATGATAGGTCGTGGAGCGAGCCTGATCTGCATTCTTCGGCCTTTTTCAAACAAACAATGGTTCAACGATCGGGTTGTAGGGCGCTTAGTCACGCCATACATAAAGCCAGGTGACCGTAACATGTTACGCTTGACGTAAAACTAGCGGACATCTACACAAAGCAAGGTGACCTTAACATGAGACGCTTGAACTACAACTAGCTGAAACCGGTTTACGCTCAAACACTAGTATATATAAACCCGCGGTCGGTAACAGTAATTCATTCCGAAGATGACTACCGAACTCAAGACTGTGCCTGATAACTGGGTCTACATGACTCGTGGTGGTGAGACCGTTAGACCCGTGGGCGCTGGTGTCAAGGCAGTGTTTGTCTCATCCTATAGAGGAACGACCACGTTACACATCCGTCGCTTCTTTGGTGAATCCGAGAACAAGTTTCCAACCAAGATGGGGATAACACTCAGTCGGCAAGAATTTGAGCAGTTAATAGCTATGCAGAGTGAGATTATCGCTGACTTTGATCGACTCAACCAAGTTAAGCAAACCAAACCGTTAAACCAAATCACCAACTGTCTTCAAAATATTCACCCCATTCCAGTCATCAATAATGTACCGTGTGCATCCCCAGTCTTTCAAGCAAGCTACAACAACCAGATGTTTTATGTATCCGACAGCCAAATGTTTGACGCCTCCTTTGACTACAATACTCAGATGTCAGCCCGACAAACAGGAGACCAACAGCCAGCCTCTGACTACACGCCATGTGACCGATATATACCAGGTTGCCAGCCAGCCTACTCAGACAATTGTACTCCAGAAAAGAAGATCAGAAAAAACAAACCACGTGTCTAGATCTTTATTAAAGAAAAAAGAAAACATTTTTGTTGTGGTTTTTTAACTATATGTTTTGTACTTGTCTCTGTTCGGAATTTGTACTGGTGTATACGAAATTGTCTCTGTATTCCATTGTGATTTTTTTTCTTGTCACTGTGCCATTGTGTACGTGTTACTTGTGTTTGTGAATTTGTTATTGTCTCTCTGTGCATGTATCAAGTCTTCCACAGATGAAATTGAGTCTCTCACTACGAGAACGACATCAATACCAGGAAAATCAGAAAGAGGAAGAAACAAGAACTACATATAAAAAAGAAAACATGAAAACAAGATAGGAAAAACAAGACAGCTGCCATACCAGTACACTAAAAAAGAACCAACAAACACCGTTTAATAATAGTATTTTTTATTTTTTCATAAATCTCGACAGTGATATTATGTCCCCCACACAAAAACATATTCGTAAGACAAGTGACATTATGTTCACACAAAACATATCCATAAGACAAGTGCCATAAGTTCACATAAAAGTATTTATGATCGAAATTTACAATTTGCATAAAGATGATAAAATGTAGACAGAAATAAATTTATTCATTGATTCAAACAATATTCATAAGACAACCGTCATGAAGGTTTACAGTGACCACCGTTAACATATGCTATTAGTAGAAAACAGGTTACAAAACCATGTACATTATATACATTAACATTAGCCATGTCTGAAATGTGTGACCAGAGAAGGTCTTGAAAACAAGGTGTATTATATGTCTAATGGTGAAGTGGTGACGTTGTCTTTGTGTAACTGACGTTTTATGTAAAAATAGGATAATGATTGTCTATGTTGTTCGTATGTGTAGACCGAGGAAGCCTGTGTTTTGAAGCCTACGTTTGTCCCACCGGCTGCTGTCTGTGTGTTGAGTACGTCTAAGAATGTGTCTCTGTCTAGGTGGGTATTGTGTTGTTTGGTGAGTCCTTTCATGCTGGTCTTGTTATTGCCTCCAAAGCAGTGGTAAGTCTTGCTGCACAAGGAGATCATCCCTGACCCCTCATACTCTAACTTAAACAAACCAGGGGTTCTTTTGTCGTATACTTTCTTATGTTTACACTGGGCACAGTCTGGTACACTACCTCTACTACTAATAAAGTACTGTTTATGGGCATCACAAGTCTCAGAGGGGAACCACCTATTGTAAACTCTATAAAACTCTTCCAGAAGGTGGGGTCTAACTACTTCTGCTAGGGTCGGTTTGCTAAGTGCTAAATATAGACTATCTGTGTCCATCTCTCACAGCTGGAAATCCTTCCTATCTACAAACCTATCCAAAAAGTCATAATAAAATTCTAACATGCGCAACTTGGCGTATTGGTAAACGAAATAACCTATTTGGAGGGGGAGATCCCAGACCGTCGTCTTCTTCAACATTTCTACTTCATATATATCATCTGACAGCATGGTCATCTTCTTGAATAGGGGCTCGTTGATTAATTTTGGCGTATCAGCCCCACGACAATACGAAACATTGGTATGCTTGGCCTTGTTGGTTAGTGTCTTTCCATAGGCTGGGTTACCCAACAGTTTCATCGTCTCTGCCTTAATGGTACAGGCAGTAACAAGGTCACCTTCACGTCTGGCATCAGACACCTTATCCCCAAACGTTTGAAAGCAACGTACTGGTTGATACTCAATCACCTGTTAAATCTTTGTGACAACTAGATCATGCTTCAGATACCATTTTAACAATGGTGTGGCCAACAAGATTTTTCCCCCAATATAACTACCTATCAGAGTCCGACGTAGGGCAGTCAACAACTTATGTGACTCGGCGTATTGTCGCATAAAGTCACCAATGTCGGCTCTAGACACTTCTGTGTTCTTAAAGATAGGCGTCATCTCGGAGAATCGCTCTTTAACCTCGTCTGGCACATGAATGTCACACTCGACTAGACCAAACAAAGTCTCAGCTCTTACAGCCGCGAGAATTTTCTGTGTGTCAATGGGGTATGTACCATAGTCTGGTTTGAGTCGAGGAAAAGCCGCGTCTGCAAAACTCTTAAGGTCTTTATCAGCCTTTTTTAGTTTCTGCCACTCGCATTCCCACATCTCCACCACTTTTACATTGACCTCTTTCACCAAATACTCGCGAATTTCAAGCGTTTTGGCAAACAAATCTACCAAAGGTTTCTTGTTGACGGGGTTAATCACTTTACCACGTGTCAGCACACAGTCTGTGTGGCCGTGAAACAAACAACCGTGGAACTGGTAGACGGTTTTAGACTTTTTATCCCACCCATCGACTCTAATGTGTCGGCTGCCTAGAGACATCTCCCGTCCATTAAACTGGGTTTTTAGCTCTATGTTCTTACTATGGGACACCCAAGCTAACCACTCTCTACACTGCACTGTGTAAAAAACCAACCTTATGGGGCTTGAACCCATCTTTTGCGTTTCGTATTACAGGAAAATCTGTGGGCATTGGTTGCATTAGGGCCCACAGATAAAGAGCGTTGGCATCATACCCATTAATGGATTTCACTTTGTTCACTCCTCTGATCAAAGTCTCACCTACCTCATGGTATCTGTGAAAAATGATCGAGGGACCCCCGACAATGTTCTTTCTAATAGTGGTGTGCAGCCCACTATCAGTCTTGCCGCATAAAGAAAATGAAACATCTTTGGGGATGGTCTTAAACAGATATTTCATAGTTACCCCTGGAACAGAGATGGCATCTTTAAAAATATCTACACCTAACTCTTTGTAAAATGCAACTTGCTTATCTAATGCCTCGATAAAGGGACATACATCTTTATTGTTGTACCAGACCAAGAAATCTGCCAGTGTCGACATATGGTGCTCGCTCCATACTCGTTGGCAGTAGGCATAGTCAGCATCTGAAATGTTGGACTTTTTCAAATGTGAATAAAACGCCTTGTGTGGGGGTAAACTAGTCTCCTTTACTCTATCTAATGAGGTGATATACTCGTAACAAAAGAACCCATTGGTTTCTTCTACCTCATAAGCCGCTAAATATTTGGAATAGCTAAACCCCGGGGCTAGGTAATTAATGATGTCTAGAAACGTTAATTTTTCAGACGCGATGCTCATAAAATTGTTATTTCTTTTTACCAATTATTTAAAGGGAACACCAGTGACAGAGAGGAAATAATCTATAAAGTAAGGTTTAATTACGTTGATATCATATTTCCCCGAGTTGAACCCAATGACCGGTAATTCTTTCAGGTACTCATCTAACTTTTCGACTAAATGGGGGTACTCCTCTAACTCTGTGTACTTAGTATCAAATTTCTTGCGTAGCGAGACATAAGCTGCCTCAGCAATTTGCGTCAGATGCTCAAGCATCCTTTTCACTAAGTCCAGAGGGTCACCGGTTGTGATAAAACAAACCAGGTCCGTAAAGTCAGGGACATTTGACGCCACTGAACAGCTAAGAGGGACATGTTTACCTAAGAATTTTGTGACTTGGTTTCCTTGGGGAGAGTGCTAGTGTCAAAATAACACTCAAAGTCGTAGGTGGCTCTGTAGGCATACACAAAGTCCGTATCTACGTCTATACCATGTGACTGAATAGTTTCCCATATGGTCTCGGTCACACTGTATACCCCATCTTTATAGGCATGTTTGGTTTTGCCTCCACTACAGGTGTTATAGTGTCTATCCATATCCCTAAATAATTTCCATATCTTCCCACAACCAGGACAAGAAAATGACTTAGCTACTCTGCCAATGTTATTAATATACATAAAATGGTCTCTATAAGCTAACAATCTTAATGTTTTTTCATAACTACCACTCCCCCTAAGTGTTGGGATCAGGGACTGGGTGTCATCGTATTCAAAAATATCTACATTAAGGGAAAAGCATTGTTCTAAATTAGGGATATCAACTAACCTAACTCCGGGAAAATCAGCCACGGTTTCTATATTTTGGGATATCTGCCACCGGTGTACTAACTTTTGAGTGGGTGTACTAAGAGCCTTTATATTCTCACCCTGGAATAACGCCAGACAACGAAAGAAACAGAGTTTATCAGTGTAGGGAGTAGAGTGGCTTCGCATCGCGTTGCAATTGGATGATGGCTTTGTTGTTTGTGATGTGTAATGGTATGTCTCTAGACAGCAGCCGATGGGGTTTTCTGTCTGTGATTATGTAAACACTAGTCGCTGGAATCGCTCTACAAGGTATTGTGGTCGGGCCTAGTGTGTAATGCCATAGTTAAACATATCGCTTGCCTTAACTATCTCTATAAATTCGTCAAAGTCTTGTTTGTTGTTAATTATTATGGGGATGTCTAGTTCACAGGCATTGTTCGAGGAGGCATGAAAAAAGCTAAGGTCCTTTGTCTCCATGTGTCTTAATATGATGTGGTGGCTGTAGTTAATTTTGAATCTACTGGTCTGACTAGTAAATATCGTCCTCTAATTGTTGTCCAATCTATTGGTTGTGTTGAGTCTGGTCGATGAAAAAAAATTATATGTCGATATATGTTTGTGGATGTTCTGATGAGTCCTAATGGCTGTCCAGTGTTCTATATATTTCTGTTGGACGTCCTGTGGTAGTTCGCATATAGTCTCCAGTTCTTCATAAAACAATATGTCGGCTTCCTCGTCTATGAGTTCGTTAAGTATGTTTTCTTGTTTTTGTTTTTTAGCTGAGTGCTTCTGTTTTTTATTGGTATTTGTATCTGTTTTTCGTTTGTGTGATGAAGCTGATGATGATGGTGGCGTTGTTGATGATGATGACAATGATGATGATGGTATCCTGTGAAGTGTTTGGGATATGATGTTGTAGATCGTCTTGACGTTTAAAAAGATTACCACACGTAGGACAAGACACCCGTTGCGTATTTTCATGGATGGTCCGAATGTGACGAAAGAGATTATGACTCTGTGAACACTTTCCCACAAATGACACACAAATGACCTTTCTTTGTGTTGGACATGTCGGTTCTTGCTGAAGCCATCTTTTAAGGTTGAAGACACTGGCCTGAATACGGCACACAAGTATCTGTAAGAGAGCAAAAAACGCAAAACCATTTTACATGTCACATTTTTAATGCTCAATATATAAAAGTGTTCATGTATGTTTACATCTTATATTTTTACTGTTCAATATTTATTTAGTTATTATTTGGAATATTTTAAAAGTGACTTTATATTTTTTAAAAGCTCAGAATCGTTAAATTTTCTCAATATTTTTAATGATTTAACTTTACTGTTGTACACTTTCAAGAAAAGCTGTGAAATTCCAATACTCTTAAATTTTCTTTTATTATATTTATATACATATATTATGAGAGAGAGAGAGAGAGAGAGAGAGAGAGAGAGAGAGAGAGAGAGAGAGAGAGAGAGAGAGAGAGAGAGAGAGTAAAGAACCAACCTGATTGTACTGTCCAGACCAACTTTTTGATGACAACTTGTCCACTTGTTGCGATGATGGCTCTCCTTGTTGGTAGATACTGGTCAGTGATACAGCATGACAATCTGTTAGAATTAACAAACACACTGATGTCTCTCCTTGTTGGTAGATACTGTTCAGTTATGCAGCACGACAGTCTGTTGAAATTACCAAACACCTTTGCATGAGACACCAAGCAGAAGAATGGAATAAGTGTGTGTGTGTGTGTGTTGTGTGTGTGTGGTGTGTGTGTGTAAGCGCTATAACATTAAGGGAAACTTAAGTCAGTGACGTTTTAAGGGACTGGTATAAATATACAAGACACAGTGTGAACATATAGACAGCAGAAACTTTTATAACGGAGCTGAATCGACTAATGAAAGAGACGGATGTAGATGATCAGACGCGAGTCAGATTCTATTTCGACAAAGTTTCAAAGAAAGTCATAGTGAAAATATTCGAAGTGGGGGACGTGGCTATATTTAGCGAAAAGTTGAAAGATATATTAGGGCTTCACTCCTCGAAGATATCGCATGCTTTAGCTGGCAGGAACGTTGGAGAATCCTTTAAAGAGCATGCCAAACAAGCCGGTCAGCGTCTACTGCAAGGAGCTGTCGATCACGTTAGCCAATCAGGTAGTGGTATTAGAAGAAAGAGACGACCAGCGCCACCCGGAGAACCCAGTAAACGTATAAAACTTACCCCCGCACCCCATCGCAGACATGGGACAACGGATACTCACGCAAACTTCAGGTCCTGTATGACATCACACTGATGTTGGACAACAGGATGCCTTCATCCGACATACAGGACTTCGCGTTGGAGCTCAAGCCAACGAACACAAGCAAGCAAGCAAGCATAAGAAGAAGAAGCCACAGCACTCAGATATATTCGCATAATGGCTCTGATTCACCCCAACTCTTGCGAGTGTCTTCATTCTGGTTTGGATCTGTTTAGCGTACCACCCACGCAAACGGCGGTAGAAGATGGACAGTGTGTGGAGATACACCCACTCGCGTCTCTAGCTCCAGGCGCACCTATAGAATTTGTTATATCTGGTGCCAGTGAAGAGTATCTGGATCTGTTTAACACTTTCTTACACGTCAGAGCTAAAGTCACACTACCCAATGGTGACAATCTACCACCCACTGCCGACGTCGTTCCGATCAACTATTACCTCCACAGTCTGTTTTCTCAAGTAGACGTCTAATCACCCCTAGTGAAAATACATATCCGTATAGAGCCTACATGGAAGCTACGCTAAACCATGGCGAGGAAGCCAAGAAGAGTCATCTCTCGGCCGCCCTTTATTACTATGATACAGCCAAATTCCTCGATGACGTGCAAGGCGATAACAACAAAGGACTAAAAACACGACGTCACCTAGCCAGCGAGAGTCAAGAAATAGATATGATGGGTCGACTACACGCCGACATTTTTGTGCAAGACCACTACATGATAAACGGTGTGGATGTGAAAATTAAGCTGACTCCATCCAAAGCAACTTTTAACCTCTTGGCTCCCGATGGGGCACTGGGTTATTCATCCATTATAACATATGCCACGCTGGTGGTTCGTAAAGCCAGACTGAATCCGGCCATCGTTCTCGCCCACGAGAAAGCCTTGATGAGAACCAACGCGAAACTACCGATCAAGCGCGTGGCGCTAAAAACATTAGCTATCCCCCAAGGAATGTTATCTCATACCCAAGACAATCTGTTTATGAGTCAAACACCCACTCGCATTGTGATTGGACTTATTACATCATCAGCTTTTAACGGTGCCTACAACAAGAACCCATATAATTTTCAAACCTTTGGACTGACGTATCTCAACGTAACTGTCGATGGACGATCTGCCACCAGCAAACCGTTAAACATGGACTTTGAACGTAATCAATACGTACGAGCCTTTTTTGGTACTAATCTAGCCATGGGTCTGGTGGGTAAGGACGCCGGTAATTCAATTGACTATACACAATATAAACAGGGTTATACTCTGTATGCCTTTGATCTGAGTCCCAGTTTACTGGACGGAGACCAGTTTGAGATGCCGAAGACAGGACCTCTAACACTAGAATTTAAGTTCAACACACCCACCCCAGAACCATTACAAGTTATCGTCTACGCCGAGCACGACGGGATAATTGAAATTTCCAAGACCAGACAAGTGCTAACAGATTACGCCTCATAATGAACACAGAACAGATTACCAGAATACTACTAGCTGATACGTGTCTGCGTCGGTTGCAGGTTAGAGTTTGCGCTCGAGATCAGTTACCTAGACACCTAGATAGAACCAGAGCTGCGGCGTTTGTCGTAAACACTGACCCCAGCGATAAACCCGGTTCCCACTGGATCGCTCTGTATTATGATGGCTCAGGCAAATGTGAGTACTTTGATTCGTTTGGTCTGCCGCCCTTACACGACGACCTCCTCAAGTTTATAGACCATCACTCAGACAGACCACTTATGTATAACACACGTGTGTTACAAGTTATCAGGCACAGAAGGTGGGGTCTAACTACTTCTGCTAGGGTCGGTTTGCTAAGTGCTAAATATAGACTATCGGTGTCCATCTCACACAGCTGGAAATCCTTCATATCTACAAACCTATCCAAAAAAGTCATAATAAAATTCTAACATGCGCAAGAAGACGACGGTCTGGGATCTCCCCCATCCAAATAGGTTATTTTGTTTACCAATACGCCAAGTTGCGCATGTTAGAATTTTATTATGACTTTTTGGATAGGTTTGTAGATAGGAAGGATTTCCAGCTGTGTGAGATGGACACAGATAGTCTATATTTAGCTCTTAGCAAACCGACCCTAGCAGAAGTAGTTAGACCCCACCTTCTGGAAGAGTTTTATAGAGTTTACAATAGGTGGTTCCCCTCTGAAACTTGTGATGCCCATAAACAGTACTTTATTAGTAGTAGAGGTAGTGTACCAGACTGTGCCAGGTGTAAAAGTAAGAAAGTATATGACAAAAGAACCCCTGGTTTGTTTAAGTTAGAGTATGAGGGGTCAGGGATAATCTCCTTGTGCAGCAAGACTTACCACTGCTTTGGAGACAATAACAAGACCAGCACGAAAGGACTCACCAAACAACACAATACCCACCTAGACAGAGACACATTCTTAGACGTACTCAACACACAGACAGCATCCGGTGGCACAAACGTAGGCTTCAAACCACAGGCTTCCTCGGTCTACACATACGAACAACATAGACAATCATTATCCTATTTTTACATAAAACGTCAGTTACACAAAGACAACGTCACCACTTCACCATTAGACATATAATACACCTTGTTTTCAAGACCTTCTCTGGCCACACATTTCAGACATGGATAATGTTAGTGTATATAATGTACATAGTTTTGTAACCTATATTCTACTAATAGCATATGTTCACGGTGGTCACTGTAAACGACATGGTAGTTGTTTGAATCAATGAATAATTTTATTTCTGTCTACATATTATCATGTTTATGCGAACTGTAAATTTTATCATGAATACTTTGTGTGAATTGTCTGTAAATTTTGATCATAAATACTTTTATGTGAACATAATGTCACTTGTCTTACGAATATGTTTTGTGTGAGCTTAATGTCACTTGTCTTATGAATATGTTTTGTGTGAGCGTAATGTCACTTGTCTTATAAATATGTTTTGTGTGGGGGACATAATTTCACTGAGATTTATGAAAATAAAAAATACTATTATTAAACTGTGTTTGGTGGTTCTTTTTTAGTGTACTGGTATGGCAGCTGTCTTGTTTTTCCTGTCTTGTTTTCTTTTTTATATGTAGTTCTTGTTTCTTCCTCTTTCTGGTTTTCATGTCGTTCTGGTAGTGAGAGACTCAATTTTATCTGTGGAAGACTTGATACATACACAGAGAGACAACAACACAAACACAAGTAACACATACACAATGGAACAGTGACAAGAAACAAAATCACAATGGAATACGAAGACAAGAACAATTTCGTATACACAAGTACAAAATCTCAACAGAATATAGAGACAAGAACAAAAAACATGTAGTTAAAAAACCACAACAAAATGTTTTTCTTTTTTCTTTTTTCCTTTAATAAAGATCTAGACACGTGGTTTGTTTTTTCTGATCTTCTTCTCTGGAATACAATTGTCTGAGTAGGCTGGTTGGTAACTTGCTAAATATCGGTCACATGGCGTGTAGTCAGAGGCTGGCTGTTGGTCTCCTGTTTGTCGGGCTGACATCTGAGTATTGTAGTCAAAGGAGGCGTCAAACATTTGGCTGTTGGATACATCAAACATCTGGTTGTTGAAGCTTGCTTGAAAGACTTGGGCAGCACACGGGACATTGTTGATGACTGGAATGGGGTGAATATCTTGAAGACAGTTGGCGATTTCTTTTAATGGTTTGTTTTGATTAACTTGGCTGAGTCGATCAAAGTCAGCGATAATCTCACTCTGCATAGCTATTAACTGCTCAAATTCTTGCCGACTGAGTGTCATCCCCATCTTTGTTGGAAACTTGTTCTCGGATTCACCAAAAAACCGACGGATGTGTAACGTGGTAGTTCCTCTATAGGATGAGACAAACACTGCCTTGACACCAGCGCCCACGGGTCTAATGGTCTCACCACCACGAGTCATGTAGACCCAGTTATCAGGCACAGTCTTGAGTTCGGTAGTCATCTTCGGAATGAATGACTGTTACCGACCGAGGGTTTATATATACTAGTGTTTGAGCGTAAACCGGTTTCAACTAGTTTTAGTTCAAGCGTCTCATGTTAAGGTCACCTTGCTTTGTGTAGGTGTCAGCTAGTTTTACGTCAAGCGTAACATGTTACAGTCACCTGGTTTTATGTATGGCGTGGCTAAGCGCCCTACTACCCGATCGTTGAACCATTGTTTGTTTGAAAAGGGTCGGAGAATGCGGATCATGCTCGCCTCACGACCTTTCATCATGATGAAATAGATAGCGTAGAGGCCACAGGCGTTACTTAATACGTCTTGTAACACACGTGTGTTATACATAAGTGGTCTGTCTGAGTGATGGTCTATAAACTTGAGGAGGTCGTCGTGTAAGGGCGGCAGACCAAACGAATCAAAGTACTCACATTTGCCTGAGCCATCATAATACAGAGCGATCCAGTGGGAACCGGGTTTATCGCTGGGGTCAGTGTTTACGACAAACGCCGCAGCTCTGGTTCTATCTAGGTGTCTAGGTAACTGATCTCGAGCGCAAACTCTAACCTGCAACCGACGCACACACGTATCAGCTAGTAGTATTCTGGTAATCTGTTCTGTGTTCATTATGAGGCGTAATCTGTTAGCACTTGTCTGGTCTTGGAAATTTCAATTATCCCGTCGTGCTCGGCGTAGACGATAACTTGTAATGGTTCTGGGGTGGGTGTGTTGAACTTAAATTCTAGTGTTAGAGGTCCTGTCTTCGGCATCTCAAACTGGTCTCCGTCCAGTAAACTGGGACTCAGATCAAAGGCATACAGAGTATAACCCTGTTTATATTGTGTATAGTCAATTGAATTACCGGCGTCCTTACCCACCAGACCCATGGCTAGATTAGTACCAAAAAAAGGCTCGTACGAATTGATTACGTTCAAAGTCCATGGTTAACGGTTTGCTGGTGGCAGATCGTCCATCGACAGTTACGTTGAGATACGTCAGTCCAAAGGTTTGAAAATTATATGGGTTCTTGTTGTAGGCACCGTTAAAAGCTGATGATGTAATAAGTCCAATCACGATGCGAGTGGGTGTTTGACTCATAAACAGATTGTCTTGGGGCTGAGATAACATTCCTTGGGGGATAGCTAATGTTTTTAGCGCCACGCGCTTGATCGGTAGTTTCGCGTTGGTTCTCATCAAGGCTTTCTCGTGGGCGAGAACGATGGCCGGATTCAGTCTGGCTTTACGAACCACCAGCGTGGCATATGTTATAATGGATGAATAACCCAGTGCCCCATCGGGAGCCAAGAGGTTAAAAGTTGCTTTGGATGGAGTCAGCTTAATTGTCACATCCACACCGTTTATCATGTAGTGGTCTTGCACAAAAATGTCGGCGTGTAGTCGACCCATCATATCTATTTCTTGACTCTCGCTGGCTAGGTGACGTCGTGTTTTTAGTCCTTTGTTGTTATCGCCTTGCACGTCATCGAGGAATTTGGCTGTATCATAGTAATAAAGGGCGGCCGAGAGATGACTCTTCTTGGCTTCCTCGCCATGGTTTAGCGTAGCTTCCATGTAGGCTCTATACGGATATGTATTTTCACTAGGGGTGATTAGACGTCTACTTGAGAAAACAGACTGTGGAGGTAATAGTTGACCGGAACGACGTCGGCAGTGGGTGGTAGATTGTCACCATTGGGTAGTGTGACTTTAGCTCTGACGTGTAAGAAAGTGTTAAACAGATCCAGATACTCTTCACTGGCACCAGATATAACAAATTCTATAGGTGCGCCTGGAGCTAGAGACGCAAGTGGGTGTATCTCTACACACTGTCCATCTTCTACCGCCGTTTGCGTGTGTGGTACGCTAAACAGATCCAAACCAGAATGAAGACACTCGCAAGAGTTGGGGTGAATCAGAGCCATTATGCGAATATATCTGAGTGCTGTGGCTTCTTCTTCTTATGAACTCGATGGGGTGCGGGGGTCAGTGTTATACGTTTACTGGGTTCTCCGGGTGGCGCTGGTCGTCTCTTTCTTCTAATACCACTACCTGATTGGCTAACGTGATCGACCGCTCCTTGCAGTAGACGCTGACCGGCTTGTTTGGCATGCTCTTTAAAGGATTCTCCAACGTTCCTGCCAGCTAAAGCATCTTGGGCCACTCGCAGATCCGTATCAACACCTTCTCTGAGTAAGGCCTTACCACCGGTCTTTAACCAGGGTAGAATCGTGCGACCGAGTCCACTGAAGAAACTACCGATACCACGTCCTCTCTGACTCCGACCACCCACAAACATACCATGTCCAGTTTGATTACAGTAAAAGTCTTCGTACAGTCTGGGATTTCGACGTAATGCCACATATTTCACCATTATTCTAGGTCTGAATGTTTCCGAGTGCGAAAATGTAACGTCAGCACTGAAGTTCCGGTAGTGAATGAAATCTTTATGCCCGTATCGGTGGTTAAAAGTATTTCCACCGTGTCGAAGGAGTACCGACTCAATGGTACATAGTGAGGTTTGTCGCAGGCGCGAAACACTGAGGCCAAGAGCTGATTCATGATAGGGACTGTCCTTAGTAGTGGGACCATGGCGTCTCTGGTCTTGCCGCTATGAGATCGCAGTAGACGTAGATATTTTGCAGGTCGTTATTCAGATCTACCGCCACTTGGCCTTCCATTATTGGGATGGCATGCGATATCTTCGAGGAGTGAAGCCCTAATATATCTTTCAACTTTTCGCTAAATATAGCCACGTCCCCCACTTCGAATATTTTCACTATGACTTTCTTTGAAACTTTGTCGAAATAGAATCTGACTCGCGTCTGATCATCTACCTCCGTCTCTTTCATTAGTCGATTCAGCTCCGTTATAAAAGTTTCTGGTGAGCTGTATAGGCCTGGGGGACACAGTTTTCTGGAATTTCCTCTGGTTGGTGAGGCGTATCTTATCCACACTTCATGCTCTAGCACATTGCAGTAGTAGTTAGGAAATTGAATTTCGGCCAGACCCACTTCGTAATGTTGACTCACCTCAATAGTCTGCGGTAACTTGACGAAATAGTGACCTGGAGTATTATTGGGAAACATATTCGGCGAAGCATTGCTCGGTAATGTCACGTAGAAACTCATAATTTAGGATTAGGTAACATGTACCCCAGACAACTGCTTAGAAGTGCGATCCACAACTTGCCCTCGGGTGCGTCGACGCTGCCTCGAGACAGATTGAATAATGAAACGCCAATGATGGTGTATATAACTACCATCTGACAGAAGAAGACAATCTCTAGCCGCGGTATTCGTTCTCCAAACATCCACCAGAACGAGGTTCTTTCGCTGGGTGAGTTAATTTGTGGGTTCAATACCGTAGTCTCCCCGTTAGTTTCTTCCATTAGTCTCGGTATCTGGTTAGGTCTGAGACCCAACTGTTGAATGACGAATTATACCCGAACCATTTCACTAAATACTCTTTACCACCACCTCTCCTGGGCCTTTCTTGTAAGACTGTTTCGACCCGATACACTTGCTTATCTCCAACTGCTTGAAGCTCTTCACGGTAGAATGAGCCTCGTAGTTCTTCCCCCGAATCGTCTTTTAGCACATATGTCACCGGACTGGTCTGGTTTATACGACTGACGGTAAAAAGTTCTTCTGTCCACGAGGGTGTATACCCTTTTTTAAAAGGTTGTTTGGGTTGAGCCAACCTGACCCGATCCCCGGCTGTAAAATGAACTTTTCTTGAGGCGACTGTCTTCTGGTACATATTATTCCACACCTCCTCTTGATTGTGGTAGTTGACTTGCACGGGCGCCATGCGAATACTTCTGTGATACGAAAAGTTGTAGTTTCGGATCAGCTTATCTATCACGTCTACGTAGCGAAGTGTGTTGGTCTTGGTGAAATACCGCCACATTTTTTCTTTAAGGGTTCGATTAAATCTTTCCACTATTGCGGCTTTAACGTCTTCGTTCTCGGTCGTAAAGAAATGCACACCTCGGTCTTTCAGAAATGTTAAGAAGGTCCGGTTGACAAATTCTGACCCTTTGTCAGTCTGAAAATTTAACGGTTGTCTATCGGCAAAATTTTACCCACGACCTCCACTAACGCTTTCCCCGTCTTCTTCTGGATCGGGATTGCCCAAGCATATTTACTAAACACGTCGAGACACGTCACTAGGTACGACATCCCATCATTGTATCTTTGTAATTGTCTCATATCTATTAAGTCGGCTTGAAACTGCTGATTTATACCACCGGTTATGGTTTGACGTCTCTGGAAACGACGACGGATCGGTTTATGTAAAGTATACGTATCTTGATGCCGTAGCCAAGCCTCTATCTTTTTAGCGTTCAGTTGACTTTGCCTTTTTAAGGCGGCAGCCCCACCATAGGCTCTGGGTTTCTTCGGGTCGTAGTAATACTTTCTTAATTGCGCGGCCATTTTTCCCATTTGGGCGTGGGTATCCTACTCTTCTTCTTGCTTCGCCTAAGTCTGTACGGTGGTGTGGTCTCGACAACTTGACTTTTAGTCGGTGGAATGGGTGTTGGCTGAGCGGGTGTCTCGACTACTGAGGCCGGTAAAAAGCTGACTTCGGGTTTTTGTATCGGTGGCGGTTCCTTGATATCCACTGTGCCTAAAGACTTATGTCTGTACTGATCGAGTCGATTCAGATAACGCTGCAAGGTTTGCTGATACACTCGGGCTTTTTCCCGCGGTGGTAGATCTTCGGTTTCCAGGACTTGTTGCATTTACTGATCCAGGTCACGCAAGTTATCGGTTAGTGTGTCGGGTGGTACATAAGGTTTTTCCAGCAGCCGGGGATCGATCAAGATCATTTTCTTCATTACAAACCCACGACGCCTTTCAACACGTTAAGAATGGGACCTAATAAAGCACCTATGAATCCACCTTGTTGCAAGATTTGTTTCCGTTTCTTGGTAGACAGTTTCTTACCCGTGAGCGCTCTCAGTCTGTTTTTGTGCCGCCGCAGTCGCCTCTTCTGAGCCGGTGTCAGTGGAACATTACCTTTTAATACATTGTGACAGCATTCACAAATTGATTGGACGAGGTCCGGGGATGCTGTTTTAATTACGGCTTTTACGGCAGCTGGTTTCGCCTCACCCAAGAATCGCAGCATGGCCCCGTGACGTTTCACCCGGTTGGACATACTATTTGGGCACGTAGACGACTTGACGCTGATCGGGGAAATTATTGCTTCGTAAACGGAGCTGATCTGGTGTTTCCTGTCGAAGGTCAAAGAGCAAATACCCGTGTGGAGCCGCTGTCGCGTCCTTAAAACTCTCTTGGACATATGACACGCGGCCTGGATACATCTGTTTGGCCAGATTAGTAATCTGCGATCCGTCACGTGGGTTCTTAAACACTACTAGGTAATGCGAATTCAAGGTGATGGTTCTGTGTTCTTTATTCTTACCAAAGAGGTTCTGGACTATATACATAACGCTGAGGTTTCGATGGTGACTACCCTTAGTAAATAGTTTAGTCACTCTATCATCTATTTCGGCCATTAGGTCATCTATCACCACTAGTCGACGTCTATCTCCTGTCCATTTTTCCATATCCGGTAGACCTTCGTTAAACTCGACACCCTTCATAGTCTCATACAGGGGTTGCCATTCTCCGTAGCACCATATAACTTCCTCTGACAAAGGTTCGATCATGTCTGGAAGATGGGTCAGGAACTTTTGTACAAAGACGGATTTTCCACTCCCCGTTGGCCCCGCAATCAATGCCGTAAAAGGATGTTTCCACCTCGGATCCATGACTAATAATAAACACCTACCCAGCGACGGCACACCTTTTATTGGGTTCGAACACCGACCGCCCGCGCACACGCACACCCGATCACCGGCTTTTAAAGGGATGTAATAAGAACAAAACATGAGTTATACCCCTTTGGATCCGGATTGAGAATCCGGATCCCTTTTTCACCGGATCGTGGGACGTCACATAGAACTATAGAGAGAAATATTCCGGATCTGGATCCGGATTTAGGGTGGCAAAACAACATACTATACTACTGACGCCTCCGGTGGCTGGGCCACGTATCTCGAATGGAGGATGAACGTATTCCCAAAGATCTCCTTTACGGAGAACTAGCCACAGGAAAGAGGCCAACCGGAAGACCCCAAATGCGATATAGGGATGTGTGTAAACAAGATATGAAAATCATTGAAATAGATCCAGACACGTGGGAGAGAGTTGCAACAGACAGATGCGCCTGGAGAAGAGATGTACGAAACGGACTGGTACTCTTTGAGCGCAATATGATCCAACAAACTGAGGATAGGCGGCACAGGCTCAAAGCGCAGTCACTTACAAGGGACTTGCCTCGCCTTACAGATGCGGAAACTGTGACAGGGATTGTCACTCTCGCATTGGACTATACAGTCACCAGCGGTGCTGCCAGGCACCTCCCAAGCGGCACAACTCTATAGTCCTTCAGGACTGAAAGAGGCCTACTACTAGTGTTTGAAAATATTGCCTGTCCAAGTTTTGTATTTACCTACTATGTTGCGTGAACATTACAGGGGGTGAATTCAAAACTTTGACCGGCAATATTTTCAGACACTGCACAGTCAATAAAAATACATCCTATATTATGACTATTTTGAAGCACAATATAACAAACTATCGTCTATCAAGACGGCAAGGTGTCAGTAAATGTGCGTTTACCTAACATGTGTGCTAAAATATGTCATGGGAACTAACTGCGACTGGCAGTATATAGTGAGTGGCACCTTGCCGTCTTGACAGTCGAAAGTATGTGGATTGGAATTTGGCCAAAATTACATCGCACAATGCCTGGGCATGGATTCAGAGAGCATGTGTTGCCCTGCAGCATGTTCCCTCTCTCGGCCTTGCCTTGTTTACTCCAGAGGAAAGGATAACAAGTACGTCTGGAACAAGGTAGACTGCAGACGCTGGTGGCTCAGCGGCAAACCTCCAAGGGTCAGAGGTGAGTCTCACCTCCAAGAGCAGGAGGTAAGTGGTGGCCAGACCCTCACAACCCTGGGACTTGGCTTAGAGGCGTTCGGCCATATCCCGCAGCAGAGGGCCTTAAAGCAAGTGTCTGGACCTGTATGTACACCTCTCATTCGTAAGTGTCCGGACCAATGTAAGCGTGTACTACCGTCAGACTCCCTGCCTGACTCTGCGGATCCCGCGACCAGCGAGAATAGGCCCGCTGGAGATATTGCTCGTCTCTTGCGAACAAATCTCCCCATCTGACACTGTGCAGATCCCGCGACCAGCGAGAATAGGCCCGCCGGAGATATTGTTCGTCTGTTGCGACGACCAAATCTCACTGATGACTGAATAAGTAAAGAAACGATTAACGGCAGTGTATATATACCAGTCACTAAATGGCCTATAAATTATTCGGCTAGTCCCATATACACAAGCCACCTCACGGCGTGAAACAGGTTTCTGTATTTTACAGCAGGAGCTACAATGCTATAGTGGTTAGTGCGCTTACTGTCGAGATAGTGGACTGAGTTCAATTCCCAACGGAAGAATATAATTTATTTTCCCGATGAAAATACTAGAGTCGTCCCACAATCGTTAAAATGGGAACCAGACAATTATTTTAATTTGTTGTGAGAATAGTCTAATATTCCCGGCAAGACTTGTGAGAATCTCATTATTATTTCACTGTTCAAATTGAACATATTGGATACTAGTACATTGCCCTGTCTGATGCCATGTTTCATTGTGTTTGTAAGTTCCCAATTGGTTGTCAATTCTTATGGCTGCTTTTTGTTGCCAATGCATGTTCTTTATTATGTTCATATCTTTATCATCAATGTTTAACATTTCAAACAGTTTAATAATTGCTTCGCCTTTCACCTTATCAAACGCCTTAGTATAGTCAATAAAGCTCAAATATAGACCTATGTTCATTTCAATCATTATTTCTGTTAATTTTCTTTCTCAAAATGAGTATCGCGTTGTTTGTGCCTTTACCTTCCACAAATCCTCACTGCCTCTCTCCAATTTATGGTCTTATTCTTCTCATTATAACTTTAATTAGTATTTCTATGTTGCATCAGAAGAATAAAACATAGAAATAGTAATTCTGTTTAGGATAAAACATAGATATCGTGATTCTGTATAATAAAAAACATGAGGATACTGATGCTATTTATATAGAATAAATCTTGGAAATACTGATGCTATCTATATAGAATAAAACATGAAAATACTGATGCTATCTATGCAGAATAAAGCATAAAAATACTGGTGATAAGTAATGTGCCGGTCTCCATGGCGAAGGTGTCATGGACGCGGTCCGTAATCCCGCTTACCAGCGTTCGAGACACAGCTGCGCGCAATTTGGCAGCAGACCGCGTTGCCCTAGGTTTTAAAGAATTGGTATGGGAGCCGGTCGTTCAGAAAGCAATGACAAACTACTGAACGTAAACTTGCCAAGACATCAACAACAGCAGTACAATGTTGGTGTTGACAGCGATGTCCTGTAAAAAAGGGAAATGAATATATATATATATATATATATATATATATATATATATATATATATATATATATATATATATATATATATATATATATATATATATATATATATATATATATATATATATAAAGCATGGAAATATTAACGTTATATAGAATCATCATCATCATCATCTTCCACTTCTGCCGTCAAGCTCTGTGGGGAGGAATAATCTGCGCTCCAGCGCCCGATGGGTGACACTGGAAAGTGTCATTCCGTGTGATTGTACAATGTCTTTGATGTCGTCAATCCATTTTCTTCTTGGACGTCCTCTTGGTCACGTCGCAGATGATCTTTGATGTAAGGCCAGTGATGGTAGTTGATGGTGTTGCATTTTGACGACATGGCCAAACCACTTGATCTTCTGTCTTTCAATAAATGTGGCACAAGGTGTTGAAACCACTGTCTGTCTGATAACAGCATTTCTTACTCGGTCTCGGATTGTTAAGTTGGCAGCTCTCCTCGGGCATCTCATCTCGCAGGTGTTGATTTTGCGAAAGTGTGATTTGGATAAAGTCCAAGTTTGAGATTGGTAGCATAAGGTTGGTGTGAATATGCTGTTTATTATAATAAACAGCTGTATAAAATAAAGCATGGAAATTTGGATTCTGTATAGCGTAAGCATGGAAATATCGATTCCGTATAGCATCACACATGGAAATACTAATTCTGTATAGGATAAAACATGGAAATACTGATGTTGTCTATCTAAGATAAAAAGGAAATACTGATACTAAATAGGATAAAACATAGAAATACTGATCTCATTTGGGATAACAATGTAATGTAACTATGTATGTATACTGTATAGTTAGTTAGTTTGTTAATTAGTCAGTCAGTCAGTTAGTTAGTTAGTTAGTTAGTTAGTTAGTTAGTTAGTTAGTTAGTTAGTTAGTTAGTTAGTTAGTTAGTTAGTTAGTTAGTTAGTTAGTTAGTTAGTTAGTTAGTTAGTTAGTTAGTTAGTCTTTCCTCTCTGGAGCCTAATGCAGCGCATAGGGCAGAAGTCACGGCTCTCCATGTCTGGCGGTTCGCTGCTACCTGTTGTAAATCTTGGATGTTTACTTGGCCGTTGAATGAGCCTTCTCTGGTGATGGTTCTACGCAGGGTCTCTCTTGGTCTTCCCAGTTTTCTTTTCCCTACTGGTGACCATAAGAGGGCTTGGTTGGGGAGTCTTGTCTTGTCCATTCTGAGTACATGGCCGATGTAGTTCCTACGGCGTTTTCTTATAAAATTTGATACAATCTCTTGCTTAGTCTCTTGTCTTATTTGCGTATTGGTTCTAAAATCTGTCCAGTGGAGGTTTAGAATTCTTCTAAGACATTTGTTCTCAAAGTTGTCTTATTTCTTTATCTAAAGCTACCGTTGATTTCCAACTCTCACATGCGTACGTTAGCACTGGAATCACAAAAGAGTTGAAGGTTTTAAGTTTCGTATGTTTGCTGAGTGTCTTTGACTTCCAGATGTTTGACAGTTTATTGAAGGCACCAGATGCCAGTGCGATTCTAGATAATATTTCTGGCGTTGAGTCCTCTGTAGATGTCATTTTGCTTCCTAGGTATTATGTTCCAATAACCAGTTTCAGAATATCCTAGGAATTCAACAAGTTTGTGCGAAGCGCCTAACATTTAGAGCCAGAAATCTGATTCTGAGACAACGGGGAGTTTTATGATGGCGGATTGTCGAGCCGTCGATCAACTGTCTTAAATCAAGCTAGAAGAAAACACGTCCCGCCTTCTTGAACCAAACCGGAAATCATATATGTATACTGTATAGCATCAATATTTCCCCTTGAAGCGTAACAGGCAAATGGTGCCGGTCTCATATATTCATACATCAATCGGCACTCGAGCGATGCTATTATCAACATCACATCGGCTAACTTTACTTCCCAAGACATTTTCTTGAACCGATTTGAATCTGGGTTTACCTGTGAGCCCGGTTTAAGTTTAACAAATGCTTCCCAAGAAGCAGATTCGAACGCGTGTCCACAGAGCATGTAGGCAAGCATGCTAGCCACTACACACTCATGTTTCCCTAAACCATCCTATGTTTTGCTGTCTCCTGCAGCTTCCGATGTGTCTTGTCTATATTGTTCATCTGTGTCTTAAATTCCCTTCTCCGTGTGTTTTTAGCTCTCATACTTTTTCGCTTGTGCTGTATTTTTCAAGTTACGTATTTTCTAGTTGTTGTTTTGTTTTTGTTTTTATTAATCAATGAATTAAATAGAAATTAAATAGAAAATAGGAATGGCCAAAAATATTTTCAACATCATGAAAATGATATTAATATCTAGAGAGATTAACAAAGCATTTAAATGAGAATTGCCAAATGGTATTATATTGAACACTACTATACGGCGCTGAAGGCGGAACAATGAACAAGCACTTACTTATAAAGTCGAACATGGGCCCTGGAGATGTGGATCTACAGAGGAAATTTTTGTATTTCATGGAAACAAAAGCAGTAAAATACAGGGATTCTAGAAAAATTGAGGATAAAAATAGAGTTAATGACAGAAATATCAGTTAAATATTTAGGCCACGTTATAAGACATAACACTCTTTTAAAAACTATACCGTAAGGTAAGGTTGAAGGTTCGCGAGTAAGAGGTAGACAACGATACAAGTTTGAAGATAACATCAAGAGATGAGCAAACAGCAATTTGACAGAATGTGCAGTCAGGGCGAGAGACAGACTGTCTTGGGGATCCATTGCAGCCAACCTTCAATATGGAGATGGCACCTGATTCCATTCCTTTCATCAAATATAATTTGAATACTTATGTAGAAACGCTTTCAGTGGGTCCGCCACGCAATGTGAAGAGAAAGCTTTTAGTTTGACTTTCGTCAGATTAAAAAAAAAAAAAGAAATCATTTACCATAAGCAGACAGACATGTGTTGATTTTTAACAATGGTATAAGCGTCGATTACTCACATAACAATGGAAAATTATTGATCGTAAACTTGACTAGTCAATCACAAGTTAATTAGTTGCATATCCTTTACAGGACGTAGCGGTTAACCCCAACAATTTTGGCTGTTTGTAATTTCTTGCCAAGTTTACGTTCAGTACTTTGCCATTGCTTTCTAAACGGCCGGCACTCATTCCATTGCATAAACACCTGCGCTTTAAAATAGCCAGCAGTTGTGTTACTGTCGCGGTATGCCGGATTGCGAATTATATTCTTGACCTCTTCGCTACATTGCTGGCAGTAGTTAATCACAAAACAGCTACAACATGCTAGGGTTGCTTGCAACGTCACGTGAAGGACACGCAACTACCTTTTCACGGTGGTTGGAACTCCTGTCCCATGATGTGCCATACCGGTATCCTAACCTTTCGACCATCGGTTTCTGAACAAGTCTCGTAAGCGCCAGTTATTTCACTATATAAGTAGATCTTTATAGCCGCCCGTCACAAGCCTTCAAAATACGAAATTGATTGCAACCAGAATTGAATTCTGCCAGGAAGTTGCATGCTGATTTTGCACGCGTAAACATTCGAAATGTTCACGGTAGATGGAGCTCAGAGAGCGCATACAGGTATATGTACTTTCTCTGTCACAGTTCTATATGCGCTGGGGTATTTTTTTTTAAAGATAAAATCTATAGGAGTTCTCACAACAGCAAAGCATTTTACCACTAACTGGAAACACGTAATGTTCAGTTAAATCCGAATTGTTATCATTGCACACCGTTCAGGTGAGTTTTTATCTTGGTTATAGTAAACCCATGAAGATCCTTGACTTGTGGATGTAAATAACAAGTACCTTTGAGGTTAGAGAAGATTCACCTGATGGCCAGGGACACTGGTACGGATAACTGTACAGGTTAGAGTTTTATTGTTTCCCCGACAGAAGAAAAATCCACACCTTCCCGGGGATTCGAACCCGGGTCTCCTGAAAAAGAACACGGCGTTCTCCTATTGAAAATATAGTCAGAACTCTATATTTGTTGTTGTTTTTCTTCTGCCCTTTATACTCCATTTTTGCACACAGGCCCTCAACCAAAGTTTGTTTTTCTTCTTTAGTTGTCATGCTACAAGTCAAGATATAATTCTACATACCTCCCCAAAGCGTGCAGACAGAATTCTACATGTGTCCTCCTGTAAGATTAAATAGAACTCTATATGCACCCTGTTGCATGTGTAGATAGAACAACATATATACCCTGCTACAAGTTTTGACATAATTCTATATCTATCCTGCTGCTAATGTAAACAGAATTCTGTATGTACCGTGCTACATGTGTAGATAGAAACCTACATCTATCGTCTCACAAATGTTGATATAATGCTATATCTGTCTTGATGCTAGTGAAACAATATTATGTATGTACCGTGCTATATGTGTAGATAGAAACCTACATCTATCTTCTCACAAGTGTTGATGTAATGCTATATATGTTTTGATGCTAGTGTAACAATAATTATGTATGTACTGTGCTATATGGCTGGCTTCGTGGCTTAGAGGTTATGACTTTTCTCCGTAATCTCGTATACTCTCGTCGGTTAACGTGATGACGGTAAGAATCAGCGGTGGTTCGAATCGCATCTGTGACTTACGGGGTATGTGAGCCGGCCGCTCAGAAAGCAATGGCAAACTACTGAGCGTAATCTTGCCAAGAAATCGACATACAGCTGAAAGATGCTGGTGTTGACAGCGATGTCCTGTAAAGGATATGAAAAAAAAAACTGTGCTATATGTGTTGATAGAAACCTACATCTATCTTCTCACAAGTGTTGATATAATGCTATATCTGTCTTGTCGCTAATGTAAACATAATTATGTATGTACCATACTACATGTGTAGACAGATATCTACATCTATCCTCTCATCAGTGTAGACAATACTATATCTATCCTGCTACTGTATGTACCCTGCTATTAATGTAAATAGAATTATGTATGTGTGGAAAGAGAGTTGATGAAAGAAATAAAACAGAAGCAAGTGAAATATTTCGGCCACGATAAAAGACATAACACTCTTATAAAAACCATACTGGGGGAGGCAAGGTTGAAGGCAAGTGAGCAAGAGGTAGACAGCGATAAAAGTGGGAAGATAACATCAAGAGATGGATAAGCATCAGTTACAGAATGTACAATCAAGGCGAGAGACAGACAGTGTTGGAGATCAATTGCAGCCAACCTTCATTGTGGAAACGGCACCTGTTTGATTGATTGATTGACATGTGTAGATAGAAATCATCTTTCATCTCACATGTGTACACACAGTTCTAATATATCTTTCTACAAGTCTAGGCCCGAGTTCTGTATCTATACTGCCACATCTGTAGATAGATGGATCAATGATGATGTGTTGATAGAAGTTAACTCACAAAGGGAACTGGTTACACGCATCAGAAGAAAGCAGTCAACGTGTTCTTTGAGCATGTTATGAGAAGAAAAAAGCTGGAGTAAGTCGTCACAAAGGGAATGTTGGAAATGGAAAGGGGGGAGAGAAAAGCAGGGGGAGACCAGGGGATAAGATGCTGGACAGTTTAACATCTTGGTGTAGAGGAACGCCAGTGTTAGACATCTTTGGCAGCACATAATATGTACATGACTACCAACGTTACACGGTGTGGACTATAGTTAGTTAGTCGTGGTTCCAACTTCACGACAAAGTGTTGCCTCATAATGTGCCATTCCTTTGCCAGTGAATATCACACGAAATGTTCCTCGCTGCCCCATTGGAACAGATAGGAATCTCGACAAACCAAGAGCCTGCACGGGTATGCTATGGTGGGGAGTATACGGAGAAGAAACAACAACTTTGTTTAAATGTTCGCTCGCTGAACTGATTTTTCCGTGTGGATTAGCTTTCCCTATTACCAGTGTACCTCGCCATGTGACGAACCTATCCGACTTCTGAGGTACTTATAAGTTACGTCCCCAAGTCAAGGACGAGAAGTCAACATTTTACCCATGAAAGGGTTGAACCAGCTACCCTCGCCGCACCGGAAGTTTAAGAACGAGAACCTTGTATCCATAAGCCATGCTGGCCTCCTGGACATAACGTAATATTTATCGTACCGCAAATGTAGATAGACCTAGATGGATCATTGTGTAGCTGTTAGATTCGGTTAGCCTAAAACATGTATAATACAGGAATATCGATCTTAGAAGAACCCCTGAGAATTGAAATAATATGAGAATTAAACGCACAAATAATTAATAGCGCTCATAAAGGTCACACACAAATGTATTTTAATATAAGTGTGCAAGCGTACACCTGTTATGACATAGAGCTGGACAGTTATGCTTTATAGTTGTTATTTTTGCATCCTTGTGTTGCACATAAGGAAGTAGGTAATTACTTCTTCTTCTTCTTCTTCTTCTTCTTCTTCTTCTTCTTCTTCTTCTTCTTCCTCCTCCTCCCTCTTCTTCTTCTTTTTCTTCTTCTTCTTCTTCTTCTTCTTCTTCTTCTTCTTCTTCTTCTTCTTCTTCTTCTTCTTCTTCTTCTTCCTTTTTCCTTCTTCTTCTTCCTTCTTCTTCTTCTTCTTCTTCTTCTTCTTCTTCTTCTTCTTCTTCTTCTTCTGCTTCTTTTTCTTCTTCTTCTTCCTCTTCCTCTTCCTCCTCTTCCTCTTCTTCTTCTTCTTCTTCTTCTTCTTCTTCTTCTTCTTCTTCTTCTTCTTCTTCTTCATGTGCCTACTCTGGAGCAGACATCGGTGATCACGACCCTCATATCCTCTCTGTCACGTAACATTATGTGGAAGTTGGTGTTACAGTAATGGAAGTGTCACAGTTTCTTGAATATTTCATTGAGCACCAACGCAAGGCGATTTGTCTGTGCAAGGCAAAGTCTTCATATTAAACATGAAAGTGCTGCACGCGCAGTGGGGGACGTGTAAGTATATGAATACATCACTATCATTACACAGCAGGTCCTTTGTAGAACATGTCTCATCGCGGCTGGTTGAAGAGGATCTCGATCACCTGATTGCTCTCTGTCCCAGGCACCCGAATGTTCAAGGTGCTTGCTGTGTTCTTTTGTACCGGTGACCTCTACTTGTTATTCTGGGAGCCATGAATAAATAGTAATCAATTAATGTCATAATAATGTAAAGGCCTTCTGGTTGGTTGTAATCCCTCTCTAAGTCTGTGAGTTTTAACTCTTATTTTATGTTATGTTATGTTATGTTATGTTATGTTATGTTATGTCACGTCGGCCGGACTCCCTGGTCTATTGGTTACACGACTTTCTCCGTAATCCCGTATACTTTCGTGAGTAATGTGACGTGCGCGAGAATTGGTAGCGGTTCTCCCTGCGTCGGTAACTTACGGGGTATGTGAGCCGGTCGCTCAGAAAGCAATGGCAAACTACTGAGTGTAATCTTACCAAGAAATCAACAATCAGCTGAAAGAAGCTGATGTTGACAGCGATGCACTGTAAAGGATATGCGAACAAACAAAAAAAATATCATATCGAATGACGTCATTGCACATTGGACATTCCCATGCGTGCCCATTCTTGCAATGCAGCAGCCATCCCAAAGCGTTCCGCTCACTGTTCCCACAAGGAGTTAATTATGGTTATCTCCTCTCTGTCCCATGAATGCTGCATTGAAGTGCTTGACCAGGCTTTACTCCCAGTTCGTGCAGTCGGGCGATATCTCCTCAGTATCCTCCATCGGACAGGAGAGCTCAATAACTACACTCTCCGTTCGCTAAGCGAGTAAAAGACTGACAACCTATTTCTCGTGCACTAGGGCCTAAATATGTGATAGTTTGAATACATTACCTCCACACTGCTGCTTCCTACTAAGGGAGTTTTGATCGTGCATTTTTATTTTTTTACTGTGTAATTAAATAGGAGCCGGTCTCCCTGGGGTTTATGGACGTTGTTCGTAATTCCGTATACTCTCGTACGAAACACAGCTGCGCGAAATTCGGCAGGGGATCGCGTTGCGCTGGTTACTTACGGAGGTATGTGAGCCGGTCGTTCAGAAAGCAATGGCAAACTACTGAACGTAAAACTTGCCAAGACAACAGCAGCAGCTTAAAAATGCTGGTGTTGGCTGCAATGTCCAAGGATATGCGGGAAAAATAATTTTTAATCGGAGCTGTCTCTTAGGGAAAAACGAGACGCGCACTTTCGTCATACCGAGTCGAGGGTTCGAAATTAGCTGAGAGCGATGTGGAAGCTGACCGCTTTGCGTTGATTTATATGGTTTGAGGTGTCAACATTTTAGAAAGCAATGGCAAACTGATGAACTAACATTGCCTAGTGAATAACAAACAAGCTCATACACATGCAAAAATCGGGCCAATACACTAAAAATTGTAGTATAATTAATAAATGCTGGGGTTTATTGCAACGCCCTGGAAAGGACATACACATAACTTTCACTGTGTATGTTATATCGTAGAGGAGCGGCTGGCCGAGCGGCTATAATGCCGGATTCTCCTTCCGGAGACCCTGGTTCGAATTCTCGGAAAGGTGTAGAGGTTTTTTTTTTTTTTCCTTGGGGGTAAAAAGAAAACTCTAACCTGCACAGTTCGCGGCGACTGCACTAGCCAGGTGACCCTAATTCCGCAGGCTTAAGACCCTTCTGCCATACACAGCAAGGTACTATATTGGCAGTAAATGACAGTTCTTTTGACAGTTGTATCATGTGTCAACCGTGGTGTTAAGCCACAACAGTGCAGTTCAGTCCCCAACCATTCTATATATTACTATATGTACCAACCATTCTATATATTATTCGACATTAACAAATTTATCGGGATTTTTATTTGTTTGGGCTCGCGCGCTTTGCACTCTAGCGTAGTCCATACGCGCTATTTCTAGTAACACTGGACTGAATTTTGCGTGTGAATTAGCTTTCCCTATTACCATCAGGCGAACCCACTC
This sequence comes from Cepaea nemoralis, assembly GCA_014155875.1. Taxonomy (NCBI): domain Eukaryota; kingdom Metazoa; phylum Mollusca; class Gastropoda; order Stylommatophora; family Helicidae; genus Cepaea; species Cepaea nemoralis. Next base: position 352,589 of record JACEFZ010015655.1, on the reverse strand, counting down.
CGACTTCAGAGGTACTTGTAATTTTTGTCCCCAAGTCAGGGACGAGAAGTCAACACTTTAGTCCAACCAATCTGTGAAGAGGTTAAACCCTCTAATCCATTCGGCCACGCAAGAGGATCGACTTCATTGCACCGAGTTTTATCACATATGCCTCAGTCTCTTTTTCCAGGCCTGCCTACCAAAAGCGTCACACAAAACACGAACTCCGTAGCTCCAGCGACGACAACTAAGGAGTTTCCGAGAAAATTGCACTCATGAACCGAATTTCGTAGTCTTCGAATCGAACCCAACAAGCTTCGTAACGCGAGGCAATAATCCCTTAACCACCGAGACGTCCATATAAATTCATCACTTTAGCAAACATGGCGCAACTTCAAACTGCTAAACCGCACATTGCCGGCTAACTAAACCTGACCATCCCACGGTCCCTTTCTGAGCGTTTCCATTCCTGCACATGGGAAGTAGATCTAATCTATAAATGCCAATGACCTTGTCAGTTGGGTCAGTGTGCGTCGTGTGCGTAGATGCAGAGTTGAGCCAAATGCTTGGCACGCAAACAGCCAAATAACCTTTCGGACTCAGTAATAGGTGGACTCTGGGGACACACAAGTGCTGACCGACGGAATAGCGAAGGGAATAGGGGTGCTGTGTGAGTGACAAATAAAACGCTGCAATGTTTCCATTTCTATGTGGGTTAACGTCATTATCGACAGTCGCATAATTGCAATGCTGCGAATTATGGAACTCGAAAAGCATCATGTTTTACTGTTTTTCGTATTATATTTTGACGGTAGCAAAAAAAAAAAAACATAAAAGTAACTTGCGAGGGAACTAGAGTGCTGATAGGAAATGTGGAATTGGATATTATTTTTACCGGCTGGCTGGAAAGTCAGTTGACTGGTTGATTGGTGTTTTACCCTGGAGTTGAATTGAGTTGAGCTGAGTTGAGTTAAGAACCGACATCATTGCACTCAGTACATTCCCATATGTGCTCTGTCCCCTCTTTGAACAGCCAGCGAAGAGTCATACTACTAATCGTTCCCGCCGCTATCTGACTTAAAGTTCTCCTGGTCTTCCCTCTCTGTTTTGAGATTCTTCCAGGACCCCTGCCGATCCCCCGCAATCTCATTCTTTCCACATACGGGTTTTCAATCTGTTTGTTCCCCCGCCTTCTCCACCTGGTCCCACAAACGCCCACCTCCCCCTCTTCCAAAGGCAATCTACCACCAAGAGGTGCATTCCCTTCCAGCCTATCAGCCTGTTCATTCCCCCTCAACCCCGCATGGCCAGGGCAAAATATCCATACAATTCTCACAATCTGTGACCTCTGAAGCTACGATAGCCATTCCACAGGAAACGTTCCTTTCTCCACCTTACTAAGCATACTCCTTGAATCCATAATGAATACAATGTGTGTTGCTGTACCCTGAAAGCAAAATGTAAAGGTGAAGGAGACCTTGATGTGAATTAGGTACATGGTGCTGGCTCCATATTTGTACAGACCAATAGTCACTACATCAGTGGTCTGGTTTCAATATCACATCGGCTTCCTTTACTTACAACGATATTTCCTGGAATCTATTTTAATTGGGGTGACCTGGAATAGAAGGTCAATTTTGTTACAACCTGCCTCTATAGGGGTTCGAATACATGACTGCCAGGCACGGGGGCTGAGTGGTCTCGAGGTATGGTGTTCGCCTCGAGTGCTGGAGGTCTTGGGTTCAAACCCCGGTGAGGACCGGGGTTATTTCACGTGGACTTCTAGTAACAAAATGTCGCCTGGTCTCTGGGTAGTGAGATCGGACACCCGTGTGTATTGTTGTCTCTGGGTAGTGAGATCGGACACCAGTGTGTATTGTTGTCTCTGGGTAGTGAGATCGGACACCCGTGTGTATTGTTGTCTCTGGGTAGTGAGATCGGACACCCGTGTGTATTGTTGTCTCTGGGTAGTGAGATCGGACACCCGTGTGTATTGTTGTCTCTGGGTAGTGAGATCGGACACCCGTGTGTATTGTTGTCTCTGGGTAGTGAGATCGGACGCCCGTGTGTATTGTTGTCTCTGGGTAGTGAGATCGGACGCCCGTGTGTATTGTTGTCTCTGGGTAGTGAGATCGGACGCCCGTGTGTATTGTTGTCTCTGGGTAGTGAGATCGGACGCCCGTGTGTATTGTTGTCTCTGGGTAGTGAGATCGGACGCCCGTGTGTATTGTTGTCTCTGGGTAGTGAGATCGGACGCCCGTGTGTATTGTTGTCTCTGGGTAGTGAGATCGGACACCCGTGTGTATTGTTGTCTCTGGGTAGTGAGATCGGACGCCCGTGTGTATTGTTGTCTCTGGGTAGTGAGATCGGACGCCCGTGTGTATTGTTGTCTCTGGGTAGTGAGATCGGACGCCCGTGTGTATTGTTGTCTCTGGGTAGTGAGATCGGACGCCCGTGTGTATTGTTGTCTCTGGGTAGTGAGATCGGACGCCCGTGTGTATTGTTGTCTCTGGGTAGTGAGATCGGACGCCCGTGTGTATTGTTGTCTCTGGGTAGTGAGATCGGACACCCGTGTGTATTGTTGTCTCTGGGTAGTGAGATCGGACGCCCGTGTGTATTGTTGTCTCTGGGTAGTGAGATCGGACGTCCCGTGTGTATTGTTGTCTCTGGGTAGTGAGATCGGACACCCGTGTGTATTGTTGTCTCTGGGTAGTGAGATCGGACGCCCGTGTGTATTGTTGTCTCTGGGTAGTGAGATCGGACGCCCGTGTGTATTGTTGTCTCTGGGTAGTGAGATCGGACGCCCGTGTGTATTGTTGTCTCTGGGTAGTGAGATCGGACGCCCGTGTGTATTGTTGTCTCTGGGTAGTGAGATCGGACACCCGTGTGTATTGTTGTCTCTGGGTAGTGAGATCGGACGCCCGTGTGTATTGTTGTCTCTGGGTAGTGAGATCGGACATCCGTGTGTATTGTTGTCTCTGGGTAGTGAGATCGGACACCCGTGTGTATTGTTGTCTCTGGGTAGTGAGATCGGACGCCCGTGTGTATTGTTGTCTCTGGGTAGTGAGATCGGACGCCCGTGTGTATTGTTGTCTCTGGGTAGTGAGATCGGACGCCCGTGTGTATTGTTGTCTCTGGGTAGTGAGATCGGACACCCGTGTGTATTGTTGTCTCTGGGTAGTGAGATCGGACGCCCGTGTGTATTGTTGTCTCTGGGTAGTGAGATCGGACACCCGTGTGTATTGTTGTCTCTGGGTAGTGAGATCGGACGCCCGTGTGTATTGTTGTCTCTGGGTAGTGAGATCGGACACCCGTGTGTATTGTTGTCTCTGGGTAGTGAGATCGGACACCCGTGTGTATTGTTGTCTCTGGGTAGTGAGATCGGACACCCGTGTGTATTGTTGTCTCTGGGTAGTGAGATCGGACACCCGTGTGTATTGTTGTCTCTGGGTAGTGAGATCGGACACCCGTGTGTATTGTTGTCTCTGGGTAGTGAGATCGGACGCCCGTGTGTATTGTTGTCTCTGGGTAGTGAGATCGGACACCCGTGTGTATTGTTGTCTCTGGGTAGTGAGATCGGACACCCGTGTGTATTGTTGTCTCTGGGTAGTGAGATCGGACGCCCGTGTGTATTGTTGTCTCTGGGTAGTGAGATCGGACACCCGTGTGTATTGTTGTCTCTGGGTAGTGAGATCGGACACCCGTGTGTATTGTTGCTCACGTAAAACATCCCTCGGAAGTTTGAAATAGAAAAAGAGTAGCCTAACGAAGCTACCAGAGTTCGTGCACTGAGCTGAGATTATCAGGGCTCAGGCTTGAGTTACGAGTAGAACGGAGCACTTATGGATTACATCCATGTGCCGTGATGTTGATCCGTCGACAAAACTAAACTAAACTAAACTGCCAGGTATTCAGGCGTTAATACGGTTCCTGAATCACCTAGAAGAGATGAGGGTACATGAGGGGAGAACTCGCAGAAGATCGAGACCCTTTTCAACCGGTCGTGATGAGAGAGATGTTCTACAAAGAACCTGATGTTTGATTATAGTGATTTATTTATTTACTTACACTTCCCACACTGTTCATCATCTGTAGCTGTTTCATGTTTTTATCTGAAGCGTTTGCTTTGCACGAACATGTCGCCTTGTGATGGTACTCGTTAAAATATTGAACAAACTTTCGTAAATGTGATCAAGTGGCACTCTAGTGGTCCCAAAATGGTATGCGCACGAGGAATGTGTGGCTGAGCTCTTGTTCCCCTCTCGAAACTCAGAAATGAACGGTGTGTGTGAAAGACCGGTATTGGAAATTCACAAATGGGGAAGGCGAATAATTATATAACGACATCAGGGTCACTCCATCACACAGAAGCTGGAAGGGAAGTGACCTATGTTGGTCACGCTTCATCTACCGGTGTAAGGTATTTCATTGTCAACAGACTCCAATTCAATGCCTACAGAGGAGTTTAGGTATTTCATTGTTAAAAGACTCTAACAAATGTCTAGAGATTAATTTAGGTATTTCATAGCTAGTAAACCCCAACGAATGTCTAGAGATAATTTTAGGCATTTAATTGTTAATAAACTCCAACAAATGTCTAGAGATAAATTTAGGTATTTCATTGTTAATAAACTCCAACAAATGTCTAGATATAAATGTAGGTATTTCATTGTCTACAGACTCCAACCCAAATGGATATTTACGTATTTAATTGCCAACAAACTTCGACGCAATACCTAGAGGGAAATTTAGGTATTTCATTGTCAACAGAAATCAACCAATACTTAGATTTGAATTTAGATGTCTCATTATCAACAGATTCTAACCTAGTGCATGCAGGCATAGTTAGGTATTTCATTGTCAACAGATTCCAACTAATGTCTAGAGATAAATTTAGGTATTTCATTGTCAACAAACTCCAAAACAATTCCTACAAGGACATTTAGACATTTCATTGTCAACAAACTCCAACCCAAAACGATATTTAGGTATTTTATTGTAAATAGATTTCAACACAATACTTAGAGAGATATGTAGGTATTTCATTGTCAACAGAAATCAACCAATGCTTTGATTTAAATTTAGATTTCTCATTATCAACAGATTTCGAATCAACAATTTTGTGTCGCTTAAACTTTGGTACTTTATCTCATTGTGAATAGACACTAACCCAATGTCTCGAGGTAAATTTTGGTATTTCAAAGAAGTCAAGAGCCTTCGAATGTGATCACCATCGAACAATTAGTATAATGAGTCACATCACGAAGAATTTGCTAAGAATTATCTTGCAAATAGTTAGGAAAAAAATACAACACGAAATAGGAGAAGCACAATGTGGGTTCGTAGAAGGAAAGGGTACAGGAAATGTTGTATATTTCCTGAGAACATTAATTGAACGTTATATAGAAGTAAAGAAAGACCTACATCTCTGCTTTAATGACTACACAAAGTAAAAGATGTCAACATGATGCTGCCATAAAGATTGATATTGAAGAAGGTAAATATCAGCCTATTAAAAGGGGAGTGCGATTGGGATATGTAGTGTCCCCAAATCTGTTTTCCATATACAGTGAAATTATTTTCAGAAATGTAGAAGATATAAGAGGATTCACCATTGGAGGACATGATATCAATAACTTTAGATATGCGGATGATACAGTATTGATCGCAGACAATGAGCAGGATCTGCAACATTTCGTAGATGCAATTGTTGTACACGGTGAACAACTAGGGTTAGAATTAAATTGTAAGAAGACACAGATTATGGTCGTCATTAAGAAGAAGAATATACTACAATGTAATATACAAGTAAATGGGAATAATCTTAAACAAGTAATTCGGTGCATTTATCTCGAAACAGTCATAACATCTTATGGGAGTTGCCTTGAAGAGATTAGAACAAGATTCGCCATAGCGAAAGTAGCCTTTTGCAAGATGGAAAACATACTGACCAATTTAAAAAAGTGTCATTTGCAACGAGAAAAGGAGTGTTAAAGTGCTACATGGAACTTATATTTCTATATGGGTGTGAAGTGTGGACAATGGTTTCTGAGGGAAATGCAAAGAATACCATGGACAGACAGAAAAACCAATGACCAAATTCTACAAGAAGCAAATGAAAACAGTGAACTGATTAGAGAAATTAGACGTAGACAGTCAGTTTTTTGGGCATGTTATGAGAAGAAATAAATTGGAGAACTTGGTGACAAATGGCAAGATTTAGTGGAACAGAACAAGGGGACGACAAAGAATTAAATGCCTGGATGGCTGATCCACGACTTTGGTAATCGTGTGAGATGGCGAAACATGACCGCCCACAATTAGCGGTATTGCATATGAAGATGACTAGCGACTACACTCACACGCCCACTCTTTATGATCTTGCAGTTCGGAATCGGGCATAAGATAGCCAATGAGGAGAGGATGTCGTATCTGAGGAACATGGGGGATAGGTAACACCAGTACGTCTGGGACAAGGCAAGCTGCAGAAGCTGCCTGATCAGAAAAACAATGCTCTCTGTCCGCCTTTTGGAGCTTCGATCCTAAACCAGTTGCCAACCAAGGCTTATGACCTAGTCTGCCCTGCCATGACATTTAATCTGTATGTTGCATTTTCTCGCAGTGTGATAAAGCTTGTGCCCTCCCAAATGCGCTCCTCCACCTGAAGTCGTTCGCACACTCAACATTTGGCTCTATCAGAAAGCAGGTAGTGTCGTCTACTAAGATACAATTTATACAAAAGAATCAATCCCGAGACAACGAACGTTAAGATCTTTTCTATCTCTCCTGGAGTTGTGATCGCCTCGTAGAGTCGGGCATTGAACTTGGTGACAGTTTCAATCTCTTCTCTGTTGGTTGTAATGTTTTAGTTTCATGTATTTTTCTAGGGAGTCTCTGTGGCGAAGTGGTCACGCCGTTTGACTCGTGCTCCGAAGGTTGTGGGTTCGATTCCGGGCCGCACCCTTCGGTTTATGAGTTAAATGTTTCAGAGACTCATGTGGGTCGTCGCTAAAAGCTACGGAGTTCGTGCTTTGTGCGACGCTTTCCGTGCTACGGAAAGAGACCGAGCCATATGGGATAAAACCCGGTGCAATGAAGTCGACACTGTCGACTTTTATGCGACTTTTTTTTTTTGTATTTTTCTCAGTGAACATTATTTATTTGTTTTTAAAGTTCATAAAATGACTGTGATCTGCAATGTGTCTGTTACCAATCAGGAATAACTCTTTTACTCGTTTAGCAATATGTGAGAGGGAGACCGTGTCCGTAATCCGGTGCTGTTATTCAATCCGGTGACTGATGTGCAGTTTCTGTTGGAATACGTCATTGCACGACTAATTTAGATTCGTGAGCAACTTGGGCATAGAGAATTAAAATGATTGTTTCCCTTGGCTTCACGGATCTGCGTCAAAGACTTAATACTACACATAGTTACTGCAGGAGAAAGACACCCGGAATCACGAGACGGGTGGGTCCGCCCTGAGAGGATATGGGCCAAAACATTCAGGGAAAGAGAAGCCTTCTGACCATCAAGGGTATCTTGTCGTGACTACTCCGCGGCGAAGCTTTTATAACTTCTATTGTGGTAGGTTTTCTATTTCTTTTTTTTTTATTTGTATTTTTTCCCCACTATGGCAAGGGCAGTACTTACTATATTTAGGTAAAACATAGAAAGGAAACACCGAGGTCGCAAAATAGTCAGACTAGAGCTTCTAGCTTAGGGCGGAGAGTTAAGGTAAGTGGGTCTGCAGTTTCTAGTTTACAGCAGAGAGTTGAGGTAAGGGAGAAAACAGTTTCTGGCACATGGCGGAGAGTTGAGGTAAGTGAGGCTGTAGTTTCTAGCTTAGGGCGGAGAGTTGAGGTAAATGAGGCTGCAGTTTCTAGCTTACGGCGGAGAGCCGAGGTGAGTGAGGCGGCAGTTTCTAGCTTAGGTTGGAGAGTTTAGGTAAGTGAGATTGTAGTTTCAATTTTAGGGCGGAGAGTTTAGGTAAGTGAGGCTGTAGTTTCTAGCTTACAGCGGAGAGTTGAGGTATGAGATGCTTTAGTTTCTAGCTTAGGGCAGAGAACTGAGGTAAGTAAGGGTGCAGGTTCTAGCTTAGGACGGAGAGTTGAGGTAAATGATGCTGCAGTTGTTAGCTTTGCGTGAAGAGTTGAGGTAAGTGAGGCTGCAGTTTCTAGCTGGGGTTAGAGATTTGGGATAAATGAGGCTGTAGTTTCTAGCTTTGCGCGAAGAGTTGAGGTAAGTGAGGCTGCAGTTTCTAGCTTAGGTAGGAGAGTTGAGGTAAGTGAGGCTGTGGTTTCTAGCTTAGGTTAGAGAGTTGAGGTGAGTGAGGCTGTAATTTCTAGCTTATGTTGGAGAGTTGAGACAAGTGAGGCTGCAGTTTCTAGTTTAGGTTAGAGACTTGAGGTAAGTGATACTGCGGTTTGTAGCTTAGGTTAGAGAGTTGAGGTAAGTGAGGCTGTAGTTTCTAGTTTATGTTTGAGAGTTAAAGGAAGTGAGGCTGTATTTTCTAGCTTACAGCAGAGAGTTGAGGTAAGTGAGGCTGCAGTTTGTAGCTTAGGTTAGAGAGTTGAGGTAAGTGAGGCTGCATTTTCTAGCTTAGGTTAGAGAGGTGAGGTAAGTGAGAATGTAGTTTCTAGCTTATGTTGGAGAGTTGAGACAAGCTGAGGCTGCAGTTTCTAGCTTATGTTGGAGAGTTGAAGTAAGTGAGGCTGTAGTTTCTAGCTTAGGTTGGAGAGTTGAAGAAAGTGAGGCTGCAGTTTCTATCTTAGGTTGGAGAGTTGAGGCAAGTGAGGCTGCAGTTTCTAGCTTAGGTTAGAGAGTTGAGGTAAGTGAGGCTGTTGTTTCTAGCTTAGGTTGGAGAGTTGAAGCAAGTGAGGCTGCAGTTTCTAGCTTATGTTGGAGAGTTGAGGTAAGTTAAGATGTGGTTTCTAGCTTAGGTTGGAGAGTTGAGGTAAGTGAGGCTGTAGTTTCTAGCTTAGGTTGGAGAGTTGAGGTAAGTGAGGCTGTAGTTTCTAGCTTAGGTTAGAGAGTTGAGGCAAGTGAGGCTGTAGTTTCTAGCTTAGGTTGGAGAGCTGAGGTAAGTGATGCTGCAGTTTCTAGCTTGGGGTGGAAAGTTGAGTTAAGTGAGGCTGTAGTTTCTAGCTTAGATTGGAGAGTTTAGGGTAAAAGAGGCTGCAGTTTCTAGCTTAGGTTGGAGAGTTGAGGTAAGTGATGCTGCAGTTTCTACCTTAGAGTGGAAAGTTGAGGTAAATTCCGTTTTATTTTGTAGATAGTCAGCAACAAACAGATGAGCTGGTTAGAGTAGATAAGTCCCAATATAGACTAGCTAAGAATAAGAGTAAATTATGGAAGGCTTGCTTCCTGGAAAAAGAGACAGGCGTCTATCAGCGGCTGGCCGAGTGGCTAGAATGCCGGATTCTCCTTCGGGAGACCCGGGTCCGAATCCTCGGTAAGGTGTGGATTTTTTTCAGTCGGGGGCAAAAAGAAAACTCTAACCTGCACAGTTTGCAGCAACTACACTAGCGAGACGGCCTTAATTCCTCAGGCTCAACACCTCGTACACCTCAAGGTTCTATAGGCAGTAAAAGACTCACAGACACATTGGACATGTAGATGCATGAGGCGGGAGAAATGACAAGAGATCGAGAGTCTTTTCAGAGATCCGCGATCTTCTATATAATGAGCTACTTACTACTTAAGAACACGAATTGGCTACAGAAGTAAAGGAGTTATACGACAGGCAACTCAATTCTATGCTACTTTGCAACCAAGGATATTGAGCATAGAAATCATTTCCTTTTTCGAACGTTCTATCTGACTGTAATAAACGGCTAGACTTGTGCAGTAACATTAGTAGACATACGGGCAACACTTATGCAACATTCTTTCAGTTGCATATCCTTTACATGACGTCGCGGTCAACCCCAGCATTTTTTGCTGTTTGTGATCTCTTGGCAAGTTTACGTTCAGTAGTTTGCCTTTGCTTTCTTAATGACCGGGGCTAATACCATTTCGTAAAATCAAACGCAAGGCAGTCTGCTGCCAAATCGCCTACAGCTGTGTGTAGAACGCGGTATGCGGGATTACAAACTGCGCTCGTAGCACCTTTGCCACGCAGCCGGTACCTCTAATACACACAGTGCAAAAATCCATCGCCCACTTACAAAACATTTTCTTTTATGCATATTCTTCGCCCTTTGATTTCTGTTTATTTAAGTGTTGCGGGCTTGTGCAAGCATTACATAGTTATTTACTCATTTTTGGGGAGTGCCCTAATGGATTTGTGGGCTAAATATAGAGAAAGCTGTCAGTTGCCGTGAAAAGCTGTTAATTACTGTGAGAAAAAGAGTATTGGAGTGCTACATAAATCCTGTACTGTTGTATGCAATTAAAACAAGGACAGTAAGCAGGCAAGCTGAGAAACATCTAATGGAAATGCTGCATTTAGTGAAAAAGGACTTAAGCTTGAATACTAGGACGACAGAAGTCATCGCGACACAAAGAAGCAGATCGTGCTTAAATGTACAATTAAAGTCAATGGAGTTATTTTGGGGCAAGTGCAGAAATTCATGTATCTAGGCACTTGGATAACAACAGGTGAAAGATGCATTACAGGAATAAAGAACAGAATACGACAATCACATATTGTATTATATCAAATGAAAAACCATATATTATGCAATAACTCCTTGTTATTTGAAATTAGAAAAATAATTCGTGCATGTTACATAGACCCAGTTTAACATATGGCTTTGAATCCAGGACAATTAGTAAACAAGCCAAGAAAATCCCTAGAGACTTTGGAGATGTGGTTTTATAGAAAAATGCTGAAAATTCCCTGGACAGGCAAAATGGGCAATCTGGGCATTCTGAGGGAGGCTAAGTCGCAAAGACAACTTATCACGGGACACTAAGTAGCAAAGACAACTTATCGCAAATGTCAGAAAGAGGCAGTCTTCATTTTTGGTCACATTATACGTCAAAAATTGAAACACGTTGTGACAACTGTAAATATTTTTGTAAAAGTGAGTGAAGAAGACACCGAAAGAAAATTCTTGACAGTCTTGTGTCTTGTCATGGAAGGGAGTCAAACCACGAATTGATACATGCCATTGGAGATTGCAAGATGTGAAGAGGCATGATAGGCTAAGCCACTCGGCAAGGCACGTGATATTGATTATGAATGATGTGTGCATGAAGCGAGGATAGTAAACAGGCAAGCTGAAAAACCCTAATGAAAGCGAAACTTGCTTCTGGTGAAAAATGCAAAGAAATGCAATAAAGTATTTTTTTTTTAAATGGCTACGTTTTCCATCTTGCAAAAGTCTACCCTTGCCATGGCGATTATTGCTATAATATCTACACGCCATCTTCCGTCAGATGTTATGACTGTTCCAAGATAGTGTACCGATTCACCAACTCAAGAAATTTCCCATTTACTTGGATCTTACATTGTAACATTTCTTTCTACTTAGAGATGACCATGATTTACGTTTTCTTACAATCTAATTCTAGCTTCAACGTCGGCAACGACCGCTTGTGGTGGAAAAGCTCGTCTTGCAAGGACCATGCTTCTCAGCGATAGCAAGGGTCCAGAGGCAGACCAAAGCCTTATTAGAAAGAGGCCAGAGGAAGAGCTGGCTTCCGCTGGAAGCATGCAGGAGGGTGGGTCCGCAAGCCTTAAACGGAGCACGAAAAGGGCATCACGGCAGCAACAAAGTCTACTTACAGGGGAATGGCTAGCCACCAAGGCAGAGGAGAAGAAGCTGGCTTTCTCAAGGCCAGTTACGGTGCTGTATCAACGTTGGTATATGCAGCGGGTGCAGACACACCGAGCGATGTCGTCAAGGCAAATGTCTCGATAAATACGCTCGACAGGAGAAAAACGGCAGGGAGTCATGATCCAGTCGGGCCCGACTCCTGAGAGTGTAAAGAAGGTACTGAGGCCGAAACATTCGGTGAGGGGTGAACAACATCTGATGATCAGAAACCTCATGTTGCTCCCCGGAGAAGTTTTACCACATTGCCCCGATTTATCCAACTGAACACAAGCACAGAAAACTGTTATGTCGAAAGAAATCTTGCAGCCACCATAAGAGAAACATGAAGGCTTCAATCATACCAGGAACAATCCTTTTTCGTTTGGCTGGGAGGCTAAAATACAAGAGGCCCTACTTTCTGAGAAGATTTATATCAGATGTGCAACAACTGATACACGACAATTCGCGTCCAAATGACGTAATCAATCATCTACACCAGTGGTTCTCAACCTTTTTTGGCCCATGCCCCCCTTCACCATACGTTGAGGATGTCATTCCTCTCCTTTCGTATTTCCTCCCTATAAATGTAAAAATGGAAGCTAATTATAATAACACATACTAGAACAAGTTTAGACGTCTACATAAAACGTGATTTGTGGGTCTACTTACGTTATAACACGAATTTCAGAAGGGCGAGGAGTACAGAACCGTAAAGTATGGAAGAAAAAAAAATATCAAGTAATCGGTTCTTGTATTAAAGCGATCTTGAAATAACTGATCTACACGAAAGGCTCTGCGCTAAGAGGCAAAAGTGCCTGGGATTGATAGTGAAGATAAACGGACAGTGTGTAATGCAGGAGAGCCTGGCATATGATATAACATCTAGTCTGAGAATAAAAGCGGAGGAAGTCACGGTGGCGTTACGTTGGCTGCAAACATGTGTCGTTATTGCAACGGACCATATAGTATGCTGAGTAGAGTGGAAACAGGCATGCTTCGTGGAACGTGGCATGCCTCCATTTAAAAAAATTAATAATAATAGTAATGAGACAGTAGGGAAAGTGGTTTTCACATACTGCCTCAGTTTACTAGAGGGCAATGACTGGAATGATTTTGAGACAGAAAGTTCACCAACCAGTATAAGTTCAAAATTAGTGAGTGACCGGGCGCTGACTTGATCACGGCCTCCTAACCGAGAGTTTACCTTTCGTTGTTAGTGAAATGAGAAATTCAGGAAACATGAAGCCAAACGTAGCATAGGCTTTGTGGGGAACTGTCAGTTTGGGCAAGAAATACAACGGAGGGGCAGATTTATAGCAGTGGGAATGTGCTTGAGCTGGGAAATCTAATTTAAAGAGCATGAACTCAAACAAGGACGATAAACTCAGGACCATGAACTTCAGAGACAATGTAGATTTGGGTTAATGATATGATAATAAGATGCAAATTGAAGCAGGGTACGCGAAGTACTGATTGGATGACAAGGGACAGCGACGTCACGTGATTCAAGAAAGAAGCGCCAAGTATATCGTTATATATACTTTGGGATCCAGTCAGTTTGGAGAGTCGAGAAGGAGAGAGGACAGTTAATAGTGGACTCCGGGAGCGGCGGGGGGGCTGAGCCCTCTTGGGGCAGCCCAAGGAACATAGTAACAGGACTTCAGAAATTGTGGCTAATCCGTGCCCAAGTCTGTATAGTATCTGTAGGAGGAGGAAGTGAAGGAAGACGGACAAGCGCCCATGCTAGAATTCGTCTGAATCACTGATAGGAGTGAGAGCGACTAAGGATCTGTGAACGGAACCTACCCAAGGCAGATAAGCCAAAGAAGGGAAAGACACGCAGAGTCCGAGGGTCGTTAAAGTGCAAGAAAGCCACTTGAGTTAAGAGGACCGCCAGCTAAGGAGACCGCTCGTTAGTTGCAGTAGATGGCTAAACGTCAAACAGGACGACCATAGCCAGGAACACTGCGGTTGGAACCACGCAGGAGACTAAAGGTCAGATATGACAATAAGGTCAAGTGGGATCCACGACAAGCGATTGATTGGGCAGAGACAAATGAAACCCAGGAGGACGACCATAAAACCCACTGGATGGCAGAAGAAGAATGTAAGTTGACATAAGACTTAGACCTAATTAGTTTAGTTGTATATTATAAATCAGGTACTTTAGTTTAGAGAGCTATAGCAAACTACTGTAGGTAAGTTTACCGAATAATTATGAGCAGTCGAAAAAGGATTAGGATTGGATGCGACGTCCTGCAAATTACGTATATATAAATGGCTGGTCTATAGTGTTGGGAGTCATATTAATCGGAGAGATAAGCAGAGTGTGGATAAACTGTATATGTTCATGTAAACTTAGCCATTAGCCTACAAGATTAATGAGAACTAGGCTAGTGCAAGTGCATGTAAATACGAAGAGATGGCAGTATTGCAAGAATATAGACACAGCGACCAAACACAGCAGACGACAGAAGAAGATAGCCAGGCACTCGCGATCGCTAGGTCAACCAGACAATAGGGGCAGGTGAGATCGTTGGCCAGAGACGGGGCGGGCACAGGAAAGAATGCGTGTCTTTTGTTAACTGGACATAGGTGAAAGGAGGTCGCGCTTCTGCGGTTGTGTAGCTAAGGTGTAGTTAGGCTGGCCCGGCGTGGTACAGACAGCGAGTTCAGATCTTCGGGTGAATGGTTAAATACTTAATGTTGGCTGTAGGCGGCGCGTTGGGAAATAGGCGATAATAATGTTAGTTAAATATATATAGACGATAGATTACTGTGTTTACAATAAGGTTCTTAATTTATGTTATGGCTAAGATATACTAATACTAGTATAGATAAAGAAGAGATAGATGTTAAGGACTTTGTAGGTAGTGAAAGACTAAGGTTTATTCTCACATAAAACTCACGGGTATTGTTTTATAATGTTTCAGACATTGTCTGGGTAAACAGTTACCCGCTGAACAAGTTGGATGGGAGCGAATTAATTCCCTGGGTATATGGATTGATGGATCAATCTGTGGATCAATGGGTGTTTGGGCTGAATACATGTACCACTGATAAGCCTACGGAGAGATAGTTATGAAACAAAGGCCGGTGTAATTCCTAGATTTAGTCCTTTTCTTCATGCGGTTAGGAGGTGGTAGTAGGTAATGATTCCCTAACATCTGGTTGTATAGTTTATTACATTATCTACCTCCCCTTGTGGCGTCATGCAGTATTGTGTTGTTTTTTGGAGTCGATTATACATAAATGTGTCTTCAATGCATGTACTGGTTACTTTATGTGATTATACTGTAGATTGTCACTCTGTTACCGTTCAGAAGAAAATAAATATGTTTGAGTTGCCTTTTATTTCGACTTGTCAGTCTGAGATTGTGTAGATTATAGTAGTTTAGAGACATTGTGAGGTGGGCTGTACACTTCTCCTATAACCTGATGACATACACCACGAGACATTGATGGTGCAATAGTAATTAACTATTGTTCTCACGCGGAAACACGAACCTACATCTGTCGTATCCCTCACTCTCATCCTCTTTTTCTCCTTCTCTCTCTTCGTCTTTCTTTACTATCAAAGGTAGTGTGTAGTAGGCAGAGTTCGACTGAGGAACGAACTTTTAGGCTTCACACTTATCTTAAATCATTCTTTTCTTTCTCTCCTCTCTCTTCTCCCTCCCTCCTCTCTCTCTTCTTCCTCCTTTTTTTCCTATTGATCACAAATGGCGTCGTCTGGCAAGGATTGTTTCCAGAATGATCTGGGGTTCCTATTGTAGTCCAGGAGTTCCCAGAATATTCCATGTGAACTTTGTCTCGTCGGTGTCAGGTTATACTATATAGTAAGATCGTATACATAGATTTGTCGCTTACAGTCAGTAGTTCGTGATTGCCTGCTCGATAGTTGTCTCAGTAAGTGCTCCTTTACTAGGCTACTTATCTCATAGCTGGTTGGTAAATTGTCTAACTGTCTGTCGGCGAGGTTTCTACTAAGTCTGTTCAGTTAGAAACTCTTGTGTAAAGTACACCGGCCAAACAACCTTGCTCCAAGAATACAGGAAAACCCACTACAACAAAATACCCAGGGATAGCCAACTCAGAAGGAGAGTCAGCGCAGCGGAATCTGTCCGAAATGAGCTCAGACGACAGCTGAGCAGAGCAAGTCAACGTAAGGGTGGTCTTATCTTGTTATCGTTAAAGGACAAGTTCCTCTTTTCAGTGCACGTTAAGGACTAACTCACTGATTGAAGGGTATCACAATAAAATACCCCACCGTTATACCAAGGCCACCCACTCTTCGTCCAGGAAGTAGAGTCATGATTGACGACAGGGTATGGCAAGTGAAACCCAGAGCCATGCAAAGTATAAGAACAATTCCCACACCTGACATGCAGAGAAAACCAAACCTGTGGCTGTGCGGGGACGGATGTCAGTTAGTTTGTCGGGAAGGCAGCTGTTTGCCTGGCTGAACTCAATACGTCTGGTGGCAGTGGCAACCTCTGAAACCATCAGGACAATATGTTTCAACTCCCCCCCCCCCCCTTTTTTCCTTCTGCAGAAGAGAACAGAGCGAGACGGGTTGTGCCAAACGTTAACAATGGCACATGTGCATACCAGAAATTCACGCATGAACAATTAGATCATCAAGAGGGGATATTCCCCTGTGTTTTATTTAGTGAGTTTATTATGGCTGTTGTGAAGAGACAAATGACAGTGTAATTCGTGGTAGTTAGAATATCCCTTTTTTTTTAGAGGCGGGAACAGAGGTGGAATTCATCCTACCAGCGTGTTCAGGATACCAGAATTAGACATGTTAACAGTGTTGGGCAGTGAATGACAAGTGACGCCCTATATTTCTGCCCGTGCATATAGAATAGACACAAAGAGACAATCGTAGAAATTCAGTGAAGGGAAACGGAATCCAGAGAGCACCCGCAAGCAGAAACATATTCTTTATATATTTATTTCAGCATGAGGCAATGAACAGTAGTTTAATAATTAGTTAAACGTTCGTGGTGTAGTGTTGGTTCATAAATGAATGACAATTTTGTTGTAGTCACGTGCATATGGGTAGTAGCGTTTAGCCATCCTTTGTTTGTTTTACAGGTTCATGAATGTAGTTAGAAACATGTTATTGTGTTGTTTAAATGAATATGACTACTTGATAGGATCAACTGTTGTGGAGCAGTTAGCTCCCTTGTTAGTTCCATAGCGGAAGTTGTCAAGTCGGGTACGCGAATGCTTTTATTTTTGTGTGGGCCTCACTATCGTGTTGGGCAGACACAACTGTAGTATTGGGTGTCATAGTGACAACACACAGTTCAACGTCGTGCCAGGAGGCCAAGAAGTCCATTTATAATCTGAGATTGCCCGGGTAGATGTTAATGCGGGTATATGTTTGTTTTTAATGTGAAGGGGCATGGCGAAGAATACATGTTAGCGCCATGTCCGGGAACTGGGCACACATTTTTTTTTAGAGTTATTTCAGCGCCAAGACAATGGAGCACGATGTCCAACGACTGGGCGCACATTTGTTTTTATGTCGAAAGCTGTTTCATGATATATGTTTGGTTTGTTTCTATGACCACTAAATATTGTGCACTTACAGTAGGGGCTGATGTGTTTTTGTGTACATCGGCGGTGATTGTGAAGATTGTAGCTTCAGGCTGATGGTCCTTGCGAATAGGGGAGAATTGGTTGTTTTATTATGTGTGGTGACCAGGCATTTGCCTGTCGTGTCACAGGAATTGTTACAATGTTTTTTTTTTCAGATTCAAGGATGACTACATATGTCCTAGTGGGTAGCACCGATGTGAATTTGATTGTTGGTTTTGTTGTTGTTACAGGGGAGTGGCATATTAAGTAAATGCCTATATTGACGTTGTTTTATTAATTGTGGTGCCCCTAAGTATTGCACCCATTGATTGATGATTTTGTTTTCTGGGGAATCCCCGGCATGCCAGGTATTGGACTGTTTTATTGATGATATTACTTGATTACTATGTTGCTACGAGGCACGCCAGAAGACGAACAAGATTTAACTGCCTTATGCACTGGGAGAGCAGGGGAAGCAGCCAGTATTTTTTATTATTATTATTATTTGGGGTGGAAGTTCCAAAAAGAGTTTTCCCCTTAGGCATCCAATATTGTTTATGAGGAATGTCAGATGCGGAGCCAGGGCTTCGATCTCAAGGAGGAATGACGGTATATTGATGGTGGGACCCATCAACTTTTGGTAGGTGGGTATGAGACAGTAGGGAAAGTGGTTTTCACATACTGCCTCAGTTTACTAGAGGGCAATGACTGGAATGATTTTGAGACAGAAAGTTCACCAACCAGTATAAGTTCAAAATTCGTGAGTGACCGGGCGCTGACTTGATCACGGCCTGCTAACCGAGAGTTTACCTTTCGTTGTTAGTGAAATGAGAAATTCAGGAAACATGAAGCCAAACGTAGCATAGGCTTTGTGGGGAACTGTCAGTTTGGGCAAGAAATACAACGGAGGGGCAGATTTATAGCAGTGGGAATGTGCTTGAGCTGGGAAATCTAATTTAAAGAGCATGAACTCAAACAAGGACGATAAACTCAGGACCATGAACTTCAGAGACAATGTAGATTTGGGTTAATGATATGATAATAAGATGCAAATTGAAGCAGGGTACGCGAAGTACTGATTGGATGACAAGGGACAGCGACGTCACGTGATTCAAGAAAGAAGCGCCAAGTATATCGTTATATATACTTTGGGATCCAGTCAGTTTGGAGAGTCGAGCAGGAGAGAGGACAGTTAATAGTGGACTCCGGGAGCGGCGGGGGGGGGGGGGGCTGAGCCCTCTTGGGGCAGCCCAAGGAACATAGTAACAGGACTTCAGAAATTGTGGCTAATCCGTGCCCAAGTCTGTATAGTATCTGTAGGAGGAGGAAGTGAAGGAAGACGGACAAGCGCCCATGCTAGAATTCGTCTGAATCACTGATAGGAGTGAGAGCGACTAAGGATCTGTGAACGGAACCTACCCAAGGCAGATAAGCCAAAGAAGGGAAAGACACGCAGAGTCCGAGGGTCGTTAAAGTGCAAGAAAGCCACTTGAGTTAAGAGGACCGCCAGCTAAGGAGACCGCTCGTTAGTTGCAGTAGATGGCTAAACGTCAAACAGGACGACCATAGCCAGGAACACTGCGGTTGGAACCACGCAGGAGACTAAAGGTCAGATATGACAATAAGGTCAAGTGGGATCCACGACAAGCGATTGATTGGGCAGAGACAAATGAAACCCAGGAGGACGACCATAAAACCCACTGGATGGCAGAAGAAGAATGTAAGTTGACATAAGACTTAGACCTAATTAGTTTAGTTGTATATTATAAATCAGGTACTTTAGTTTAGAGAGCTATAGCAAACTACTGTAGGTAAGTTTACCGAATAATTATGAGCAGTCGAAAAAGGATTAGGATTGGATGCGACGTCCTGCAAATTACGTATATATAAATGGCTGGTCTATAGTGTTGGGAGTCATATTAATCGGAGAGATAAGCAGAGTGTGGATAAACTGTATATGTTCATGTAAACTGAGCCATTAGCCTACAAGATTAATGAGAACTAGGCTAGTGCAAGTGCATGTAAATACGAAGAGATGGCAGTATTGCAAGAATATAGACACAGCGACCAAACACAGCAGACGACAGAAGAAGATAGCCAGGCACTCGCGATCGCTAGGTCAACCAGACAATAGGGGCAGGTGAGATCGTTGGCCAGAGACGGGGCGGGCACAGGAAAGAATGCGTGTCTTTTGTTAACTGGACATAGGTGAAAGGAGGTCGCGCTTCTGCGGTTGTGTAGCTAAGGTGTAGTTAGGCTGGCCCGGCGTGGTACAGACAGCGAGTTCAGATCTTCGGGTGAATGGTTAAATACTTAATGTTGGCTGTAGGCGGCGCGTTGGGAAATAGGCGATAATAATGTTAGTTAAATATATATAGACGATAGATTACTGTGTTTACAATAAGGTTCTTAATTTATGTTATGGCTAAGATATACTAATACTAGTATAGATAAAGAAGAGATAGATGTTAAGGACTTTGTAGGTAGTGAAAGACTAAGGTTTATTCTCACATAAAACTCACGGGTATTGTTTTATAATGTTTCAGACATTGTCTGGGTAAACAGTTACCCGCTGAACAAGTTGGATGGGAGCGAATTAATTCCCTGGGTATATGGATTGATGGATCAATCTGTGGATCAATGGGTGTTTGGGCTGAATACATGTACCACTGATAAGCCTACGGAGAGATAGTTATGAAACAAAGGCCGGTGTAATTCCTAGATTTAGTCCTTTTCTTCATGCGGTTAGGAGGTGGTAGTAAGTAATGATTCCCTAACATCTGGTTGTATAGTTTATTACATTATCTACCTCCCCTTGTGGCGTCATGCAGTATTGTGTTGTTTTTTGGAGTCGATTATACATAAATGTGTCTTCAATGCATGTACTGGTTACTTTATGTGATTATACTGTAGATTGTCACTCTGTTACCGTTCAGAAGAAAATAAATATGTTTGAGTTGCCTTTTATTTCGACTTGTCAGTCTGAGATTGTGTAGATTATAGTAGTTTAGAGACATTGTGAGGTGGGCTGTACACTTCTCCTATAACCTGATGACATACACCACGAGACATTGATGGTGCAATAGTAATTAACTATTGTTCTCACGCGGAAACACGAACCTACATCTGTCGTATCCCTCACTCTCATCCTCTTTTTCTCCTTCTCTCTCTTCGTCTTTCTTTACTATCAAAGGTAGTGTGTAGTAGGCAGAGTTCGACTGAGGAACGAACTTTTAGGCTTCACACTTATCTTAAATCATTCTTTTCTTTCTCTCCTCTCTCTTCTCCCTCCCTCCTCTCTCTCTTCTTCCTCCTTTTTTTCCTATTGATCACAGTAATAATAATAATAATAATAATAATAATAATAATAATAATAATAATAATAATAATAATAATAATAATAAAAGATAGGGAGAATCCGTTGGATCTTTTCCCCGAGAGATACTGCTGTGTTGGGACACGAGCAGGCTGACAGATTGGCTGGATCTACACCTCTGGGTGGGGTATTGTGCGCGATAAGGTAGATGTAGCCAGAACTCTTTTGGATCGCGTGAACAGTTTGGAAAAACAGAAACCATCGTAGCCTGGAGAAAATGGTGCGGCAGACGGTGACTAGAGGATCTGGCCGATACTCAGTTCTCCGAGGAAAGATCAGACGGACACAATCAGATTGCAACTGGTACCATTAGTACTGGTACCCTTCGCGCGTTGTTGAAGATGAGGACGGAGAACATATGGGAATGTCCCGATGTCGTCTCTTAACATCTCTTGCGTCCATTCCATATTGCTGCGTTGTGGGTTTTGACTCGACTCCTCTCAAACAGCAGTGCTCTGTCCTTCTTATCACTGATTTTCTTCTGCATCCGTACGCCTTCAGACGTCAACCAATTTTTAGAAAGTCACCGAGTAATTAAAGAAAGCAGTAGCCAACTTAAGGCTGTTAGCTCCTCCATAGTTTATTTTTAAATGGTCCGGGTGAAGGCCAAAATTATTTTCTGATCTGTATACGTTGGACATGCTTGCGGTAAATTCTTCTTCTTCTTTCGTTCGCTTGAAATATGTCTATATCTGCAATGTCGTCTCTTGCATGAATTGAACTGGTTTTTTTTCAGTTAACACAGTGGTCCATAGAGTTTATCTTCCACTGTCGTCTCTCTAGGCCAGAAGGTTTGCCTAGATATGTTATATTTTGGGCAGTCTTGGAGTATGTGCTCTGCTGTCTGCGACGCCAATCCACATAGCTGTTTCACCAATCTTGAATTTTGTATACATGTGGTTGCGTAATCTATTGTGTCCTGTTCTGAGGCGCAGAATAATGACTTGTTCTGGTCTGTCCATAACGTGGTAGTCATCTTGAGCAGGTTTGAATCAATTCCAGTTACCTCAGCGTTGTTTTCTATCTTTAGTTTATTATTTATTTTGGCAGTTGGAAATCGAAAATGAGTAGCTTAACGGCGCTGCCCAGGCAACATTTTGAATTAAAAATCTACCCAAAGTATTTCAGTATCCTCGCCGGTGCTACGGAGTTCGTGCACTGAGCTGAGATTCTCCGGACTCAGGCTTGAGTTAGGAGTCGAACGGAGCACTTATGGGTTACACCCGTGTGCCGTGATGTTGATCCGGCGACTAAACTAAATTTAGGTTATTAAACAAATGATATCCCATACAGTGTGTCCCGTGAGGAATCGAAAGATTACTTGTTCATTTCGATGGATTTGGTAATGTGCATCATTTTTCTGACGGTCTGAATTCTCTTATTCCCACTTGATTCTATAAATGACTGTTACAGACCTCCTGGTCGCATTGTGGGTTATGTCTCTCACTGGTCCACGTTGAACTAACCAACCCCCTACCTCAGCACCTTAAGTTTAAGCGCAAGTGTATTTCCGAAGATTACTGTTATGCGATTGCTTTACGATGTTAAGGTTGCTGGTCGTATTAATGGTGATTATTTTGGGATGAAGAATTTCAGAAGAAAAAGAAGTGCAAGGACATTTATTGTCAACACTAAACGAGGCTGCACTGTCAATCAGGGGTGTAAAAAGAACCTGGCAGTTGTTTATCTGGTTTTCTTTAATGAAGTGGGTGTCTGGTTTCAAAACTAGTCTCGTGATTTCCTCATTCATAATTCTGTTACTTCCGCAGCTCTTCCAAGGCAGTTCATTGCTGCTGTCATGAATTTACACTCACTGGTTGCAGCAATGGAGTCATCATTGGAGGACGAAACATCAATACCATTAGATATGCAGATACAGTATTGATTGCAGACAATGAGCAGGATCTGTAACAATTAGTAGATGCGGTTGTTGCACACAGTGAACAACTGGGGTAAGAATTAAATTGTAAAAAGACACAGATTATGGTCGTCATTAACAAGAAAGAAGCACCACAATGTAATATACAAGTAAATGAGAATATTCTTCAACAAGTGAATCGATACAATTATCTCGGAAGTCTTAACATCTGATGGGAGATGCCTTGAAGAGATTAGAACAAGAATCGTCATGGCGAAAGTAGCCTTTAGGAAGATGAAAAACATTCTGACCAATAAAAATGTCAATTGAAACGAGAAAAAGAGTTGATGTGCTACATAGAGCCTGTACTTTTGTATAGATGTGAAACGTGGACAATGAAAAGTCAAGCTGAAAAACATCTCCTGGCTGTGGAAATGTGGTTTCTGAGGAGAATGCAAAGAATTCCATGGACAGACAGAAAAACCAAAGACAAGTAATACAGGAAACAAATGAAAATCGTAAATTGATTAGAGAAATTAGACGTAGACAGTCAAAATTTTTTGGACATGTTATGAGAAGAAATGAATTGGAGAACTTGACAACTGGCAAGATCAAAGGGAACAAACCAAGGGGAAGACCAAGAAGAAAATACCCGGATGGCTTGGCCAAATGGCATGGTCGAGACAGGAACACTGAGTTGATCCACGACTCTGGTGATCGAGTGAAATGGCGAGTCATGACCGCCCACGCTTTCCCGGCATGGCACATGATGGATAGTTGCAGCAGGAGTCCATACTTAACGTTGGTAGCTTAATGTTGGCTACAAAATAGTTATAAGATTTGCTTTAGTATTTAAGGGTATTACGCACAGTGTACCTGTGCGGGCTGTTGGATTGCCGAGACTCCTGTCTATTCTACTTTTCACATTGGACAGTGGGGAGCATTTTGTGCGATATTCACTGGCACAGGAAAGGAGCATAATGGGGACGACCCGCTACCGTAAAGTTGGAACCTCAACTACTAACTTACTTACTTAAGGGTATCTTTCTATGAGAAAAAAAAAAGTGGTGATAGTTGTTACAATGCCTGATTTGCTTTTGCACAACGTGTTGATTTATCTATCTCTATACTCTTTTGAAGTGAAAATTGACCATAGATATTCAAAATCGGTTTATTTCCGAATATGAAATGTCTTTTTAATAACAGGATTTCTGACTGTCTGCCTACCACCATTGTCTCTGTCTTTTCAATGCTTATTTTCAAATTATATTTCTCACACTAGGAACTGGCTAGATTTAGATGGTTCTGAACGCTTATTTGATCTTCTAACACTGGTCGTCCTAACATAATAATTCTGAAATGTTTTATTCTTACTTTGCTCTCTTCTTATCTGCATATAATGTCAACTTAATTCTGTCAAAGTTTTTTTGTGATCTATAAATGCGACTTCAGAGGTCTTATGTTCATTTTTTTCTGCCTGTGTCTTAAGTGTGAACAGTACACCAATCCACTTAATGAAAATTTGCATGTGGCCTACTCTTCTGTATGGATGTAAATCGTGGAAAATAATTAAATGGTGAAGAAACTAGAGGAGACATGTGGTTTTTGAGAATGATAATATAATGGATGCCGGTCTCCCTGGCGAAGGAGTTAATATCTTTCTCTGTAGTCCCATATATCCACGTGAGGAACATAGCTGCGCGAGATTCGGCAGTGGATCACGTCGCATCGGTTACTTACGGGGGTATGTGAGCCGGTCGCTTAGAAATCAATGGCAAACTACTGAGCGTAATCTTGCCAAGAACATCAACAACAGCTGAAAATGCTGGTGTTGACTGCAACGACCTGTAAGGGATATGCAACTATAAAAAAAAATATGGTGGACAGAGAAGAAGAAAAATAATGAGGTATTAAAAGCTGCAGGTACTGAAATTTTATTCAAGAAAAAGAAATATCTATAAATCAGGTTTGTGATCTAGAGACCATCAATTATGAACAAGAGTAGACGGACTGGCACAATGTAATGGCCATGTAATGGAATGAACAGGCTGATAGGCTGGCAGAGAATGCACCTGTTGGTAGTCGATTACCTATGGACAAGGGAGAGGTGGTCGTGCGCCTGTGGGACCAGGTGGAAAAAGTGGAGGAACAGATTGAGAATCCGGAAAGGATGAGATGGGGGGAGGGGGAGAGAGAGAGAGAGGATCGGTAAGGGTTCTGGAAGAACCTCAAAACTGACAAGGAAGACCAGGAGAACTTTCAATCAGATAGCGGTGGGAACGATTAGAAGTGTGACTCTTCACTGGCTGTTGAACAAGGAGACGGAGCGCATAAGGGAATGTCCTGAGTGCAGTGATGTTGGTTCTTAACTCAACTCAACAAAGCCATGAAAAATGAAATTACAGAACATAATAGAATAGATGTAACGGAGAAATTAGCCCTACTTGGGAACTACTCGTCAAAAAATGCAGAAAAGACAAAGAAAGCTGTATTGTGGAAAGCTTCAAGATGTGTTGAGTAAGTAGTTGTATAAACAGAGGATTGAAGAATCATGGTGACCATGCAAATTTACATGCAGATTTTGTGCCTAGCATATTTCACTGCATTTTGTTAGGTGCATGTTGCAGAGTTATATGAAGTGAATAAATGAATAATACCTGGGCTAACATTCTAAGTGCCTAGTCGCTGATATTGTTTGAAGGTGAAGAACGTAATCCCTATGAAGCCTGAGATTTAATAGGAAGTCCTGTTTACATAGCAATGGCTGGAATCCCTTAATTGATAATGCTTCAATATATTTATTAAATTCTACCTACAGTAACTTTAGAAGTTGAGAATCTACAATTCCTGATAAGTCTAATATCTGGGCCATTTCCAATTTCAGTATTTCTGCAAGTCATTTCTAATATACTGTGTTCTCACATGTGGCACAATTATCAGTAATTAAGTGAATCTGTGTTGAAATTACCAGTATTAGTAAGAAGTAAGTATGTGCTGACTTGTGATGGAATTATCAAAAACAAGTGAATATCTGTGTAGACATGCGAAGAGATTATCAGTTATAAGTAAGTCCGTGTAGCAAATGTGTGTGTTGACATGTGATTTAATTACCAGTAATAAGTGAATCTGTGTGTGATGGAATTACCAGTAATAAGTGAATGTGTGTGTGATGGAATTACCAGTAATAAGTGAATGTGTGTGTGTGATGAAATTACCAGTAATAAGTGAATCTGTGTCTGACATGTGACAAAATCATCAGTAATGAGCAAATGTGTGTTCATATGTGGTGGAATTATCATTTATAAGTCAATATGAAGCAAAGAACTTCAAATTAGTAGTACCAATTATGTCCAAAATGTACTCTGTAAAATAACGAACCAAAACGTAGTCCTACAAATAAGTTTATGAAAATGTGGGTGCACACATCTAAGTACCTATTCCCATATACTGCCATTAAGGCAATAGCTATCATCACCAAGCGCTTTGCAAACTGGCATGGGCGATCATGCATCTCCACACCTTGCAATCTCAAATAGCATGCATTAATTTGTGTGCTAACATCTTTCCATGCCATGACAAGGCTGTCAAAGAATCTTCTCTCATTGCCTTCCCTTATCTTTCTGTCCACAAATGTTTCCAGTTGTCACATGTTCCAGCTTTTCACTTTTCATGTGGTCTAAAAATGTTGTGTATCAAACTTTGTAATGTTAGATGAGGTTCTGTGGCTTTGCCTCTTTAAAAGCACATACTCATTTAGGTTGTGCAAGGAATATCTCATGCAAAACCACATCTCCGAGGCCTCGATCAATTTGTTTTTACCTCTTCACTAATTGTGGAGGATTACATTTAAGATTTTTACTAATTATAGAGGATTACATTTAGGGTTTTTACAAATTGTGGAGGATTACATTTAAGGTTTTTACTAATTGTGGAGGATTACATTTAAGGTTTTTACTAATTGTGGAAGATTACATTTATGGCTTTTACTAATTGTGGAGGATTACATTTAGGGTTACAGCCATAAGTTACAATGAGTTCTATCCAACATGAGAGAATTCATTTGTAACCTCCAATGATTGGGATTTATTACATAAGATGTTCATTTTATAAAATGTAGTTATCGCCCATCCTGTTCTTACCTCTGTGATGTATCTTCCATTTTACATTAAGCACGTGCCCAGACAGTTGATACAGCCATCAACATATATACACACACAGACAATATTTTCCAGTTTCACTTTTATTATAAACTTCTACATTACACAAATATCCACAAAAACAGACTGAACTGTGCTACGATTTAAGACCAAAAAAAACTTTCTACCAATATTGTCATTCCATTATTACAGATGTATTCATACTTGTAATATCACAGCAATACAAACATTGGCAGAAATAACCCCCACACTCCTTCCCTCAAGACACTGGTAAAAAGGTTACCACAAAATGTCACTAATCCACAGAGACCTATAGCAAATGACTAAAACTGCAACAGTAAATTTCATGAAATGCAAGGTTGTCTCAGATCTTACACTGCATTAGCACAAAATATTCAAACAAGATATATATACCAAAATATAGACATGGTTAGTGTTTGTGTACAGTGAGATAGTCTCCTCCTAAATAAGACATATTTTATCAAAGGAAAACTGGTTTTAATTTATTTTGTATAAAATGTCCAACACTGTGTAAATGCAGGCATATGAAACTACAGACTGTTGCTGTAGATAACATAAAATCAATTCTCAGATGGATTTATTACAGAAAAGTCTAGTTTTAAAGTACAGATGTGAATTATAGTTGCCATGGAACTACATACTATAACCTTGTGGGTATCCAGCAAGTAATTACCTGTAAGCATTGCAGTGTCCAAGTTATTTTGTCATTTTGTTTCTTACATCATTCTAGAAGTTATTTATTACACATCCTTAGAAAACTTCTATCACATTCTTCTGGAATATTACTGACTCATTTATATTGTTCAAGAAGGTCCATTATTTGTTTCTCCTTTCCATTCCATTTAATGTCCTTTCTATTATGTTTTCCACTCTTATTAAATAAACCAATGTCATTTTTTTTCTTCTTAAATACTGTGATGTTATCTGTCCGGCAGTCTCCACTGTGATTTTCTAATAAACTTCAGAATGTCTGCTAACTAGCACATTTGCTTCTATCATGACAATACAACAAACTACTTATTTCCATCTTGTTTATCCCCATGTAAACACTACTCTTAGAGCAATTGTCATTTTATACTTCATCATTACATTCCGTCATCTATGGTTTAATTCAATTACCGAATATAATACTCCATATCTTGTTTAAACGGATATGCCATACTATATGCAGCATAGCACCAACAAAATGGCTCAATTATGACCTCTACATAAATTTTACAATATAAAAATCAACATCAAGACAAGAGAATACCATCAATCCATTTCTTTACATTAAAGATTTAGTGATATTAAATTACCACACTAATTAAAACATTAAAAATGCACACAGAATAATAATATATATCTAAGCTGTGGAAGATATATGTGTGTGTATATATACAATGACTGGGGGGATGTTTACTAAAAGTTAATTTAGTACACTGACCAAACAAATACAGAAAATTAGTACTAATTGATTTCTCTGTTTCTTCTTTTAAGTGCCTAGTAAATCATCATGGGTGGTGTTCATTTCATGTTTAACCAGTTTATGCATGGAAAATGTCGCAAGCCATGATAAAATCTTTTTTTTCTCTCTCTGGCTTCATCAATCTCTTTTTCCATTAATCTTACCAGGTGTTATATATCTCATAAGGTCTTCACATGTGAAATTTTAATACCAAAAGAATGCACCACAAAAATTATGCATTTGAAAAAAACAAAGACAATTAGGATGTCTTATTACAAATTAATATCAAAATGCCATGAAAATTACAAGTAAAGATCAGCTTGTAAAACCAACTGATTATCATTTGTTCACACGAGTTTTGACTTTAGGTTTGGATATTAGAGTAGTAATGTGCTGAAACGAGTATTGTTATACAGCATGAGACAAAAGTAGACTAAATCATATGTTTTGAAAGCTCAGCAAATAGATTATAGTAACATCACATACTAATATTGACAATTGATGTTTGTACTAAACTAGGATAGCTCTATTCAAAAGATGTGTACTAGTATCATTGGTTGCAATGACCAGTGTATTAACAATCCAATCCACTTTATTTACAACAGCATTATTACCACCCTGTCTTATGTATATCCCCAAGACCAGCCTGCCTTTACATTATCGATACCAATTTAGTCTATAACAGAAACATCTTAACTTTGACACAAATTCATTTCTGAAGTCAGTATACTATTTTAAGGTTTATTTTCTCTGAAAAAAAATGCCAGTTGTTGCTACCAAGTTCAGCTGAATGAAAAAAGCCACAAATTCAACTTCATATTACTTACAAAACCAACTAACTAAGTAACTAACCAACTAAGATCTTTGGATAGATGTATTGACGGATGTAAGCAGCAATTTTAAAAAACTCAAGATTAACAACACACTATAGATTAGTCAAATCCTGCATGCTGACTGTGTATAGCTAATTAAAAACAAAACAAAATACACAAACTGGACAGCGGTGGGTGGTCATCTAGTAGGAATGGTTAGCCACGAAGAGAGATTGGCCACCAGCAGCTCCAGCCGCTCCTCCTTGGTATTCACCAGCAGCTGCGAGTCCGTTGGACTGAAAAGGACATTCAGATCATGCAAACTGTATTTTCATTTGGTTTTGGTTTGTAATGAGGATCTAAATGTATTGTATCCAACAGAACCACACACTTGCTCCATGGTGACATGGCCAAGCAAGCTGCTTCATGCTCTGAAAGCCATGGGTTCATTTTTGTGGCACCTTATTCAGAATGTAAGTACACATTTTCTGAACACCCTGGGGGGGGGGGGGGGGGGGGGGGGGGGGGGGGGGGGGGCATTGCTGGAGCTATTGAGTTTGTAAACTCTGATGCTCTTAGCAGGTGGCTTGCCATTTTGCAGAGTTTTCTAGCCAGCCTAGGCAGAACCTGGTTTATTTAAGCTGATCTTCTTGCCTTGCGTGCGCGCACACATCAGAGGCTGATGTAGCTTCCTTCTAGGCCAGTGGTTCTCAACCGGTGGGGAATTTCTCCCCCCCCCCCCCCCCCCCCCCCCAGGGTGAAATTTTAGGGTTTCCAGGGGGAATGAAGATCATTTCAAGATCGCATTAATACAAGAACCGATTACTTGATATTGCTTTTCCCTTCATACTTTACAGTTATGCATGTCTCATCCTTCTAAAATTCATTTTATAAAGTAAGTAGACCCGCAAATCATGTTTTATGTGGATGTCTAGACCTTTTTTAACACATTTACCTTCCATTTTTACATATCCTGTGTAGGTAGGGATGGGGGGATTTTTAGGTAGGAAATATGAAAGGGGGGGGGGGGGGGGGGGTGACGTTCTGAAAATGTGGTGACAGGGGGCAAAGGCCAAATTTTTGATAGGAAGTGGGGAATGACGTTCTTAAAATATGGTGAAGGAGGGCACGGGCCAAAAAAGGTTGAGAACCACTGCTCTGGGCATTAGGATGGAGGCAGGACAATGAAATACCTGAAACTTGTGGAGAAAACCCAGTAACACATCTGTCATGTTGACCTTTTTGGCGAAATTTCAGGTATCCCTTTACTAGCAGATAGGCACCAGCTCCACCCTACAATTGCCCGTCATCCTCGATTGAAATTTTTCCGGAGGTGGTATTTTGTTAAGCACCTACACGACTCAGGGGCCATCTGGCCTCATAAATTAAGTACCAAAAAATGCCACGGAAGTAATGAGATCAACATCACTGATAGAGAACCGTTTACTCAAGAATATAGGCCTAGCAACTCCTCCCCTTACACAGCCCACTCTCCCCCCACACACACACACATTCCCACACAGAGACAACCCACTCCCCCCCAGGCAGACACATCCCCCTTCAACATATGCAGCCCACTTTCCCCGAGGGATTTTTTCACTGACCTTGTCTCCCACCCTAAAATGGGTACCAAGAACAAGAGCTGATTGGTCTTTATAACTAAGTAGCACCATATACCCTTTATGCATCAAGCTTAATAGGGCCACTGACCTTTCTTCATTTTCCTGACCATGCCTCCCCAATATAACATCGACATATGAATTGTTTGTTTAGTGTATGTTTACAGCATTCAATTCACAACTTTCCCCCCCCAATGCAAATGTAACATCCATGATAGATAACTGCGATGCAAAAGATGAGTGACTGGCAGGGACGTGCCAAATGTTAATAAGACAGGGCTGTGTGCCCAATTTGTGACCCTTTGAAAATAAAGTTTGTTCATTTGCTTACTCATCTATTATATGTGTAGAAAATCAAATGTCTTACCCTGGCTCGCTTGAACAGCTCTTCCTGGGCAGCCTTAATGTTTTCATCTTTGCCCCCCCAGGCCTTGATCACACTAGCTTGAAGAGCACGACCGTAGGAGAAGGTGAGTGGCCAGGGCTTACGTCCTGGATACTGGTTGATGGCGTTCAAGTTGAGGGTTGCATCCTCTTCAGATTGGCCTCCAGACAGGAAGGTGATACCTACACAAACAATACAACATTTGTAAAATCAGGCAATACAACAATATATAAAACCAAGCAATAGAACATTTACAAAAGCCAACAACACAACATTTATGTAAGAAAAGAATTATCATCATCATCCAGTGCCTTGCCGGCTGGCAAGGGCGATCATGCCTCTCCACAAATAATTTCCGTCTCTCTTTCCACAAATCTTTCCGGTTGTCACAACATGTTCCAGTTTTTGTCTTCTCATAACGAGGCCAAAAACAATGAGAACTGCATCTTTCTGGCGTTTGTGATAAGTTGTCTTTGCGACTCAGCTTCCCTTTAAAACATCCTGATTGCTCTTTTTTGCCGTCTAACTAATTTTCATCATTCTTCTATAAAACCACATCTCCAAGGCTTCCAGAGATTTTTTCACCTGTGTACTAACTGTCCAGGACTCGCCACCTTATGCTAAAACTGGTTTTATGTAACATGCAAAACCTCTTTTTCTAATTTTCAAGGACAGTGACAAAACGTTTTTCATTTGATAGAATGCAGTTTTTACTTCTTCCTCCTCTTCTTCGTTCATCCGGAGTTTTTTTTTCGGATGTGATTGCGTTGTGCTTGTTTACAGCAGAGCTGCGTTCTTGCGCAGTTAGGCCGATACATCCGACTTCTGCGGGCATTTGTTGACCGGGTTAACCTTCCCGGGGTTTTTTACTTCTATTCTGCTCTTTCTCAGTGATGCATCTTCCATCTGATGTTATTCATGTGCCTAGATATTTGAATTTCTGCACTTCCATGGGCATGGTGGAGTACTGATTTAGCCATGGACGGATAAAATAGAGCAATGAAGATATCCTGAAAGATGTGAACTCACACAGAGAAGTGATTTCTCACATCAGAAGATGACTACATTCTTTGATTACATCATGAGAAGATGAAAGCTGGAGAATGTCATGACAACGGGAAAGTGGGAGAGGAATGTGAGACCAATAGAGAAGATGCTGGACAGTTTGACATCATAGAATGGAGGAACATCTGTAGCAGAAATGATTGGCTGTACATTAGACAGAAGACTGGACAGGTGTGGCAGCCATATGCACATATTACCGATTGTTTGTAATGTCTCACTACTTTGTATGTAAAACAAATCTGAAAAATGGAGTACATGATGTTCTCAAGATATGTGCTCCACTGTCCATCGAGAAGCAATATGCATCAAATGGCTGTTGTCTGCTGGAGTAATTCTTTGCACTTTAAACAGAATGGTGTTAATTGAAGAAATAATTTTTTTTTTAAATTTGTTCTACATACAAAGTGTAATAGACTTTACAAATACACCGTACAAGAAGAAATCTCTCATGTGGATGTGGAAGGCTAGGGGAGAACAACCATACTAATTAAATCTTCCAAGATAAATTGTGAGCAATCACTGCTGTCTTCACAACACTTGATATCACTTCTCTGGATGAATAACAAGCTTCGCACATGAACTATAGAAAGACAGCTAAAAGTTGGATCAAACAATTTACCTGCAACAGCTGGGGGTACAGTTCTGTTCAAAGCTTCTACTGTTGCCCGGGCAATGTCCTGGGAAGTGTATTTTTTAGAGCAACCCTGTCCTGCAGTGACCATGTTGGGTTTCAGAAGAGTTCCTTCTAAGAAGACATGATGGTCAGCCAGGGCCTTGTACTGGTAAGCCAACACCTGTTCAACAAACAAAAACGTGTAGACACATTTGCCAGAAATAAACTTAAATGAAACTGGACATAAGAGAGATCATTCAGCACATTCTTAAAGACACTGGAGTAAATAGGAACCACTGTGTCATAGCAATTTCTGTGCTTGCATGTGAAGACAAGGGTCCAGGTTTAATCACCAGCTGAGGCCGGATTATTTGTTTAAACTGGTATGGCTCTAGGGTCAGTCAGCTCTGTCTCATACAAATGGATACCAGAATATGTTCAGAATATCTGGGAATTGTCTGGTAGGGAAAGGTGATGATGAAAGGCACTGGCCACTTCATCTCATATACTATAGCCTAGATAATGCCATGGCCTAACACCTCAACAGTAGTATCTGCCTTGTAGGTCAGCATGGCCGAATTGATAAGAATGCATGTTCTTAAACATCCGGTGTGCTGAAGCCGAGGTAAAGGGTTCAACCCCTATATCGGACAGTTGGACTAAAATGATTACCTATTGTCCTTGACTTGGGGACGTAAATTACAAGTACCCCTGAAGCTGGAGTGGGTTCATCTGATGACGAAGGACACTGCTAATAGGTAAAAGCTAATCCTCACACAAAATTCAGTTCAGCACTACTGGAAGTAGTGTGTACGGACTACGCTTGAGTTCAAAGCGACACACACACAAAACCAGCATCTGCCTTTATCTTACATTAGAGAAAACAGACGACTATAGGACATACAAAAAGGTTATCTTGACTTGGTCACATACAAAAAGGTTATCTTGACTTGGTCACAATGTGGGACATGGACAACTATGAAAATACAGGAGGGCAGGGCATGATTTTTGGAGAAAAAAAAGACATTCTTGGAAAACACTTTCACGTGTAAAGATGTTGATGCACAGACCTACGGAGGGCTGAAGAGAATTGCTGAGAAAAGAAGACAGAGCTGAGCCATGAAGAAAATGTACTTTTGATTAAGGTTTTGAGCTTAAATGTTACAGAAAAGATCTTAGAACATCGTAGAAGAGAAAGAAAAATACTGGCATTCTATAAGATCTAAACATCAAAGAAGTCTGTTTATGAACAGTATCATGTTTCAAAAACAAATACTTAGCCCATATTAAATATATAAGAGGCTTGGAAAGAACAGTGATGGAAGGCATGGTTCCTGGAAGGGGCATGGGTCAACCAGTAAGAAGATGGGCAGAAGACATTGCAGACGCAGGTCAAAGTTCCCACGCCCAGGAGCACATGATGCTTTTCATTTTATGGACTGGTGATTTACCTGTCTTTTTCTTCAACAAAAATAAAACCAAGATAGCCATTGGTAACGATTTCAACTTCATGGAAAAGGATCGCTCCATAATTCTCCATTCCTGTGCCTGTGAATATCACACAAAATGTGGCCCGCTGTCCCCTGTGAAAAGTAGCAGAAAAGACAGCAGTCCTAACAAACCAACACCACGCACAGGCATACATGCATAAGGCTGCTGCCAGAATGTCAACTCAGCAGTCTGCCACTTAAATTACAGTTCATCATCGATGGAAGTGGCAGTCACTAGAAAACCAACAGTTGCACACACACTGCACAAGTCAAAACTTACTAGTTCAGCCGACCATTTGTCTGAATATGCAGTTCACAATACAAACCACAGCAGACAGATAGCAAATGCATTCCACATGAAATCCACAGCCCAGTTTTGTTCCACACACTTAACTCAGTAGCTAGGTAACAACCAGGTACTGTCAGTCAAACATAAGCTTGTCAAAGCCTAACCACCAATACTCACCTCTTCTGTGACCCTCTGTGCGGTCTGGAGGTCATGAGTACCATCAGGAAGCACTTCAGGTTCTACAATGGGCACCAGTCCATTCTGTACATGAAACAAATAAAAATGCAAGGTTAGCAGGCAAAAACATCTCGGTTAACAATAATAAATACAACAAAAAACATTACCAAAATTATTATTGAAAAGTTTGGGGGATGAAAAAAAAAGATTCAGGCGATGGTTTCAACAAAAGTCTTTATCAATGGAATAACAAAAACAAAATGATTAAAAATATACTAAAAGATGAAACAACATAAATGGGTACTTCCTTAGATGCTGTGTCCAATGCAGTAGAATGAAAAAAGGACAGTAGCAGCCAGTTACACGCCATACAAATTGTTCATACTTAGATAAAGGGTGTAAATGGGAGCTCCATAAATAGCAGGCTTGGTGTTAAGTCATACGAATCAATTGTTTCTTGCCGTGCTACACAGGGCCTATACTGTTGAATACATATCACACCTGGGATCCGGGAAGGTTAACCCGGTCAACAAATGCCCGCAGAAGTCGGATGTGTCGGCCTAACGGTGCAAGAACGCAGCTCTGCTGTAAACAGGCACAACGCAATCACATCCGGAAAAAAAAAACTCCGGATGAACAAAGAAGAAGAAGAGGAAAACCTGGGATAAGTAGTGAAACCTGGGATAAATATAGAGAAACCTGGGATAAATAGTGAAACCTTGGATAAGTAGCCACACCTGGGATAGTAGTCAAGCCGAGAAAATTCTGATGGCAGCAGAAATATAGTTTGAGGAAAATGGAAATAAGGTGAATGGACAGTAAAATGAGATTACCTTTCAAGAAGATGATGAAAACCGCACATTGAGTAGCAAACTCAGAAGAAAACTTCATAACAACTGACAAACTCAATGAGACAATAGCAAGATTAAGACAAAACAATATAAATGTATGTTTTGGTCCAAAGGCATAATGGGGACAACAATAGACTTGTACCCCTTCCTCTTGTCCCCAATATTGTGCTCTCCAACTCTGGTGTTTTTTCATGTCTTAGGGTGTGGTAAATCTACGAAAGCCTTCGCTTTGTTCTAGTACAAAAAGAAATCAGCATTGTAAACAGCCAACAAGCACAAATGAATGGCAGCACACACAATTTCACAGCCAGTTCATTATTATCCAGTGACTTGCTCTGTTGCAGAACTTTCAGCCCATAACAGTATTTTGAAAATAATCCAGACGTCCTGCCACTGTTGTTGTCATATGTAAACTACCACATCTTCAATCCATGCACATTGTGATCTTCCTCTTCTATACTTTCTTGCTACACCTTCCTGCATAATTCTTCCAGACTTTTCCATAATCTTTTTTTGTAAACATGCTCACGATATTTCATTTTCCTCAATTTTATTTGCCTAGATAACCAATCTTTTCAAAATTGACTTTATGTTGGGAAGATGTGTTTGTTTTCGCAATCCTTTCTTTGACTGCTATAGTTTTTCTTAGGAAAAGTTGGTCTTGGCCATGACAAAACAGGTGGACGATACGATGCGAGTTAATCCGAGAGAATTCAACACAGCCCATTAAACCCACCTGCTGGCAGATGCTGGCATAACGGGCCAGCACATTTGCATTTTCAATCATGGCCTGGTAAGATGGGGTGTGCTCAGAGATCTTCAGGACACAACGCCACTTGGCAAAACCACAGCCACCTTTCTTGTACTCGGCACAGCGCTCAGCGAGTCCATCCAGACCTGGGCAATAGAAATAAATGGTATATAACAAATCTATTGTAACAAATGTCCCGCATACACATATCAATTGTAACAAATATCAGAGGCGTATAAAGAAATAATATGTTTAATTAATTCTTAAATGTATAAATTCATTTATTCAGTAGCATGTCCTTTGCAGAACTTCGCTCCCATAACAACCTTCCGAAAAACTAAGTCATAAGCAAGATGTTCTACACCCGATACACCCATCTGGAGACCATTCGCCACATCCTGCACCCATCTTCTCTTTGGCCTTCCTCTTTTTCACTTCCTGGGCATACACTCCTCCATTATTGTTCTCTCCAAACTTTTATGACGTTTCAAGTGACCAAAATATTTCAATTTTCTTTGTTTTATCGTCTTTAACAGCCAACCCTCTTCAATATTCAGCTCTTGTCGTATTGATGCGTTTGTTCTTGTCTGTACCCAAGATATTCTTAGAACCCCTCTGTAAAATATCAATAAATATAACATGTTGTACATATTTCACTCTTGCCTGAGAGGTAACATTAACAATTTAATTATAACAGTTATCAGGAGCATGAATGGAATATAATTTCAGCTGATGTTACTAATTCTTTAAGTATACAGTTTAAAAAGGAATAAATATTCCTTATAGATCTACAAATTACTGCTAAAAAATTAAGTAAATGGGACACACATACACAAAGAGTGAAATAGAGAGACAAAATATAAAACTAAAAATAAAAATTGTACAATATGATAAGACAGATTAAAAACATACTAGACATGATTTTGTAACCTAACAAGACAAAGATCACTTACCCTGTGTTGTGCATTCATTTATAGTGCCGGCCAAAGGAACAACACCTTTGTCAACCTTGATACCCGGGATGATGCCTTTGTTTTTTAACACCTGTGGACAAAGAAAATAGCAAGGTCATGCCAGAGCAAAGTGATTTGCATGGGATACACCTGAGCAAGTTATTTACATGTGATCAGCACAACATCTGGAATAAACCTTGTGAGAACATATGAAATTTATGTTTTGAATAAACCATATGAGAATACATGAAAGATAAGACATCTTGAATGAACCCTGTGAGAATACATGAGGGCGAACACAACAAACATTATTTGCACATAATGTTCTACTTAGTTAGTCGCGGTTCCAACTTCACAGCAACGGGATGTCCCCATTATGCTCCGTTCCTGTGCCAGTGAATATCACATAAAACGCTCCCCACTGCCCAATGTGAAAAGTGGAAAAGACAGGGGTCTCGACAAACAACCCGCACAGATACACTGTGCATAATGCCGCCGCCAGAATGTCAACACAATAGTCCCCCACAAAACACCCAGTTCATCTCTGATGGAATCAGCAGTCATTTTCCCATCTGGATCTTTCTTTGATGTTCACCCACAAAGTCCACGAAATTACAGTTCATCGTTGATGGTAGTGGCAGTCAACCAGAAGCTCGGCAGTCACGCATTTCTGCATAAGGCAAACACCGGTCAACTCTAGGACATAGCCAGCTGCCATCGCTCCGAACATGCAGTCATGTTCCAAAACACCTCGGGCAGATTCAAAACCATTTCACACGAAACTCATAGCTCACTGTGTCGCGCCACGCACTTACTCAGTAGCAGGGCGACGGAACCATCAAGCCTCCTTAGTCGCCTCTTACGACATGCATGGTAGGCAACAATGTTACTATTCTTTGCTTCCCTTATGGGCCCCGGCAACACACGGGAGTATGTTCTACTATCACTAGCCATCTCATGGCACTCAATCTGGCAGTTGAAGGAATCCCATCTCAATTTAACCCACATATTATTGTCTATGCCACTGAACCACACAATATCAAAAAGCATAAGCAACACAAAAAGACTCATAATTTTAATGTTTAACTTAGTTGTTTAGATACAGGAAACTGTTTTATATAGAATGCAGTTTTTACCTTATAATAAAATTTTAATATTTAAAAATTTAAATATTACCTTAACAAATGGTGTACCATCAGAAGCACTCTGTCTAAAGGTTTCATCAAACAGAATGACACCGCTGACATTGTCTGCAATTGAGTTGTCACTTGTAAACAGCAGTTCTCTGTATTTGCGTCTGTTCTCTTCTGTATTTGTCAGGCCAATTGTATCGAAACGCTTGCCAATTGTGGCTGTAGATCAAAATAGGGAACATAAAAATAAATCATCTTCACATTCAGCGTCACAAGTTACTGCCATTGAATGTCAGACAAGAGAGTAAGGGAGTACTGAAATGGCATATAGAATGTGTTCTGTATAGCAGTGAATCACGGAACATTAAGGTACAGATTAAGAAGTGCTTGGAGGTCACGGGGATAATATATAGTGTTTGAAATGTGTCGTGTGAATACTTTGGACCACAAGAGTAACGAACAAGTGCCTGGAAAAGGCTAAATAAAGTAGAACAGGAAATAAGTTAGGAACGTGTAACTCCCACAAAACAGCGAGAGATACTAAATACAGTGTACAAAACTTACAATGAACTCCACTATGGTAAACATACATCTCATCTCGTTCCTCTTGTACCTTGCAGTGTCAAGGTAAAGTATTAACAGCGGGAGAGTGCCAGCTTATGCGCTTCATGTATCGATATTCCCATGGACTCTGCTATTCCCTGCATCCATCATTTACGTGGTCAGTCTCTTCCTCTGCTTCCATCTGGTCTGTACATCATTGCTTGGTGTGGTATATTGTTAGTTGGTAATCTATTTGCATGGCCAAACCATTTGACTTGATGATTTATTATAAAATCTAGCGCAGCTATAACCCCCCTCTTTATTCATTTCTGATCTTATCTCTTCTTGATACATTGAGTATTCTTCTCAGGAATCTCATTTCTGTAGCTGTGATTTTTCTGTTCTCTTTTTCTGTCATTGTCCAGGTTTGGCATTGGTAACATAGAGTTGGTAGGAAGATTGTGTTGTAGAGTGCTTTCTTAGTTGTTATTGATACATGTTTGTTCTTTAGTGATGGTGCCATTTGTCCAATGAGTTGGTTTGCCTTATTGCATCTATTTTCGATCTGCTCTTCTGATTTGCAATTTGATATTATACTTCCTAGGTACTTGAAACTCTTTAGCAAACATAAATCATAGGGTGAAAATCTCCCCCACCCCCCAACCCAAAGTAAATTGACACAATGAATCGACATTTCAATTATAATGATCTTCCTCCCGAACAACACAAACAGATCTAAAGAAAAACATGAAATTAAACAATTTAATATTAAAACAAACAGAACAAGTCTTCTAATATCTAATTAAAGTAGAATATAAACAAACATAAGAAGAAGACAGTGTTCTTTGATCATATAATGAGAAAAGAGGTGTAGGAAAATATTGTGTGACTGGAAATATCAGCATTAGAAGAGCAGAGAGACAAATGATGCTGCACATAGTGAGATGGGGACATGGAGGAATATCTTCACAAAAATTAATCCACAACAAGGAACCAGGATCTGAGGAGATAAATGTCTGGGCTAGTTGGCAGAGTACACGATGATGATCATGAAGAATGCATCAATTCTGATGGGCATTTCTGAGTTTGCAATCTGCAGCCTTTGGCTGTATTTAGCCCTACATGCAAGGCATTTGTGTGGGTTTTTTGTGGTGCTTGTTTGCATGTCTGGTTTCAATCCTGCACCCATCAAACTTCACAGACCTTGTTACTAGTGATGCCACTATCTACACAGCTCTTGAGAGCTTTTGGGGCACACAGTAACTCTACCACTACAAGGTGGAGACAAATGTGCTGCTGACATAACCCCTGTGGATCATGAGGAGACAAGTACTGTTACCACTACAAGGTGGAGGACTGCTTTCTGCCCTTTAGAAAACATCACTTTTGTTGCACATGGATATCCCTTAAGTGTTCCAGTCTCCTCTCACAGATCACGCAGTGAGATTCTCAACTTATCCAGTCTCATCCCTTAGTTGAGTTTTTCATCTTATCCAGTATCCTCCCACAGTGAGTTTCTCAAAATATTCAGTCTCCTCCCACAGTGAGTTTCTCAACATATCCAGTCTCCCCCCATAATAAGTTTCTCAACATATCCAGTCTCCTCCCACAGTAAGTTTCTCAACATATCCAGTCTCCTCCCACAGTGAGTTTCTCAACATATCCAGCCTCCTACCACAGTGAGATTCTCAACATGACCAGTCTCCTCTCATAGATCACATAGTGAGTTTCTCAACATATCTAGTCTCCTCCCATAGTGAGATTCTCAACATATCCAGTCTCCTCCCACAGTGAGATTCTCAACATGACCAGTCTCCTCTCATAGATCACATAGTGAGATTCTCAACATATCTAGTCTCCTCCCACAGTGAGATTCTCAACATATCCAGTCTCCTCCCACAGTGAGATTCTCAACATATCCAGTCTCCTCCCACAGTGAGTTTCTCAACATATCCAGTCTCCTCCCACAGTGAGATTCTCAACATATCCAGTCTCCTCCCACAGTGAGATTCTCAACATATCCAGTCTCCTCCCACAGTGAGATTCTCAACATATCCAGTCTCCTCCCACAGTGAGTTTCTCAACATATCCATTCTCCTCCCATAGTTTCTCAACATATCCAGTCTCCTCACAGATCTCACAGTAAGTTTCTCAACATATCCATTCTCCTCCCATAGTTTCTCAACATGACCAGTCTCCTCTCATAGATCACATAGTGAGTTTCTCAACATATCCAGTCTCCTCACAGATCACACAGTAAGTTTCCCAACATATCCAGTCTCCTCACAGATCACGCAGTAAGTTTCTCAACATATCCAGTCTCCTACCATAGTGAGATTCTCAACATGACCAGTCTCCTCCCATAGTGAGTTTCTCAACATATCCAGTCTCCTCACAGATCACACAGTAAGTTTCTCAACATATCCAGTCTCCTCCCACAGAGAGTTTCTCAACATATCAAGTCTCCTCTCAAGAAGGATTTTTAGTTCCATAAGAGTCCTCCCAAGTTTTGTGCCTCTATCTGAGCAGGCTAGACATTCAATTCACTACCCTAGGATCAGGGGGCAGTATCCCATCTTTTTCTTAATTTATAAAATAGCCCAGATCAAGAAATGAACCAGTTTTTAGAAAGTGACATGCAGATACAAGATGTTGAAGAATTATACCAAGATGAGACATTAACAAAAACTGTTTTTTGTGAACGGATAATGATAAAAACACAGATATACAGGATAAATGTTTGCTGTAATTTGTCATATCATAAAGCTATTACTGTACATTCTTCTTTTCCAGTCATCCCTTGCAATGCCTCTATTCAGTCATGAACTGGGCGGTTCACCTGAGACTTTCACTAGTCCAAGAGTTTGTCTCAAGGTCACTCCTATGTGTCGGATTTCCTCTCGCTGGCCAAAGTCAGTCTTGTAAAACATGATCTACGGTTTGATTTTGTGTTTGACAAAAGTATATGGCAGAGTCAGTGATGATAGTTATGGCAGTGCTTTCCTGTCGGTACTCTGGTTGTGTCCCTAGTATTATTTGGGTATTCTATGTACACTCCCGCTCCTCCATTTCGAACAGCATTTTGTGCTGACCCATCTATGTAGATTCAGATCCAGAGGTCCTGTGGGTATTCTTCATCAAGGAAGCTGAGAGTGGCTGTTCTGCGCTGCACACTGTTCTGTTCTTCTTCTTCATTCATCCTTTGCTATGCCTCCATTCTGGCATGGATCACGAACTGAATGGCTCCTCTCTTTCACCAAAGTCTGGGCAGTCTAAGCCACCCCTCCTTCAGGGAGGAGAGCATCCTGCACCTGGTGCTTTGTGCCCTCACACATATCATAGCACCATGGTCATTAGAAGCTAGCTTCTTCCCTGGCTGTTTGCCATGGTCGTTCGGCGTTTCAAATAAGGGCAACATATTTTCACACAGCTATAAGTGATCATTAACTATTATTTAGCACAACAGAAAACATTCATTAACTCTTTACAGGGCATAGCGGCCATTACCGGCCGATCGCATAAAACGAGTGTAGCGTCCGATACTATTATGCATTGTAAAAATGCGATCTCTCGGCTTTCCAACACTTCCGACGGCTACTTTCACCGACAGCTTGACAACGTGGCCGCCATTTGTAAACGCGCTACAATGAATTTGAACGGACTTTTTTTGATAGTTTTCGGGATTTTTACGCTGTTTTTCAAAATGGATTTCGGCGATTCTTCAAGTGATAGCCGAGATTTCGTTCTGTTCAATTTAAATGACATTAAAGGGCACGAAGTTGATTATTAATCGGAGCTAGATATCAGTGCAAAGCGTCACTTTGCATTAGCAGTCGTGAGTCGGACTTTAAAGAAAGTGATTATGATTCTGAAAATGTGTTTGTAAATTGCCGTATAGGTGACGGAAAATCACAAACAATATGCCGTATTTCGTAAATATTTGTGTTCATATATGGATTACCGGCAACAATCACGTGAGTAACATATTCTGCATGCTTTTCCCTTCATTGTGTTGTTTATTTAACTAAAATCGGTTGACTAACACCTTATTTGTGGTGTTTTTACTAACGCGACCCGAAATTTTTCCAAACCTGAAAAAATCTTGCCCGTTCAGGGCTACAAAACGGACAAGCGTCTGCCCTGTAAAGGGTTAACTGCACCTGCATAGAATAGACTAAATGGTACACAGAATCACTAAAGGAAAGCTTAGGGAGGGGAGAGAACAAGATACAAATGAAACCAGAGGTGAGGTAAAGATGATGGCACTGGATAGGACAGATCTGATAATAGCATTAAGGCAAATTAAGTGCAGACTTAAGAATGCCATGGAAAAGAGTATTAGAGACAGATGACTAATATGGAAGAGGACAAGGAGTGAACTCCAGGAAATTAAACAAAAAAGATGGCAGTTTAGCATGAGTTGGTTGATGGTGTATGCCTTAATAAGGGATAAAGAGCAGCAGTAGTACAATACATACCCACTGACTCATCAGC
Source organism: Cepaea nemoralis (assembly GCA_014155875.1). NCBI lineage: Eukaryota > Metazoa > Mollusca > Gastropoda > Stylommatophora > Helicidae > Cepaea > Cepaea nemoralis. The sequence continues at coordinate 309,221 of JACEFZ010015655.1, read as the reverse complement.
AGCCAGGATTCCATGGTATTTGCCAACGATGGTGTTGGCAATCCCTCGAAGCTCATTTTCCTGTTCTGGTGTTAGGTACTGAGCGAAGCGAGTGCTTGAGCCTGAAAATACACCAGAAAGATCTAGTTAAGAGAATAGCGAAATGTGTAGTAATGATGGACCAATGGTAGCACATCATTATTGTTGTAAATTTGAAAGTTATGGTACTTTATATTTCTGAACACTTAGTTGTTTTCAATATAAATTTTAAAACATGTACACATCTACGATGCAAATAACGCAAGATTATTATAGAATATGTTTACTCCTACCAACTATATAGAACAGTGACAAGAATATTATCGGTGCTGTGGCTTAGGTTAAGAATCTAATACCATATTTACTTGTACTCAATTTGTATTGGTATGGGCAGTCAAATATCTGTGGCACACAGCTGGCTAACAGCCCAGATCCGGCAATGCATGCATTGTCATTGGTTGAGAACCTGGTCTCTGATGGGCGGTAGTAAAGGGCAAAGGAAGGTCTAAAGAAATACAGCTTCTCAAGCAGCCACTTCTTCTGATGTAATTAGCTCTTTGAAAGTCATGCCCCGGGTGATTTTCAAGTGGTTACTTTTTCCCTTCTGCAAAACCTGACGACACCAGCCACTTTAGTGAAATTTTAAAAATTGGTTTGATATTGATTAAACCTGGAGAGCTGAATAGAACCTAAAAAAACTAGGGAGTAATGTAATGAAAGTTATATTTTAGAGTAAATAGACTCAGCAGAGGTAGTAATTATGTTCAAATATATGAAGAGTTTATCACAAGGAGTGGCAAGACTAATGAATGTTTTAATGTAATTACTATTTAGTAATTACCTAACTACGTTAGTCCTGCCTAAGACTAACATCTCTCGCCTAGCAATCACTGTGAGTAGTGTGAGCAATGTTGCGACATTTCGCTCCAACTCACTTCACTCCTCCATGTCAATTTTATTACCGAGCCATTTGTCGAGTGACAAAAGTCTATTTAAAACCTCGATATTTCAAATTACACCACTTATAGTTACGCCAGATTTCTGTCTCAAACAACACACGCGTTTGAAAATTATTTCCGTAAAGACTCATCTTGAAGTATGCTTGATGCAACGACAAGGTCATGCAAACAGTCAGACACCATCTTTTTAACAACAGTTTACTCGCCATTGCTCTCGCATCCAGAACAACGAGCTATCAAATAATGCATATTCGTTTACTCTCAACAATGAAAAGAGGTGTGCTAAAACTTAACAATCTATTATTATTAAGATTTACTATAACAATCTTAACTATCTACAACTAAATCAAATCCGAAATCGAACCCGGACGCGGCATTATAATTTTCTACAACTAACAATCCCCGCATGGCTGGAATTCTTCAACAATAAACTAACATTTACCAGCATATTTCTACAAAAATAACTGAAGACTAGAATAAACTAGTGATATTGAACATTGTTTATGATTATAAAGCGCAACACATTCCAAAGTTCTAGCCACCTACCTGCCATGGTGAATTTTCTCAAACTGAAAACGGTCGGTCTTATTCTAGGACGAACAACAGAAGTGCTCTGGTGACGTAGTAAGTCATACGACCTTCACCTTCAACATTGTCGGCTCCCTTTCAATCGCTATTCCGTTTTTAATTTCACAACACTTTTGCATGCTTTTCTCAAATCATCACTGTTATAATAATTAAATGTCTATTTATTATGTTTATTTAAAAGAGAGTGTTTGTTTATGACAGATCTTGCCGGTTGTTCATAATAAATTTATTCAAGGTCGGACGGTGAAGACAATGTCAACAGGTCACGTTTCCTCCAGGGTTAGGGTGATTGGCCTGAAATAAAACAAAATAATCAGCTGTTTTGTCTACTTTCAGAAGTGATATCTCTGGGGGGAAAACGGTCCTCATTTATGGGAATCATCTTTGAGATGTGTAGTCCGTTCTAAATATACGTTAACTATTTCTTAATTTTACAGCATCATCATCATCATGCGTAATACCTAGTGGCGCAGAAGATTATGTTTGTTTATGCACTTCGTTCCTCTGTGTTCTTGTAAGATTCTTTTGTGCCACTCTATCTATCTATCTATCTATCTATCTATATATCTATCTATCTATCTATCTATCTATCTATCTATCTATCTGTCTGTCTATCTACCTCTCGGTCTGCCTGTCTCGATATTTCCGGTTATCACACTCCTGTCCCTTTACATGACGCCGATTTCAATATTAGCATTTACTGGCTGTTAGTGATTTACTGGGTAATTTTGCGTTCAGTAGTACGCCATTGTTGTCCTACGGCCGACACTCGTACCATAGAAATCAACGCAAAATCGATTTGCTCCACAAATTCGCCTCCGGCTGATTTCAAACCTTCAACCCGGTATTGTGAACTGCGTTCGCTAACCTCTAATCCCAATACTTAAGCTGTCATAATGTGGGTTATCGAATATTTGGGTACTTGACATTGGTCTTCTAAGCTGCCCGTTGAATTCTTAGTATTCCATGGAGAAATAGCATCTGTGTGGCCTCAAATTTATTAGTTAAGTTAATTGCATATCCTTTACATGACGTCGCAATCAACACAAGCATTTTTGGCTGTTCGTGATTTCTTGGCAAGTTTACGTTCAGTAGTTTGCCATTGATTTCTGAACGACCGGCAACCATACCATTTCGCAAAAACAAAACCAACGCAAGGTGGTCTGCTTCCAAATCGCTCGCAACTGTGTTTCGAACGTGAGCATGCGAGATTACGAACTGCGTCTGTAAACCCATCGCCACGAAGGCGGCAATATATTAGTACTCTTTGTAATAAGTACCCATGATTCACATGCATACAATAGTATACGCGGTATATAATATCCTAATACTCGTTGGCTGATTTCATAACTTACCCGGATGTACACACCCGGACATGTCGGCGTAAATGCCCAATGCATACAGGAAGAAGCATGGACAGGGCCGATATCGTCAATGCAGTACGGACCAAGTTGGCCGATACCGACTAGTCTCTAACGCATGTTTAATTACACGAATTGGAAGTTGAGCCTGGCCAAGCACGTGGATGTCGTCTTTGTGGGCGAGAGAGGAGACAATACAACCAACTCCTCCCGGGAACAGTGAGTCGAGATACTTTGAGATGACTGAGCTCGCATGGGAAAACCCAATGTGTGGGGATGTCGATCGTGGTAACATAATATGTCTGGCTTCCATGGATTATGATCAGTTACACATAATCTTCTTCATCTGATGGAATGGTGCCTCAGTGTGGAACTATATGCATGCCATCCCAATGAACTAAATGGTTTCAGTTGCAGTCAAATCATGTGTCAGGTATACAGGAACACAATTACGAGTAACAGAATGGACGTTGCGGCTGGGAAAATTAAGTTTGTATTTAGAAAAAGACACCTATGTAGCTACATTTTAACAATATCAATAACGTAAATTAGATGAGGTTTCTTGGAAACATGCGACAACGACTAAGTGACTATTTTTATTTTATTTTTAATATAGTTATATCAGCAACATTTTTGTTAAAATGTAGTTTGTGTGCTGACGAAGGCTTTCTAGCCGCAATGTGTTATTGTGAAGCTGATCTATTCCACTTTACGCTTGTGTTCATTCGCTCAGTGTTATGAACTCCACCATTGAGAAAGCATGACAGAAGGCTTCCGATCGTCAAATGCAGACCTTCTTCGCAGCATGTTTCGGGTCCTTTACCTCTTTGACACTCTTAGTAGGCGGGCCCACCCAGTTCATGACTCCCAGATATCTTTGTCCTTCGAGCTTCGAGACTCTTAATCGTATCCTGCAAGTACACAGCTAGGAGTCCCTGCCCACACGCTATGCTGCCCTCGGGGAGGTGACAGTATAAACTCACTGAATCGCGACCTGCCTAAACTATCATAACACCTTCCATTCAGCAGCGAGAAGGACAGCTCCCTTCCCCGGCTGACCCCCCCCCCCCCCCTCTCCCCCTGTTCCACAACGTCTTATTGTTTATGTTCACAGCATTCATTTGAAAAGCTTGTTTCTGTGTGAATGTACCACGCACAATAAATAACGACAGATGAGTGGCTGAAAGGGCTTAGTGTAAGACGGACCTGCGTGCCCAATCTGTAACCTTTTGAAAATAAAGTTCGTTCGTTCGTTCGCTCATCGTTTGTTAGCTATACCCCAATAGGCGACATTTCCACCGTGTTGCCTTCAGATTACCCCGTTCACAAATGAAGGGGCCGCTCGCTCTCTTGCACGCACCAAGAGGAAAGACAGCTTTTTCCCTGTGCTATGTAGACTTGAGTTCTCCTCTCTCTCTCCCCGCGCGTCATTGCCAGACCACCACTGGAGACTTTTGCTGACGCTTCGCTGCATAGGCTGGACTTTCTACAGCACTTTTTGATCCTAGTGATCGCCACATTGTCGTGTTTCGACCACTCTGCAGCGTCCCCAGCTTAGGTGCAGAATAATTACTTTCGTGGGGGAGTATCGGCACGAGACAGTAAAGATTGTTCTTGTGTGAGGAGAGATTGCCGTGCTTTCCGTGAGTGAGAGATATCTTGGACCTTAAATTACAGAGAACTGGACCACTTAGTGCATATATTTGTCCCACTCATCGCTTCGATCGTTCAATAGTCAGCACAAGACCTTTTCGGCGACCTTGTCTAATGTATTAAGTGTTCGATTTCTTGACTGCCCATATAGACCCAACAGTTTAAGCACTAGGTGCGCCGAGTCGGAAACAAGACCTCTTGTGCCTACCTCTACACCGAATAGCTCGACACTATAAGCCGTCCTTTCTCACACTTGCGACCATGTCATTGTCCTTCTCCATCTTGATTGTGTGATACTCCACGATTCTCGACTTTAACTGCATGGACACCTCGATCAGCGCTAACTGTCGGGGAGTGCAGCACAATGTCTGATCTTACCTAAAACACACGGATTACTACAGGGTAATGCAACGGCCTCGTAGGTTTACCGCCAGTTCCCAGTTTTCCTCGCCGTCAGGGATGGACGGCAAGTCTACAGAGCAGTGGACTTTACCCTCCAATTTCTGCCCAGCTTTAAGGAAGTGTATCCATCCGCTCGTTCCTGGCAGAGTTTGCCCTGTTCGCCTTGGGTCTTAGTACATCCACCGTGTCTCCCAGCGCAGGGATACATTTTTGTGTTGCTGTTTTGTTCGCTCGCTTTGACCTCAAGCGTAGTCCATACATGTACTACTACTTTCAGTGCACTGGATTCATTTTTGCGTGTGGATTAGCTTTCCATATTACACTGTCCCTCGCCATCAGGCGAACTCACCCTGGCATCTGAGGAACTTTAATTGACGTTCCCAAGTCAAGGACGAGAAGTCAGCATTTTAGTCCAGCTGACCGGTGTAGAGGATGAACCTCCAACCTTGGCATCAGCACACCGGATGTTTAAGAACAAGCGCTCTTATTAACTCGACCATGCTGACATCGGCGAGAACTGTATTGTGGCACTGTGAGAATCGACTGTCTCCAAGGGTTACCTTGCACGCAGACAGTAAGTGCTTCGGCGTTTGCTTCTCTTCTCAGATGGACATGTCGTGTCGTTGGATGTAACCCACCCCCCTCGCCCTATTTGCTCATATTGGCAACCAATGGCATGGCATCGTAGAGTGTTATCTGACTACTAAACTTAGCAGTAATGGCGCCATGCACCATATATTCTTCCACGCCATGATCCTCTACGCTGTTCCTTCCCATGATACCCACTGGCCTTGCTACGGCCGTGTTCAGCCTTCTGTACCCTCTTGTCTTTCCTGTATGGATTCCTTAGAACACAATGCTGCTGCATTTCGTGGCCGACACTTTTAATCACAATAGCTCGTTGCATTTGAACACCCCACTCCACACTCACAAAATCAAGGGAAACAACTACAGAATTTGCATTACCGATTTAACAGAGTTAGATTTCCTACATCGGTCGTCTTCATCGACACCATCTTGATAGCAACAAGTCACAAGGGGGCTGGCTACCTCTGAAGACTGAGTGGGTTTGCCTGATGGCGAGTGACACTATTAAAGGGGAAACCAAATCCACACGCAAAATCCAGTCCAGCACAACTAGAAGTAGTGTGTATGGATTACGTTTGAGGTCAAAGCGAGCGAGCACCCCAAAAAAAAAAAACGATTACTGAGTGGTCTCGAGGTATGGTGTCCGCCTCGATTGCTGGAGGTCCCGGGTTCAAGCCCCAGTGAGGGCCGGGATGTTTTCACGTGGACTTCTTGTAACAAAATTTCCCCTGGTCTCTGGGTAGTGAGATCGGACGCCCGTGTGTATTGTTGCGCACGTAAAAATTCCGTTGGCAGGTGGAAATCGAAAAAGTATAGCCTAACGCTGTCTGGGCAAAATTTCGAGATAAAAATCTACCCAAAGTATTTCAGGATCCTCACCGGTGCTACGGAGTTCGTGCCGCGTGTCGTGATGTTGATCCGTCGACTAAACTAAAGTCAGAAGGATCTACAAGAAATGATATGTACAGTATTTGTAGAAAGTAAGTGAAAAATAAGGCCTTAAGCAGATGCTTTCTTAATTATTCAGACTCAATACCCCACAGTCCTACACCTGCAAGGTACTATAGGCAGTAGGTGACAGTTTTTATGACAGTGACAGATTTCCAATTTAAAGACTTTAACTATCTTTAAAGAATGCACAGAAAATAATTTAAAGATTCTTTATAGCTCTGCCAATGAAATCAGACGCTTTAGAATCCAAAGAGCATCGCACGATGTCTTATGATTTACGTGGCAATGATGTTACTGAGAATAATTATGAAAAGAATAAGAAACAAGATTAAACGAGAAATTAGTGATGAATAGTGTGGATTTGTGGAGGGAAAAGTACAAACAACACTGTATATTCTTAGAACACTAGTTTAAAGAGGTATAGAAATAAAAACAGATCTGTACTTATGCTTCATAGACTACAAAAGCATTTGACAATGTGAAACATGACGAAATAATAAAATTACTAAAGCAACTGAACACCGACGGCAAACATCTGCGAATAATAAAGAACATATATTGGCAGCAAACAGCAGCAATAAGAATCAACAACATTGTAGGAACATTTCAGTGTATAAAGAAAGGGGTCAGACAAGGTTGTGTATTGTCTCCTGATTTGTTCTAATTGTACAGTGAATATATAATGAAATCTACAGAAAATATGTCAGGGATCCTGGTTGGTGGACATAATATAAATAACTTACGTTATGCTGATGACACCGTCTTGATAGCAACAAGTCAGAAGGATCTACAGGGAATGATAGATACAGTGGTTGTTGAAAGTGAAAAATGGGCCTAGTTTGAATAATAGAAAGAGGACAGAAGTCATGGTGAAATAAAAAAAACAAACAGATTGTGCCTGGAGGTGCAATTAAAGTAAAGGACGTTATTTTAGAACATGCATCACTGAGATAAAGAATAGAATAGGACAACCAAAAACTGCATTCTGTCAAAGAAAGAACGTTTTGTGCAAAAGATGTTGTCCTTGAAAGCTAGAAAAATAGTTCTTGCATGTTACATAGAACATAGATGCAGTTCTAACTTACGGCTTCTAATCTTGGACAATTGGAGCTGTGGTTTTCTAGAAGAATGCTGAACGTTAATTGGACAGCCAATCAAGATGTTGTAAGGGAAGCTGAGTCGCAAAGACAGCTTATCGCAAACATCAGAAAGAGGCAGTCATTTTTTTTACTTTTTGGCCACATTATGAGAAGATAAAAACTGGAACATGTTATGACAACCGGAAAGATTTGCGAAGAGAGAGAAAGAGAGAGAGAGAGAGAGAGAGAGAGAGAGAGAGAGAGAGAGAGAGAGAGAGAGAGAGAGAGAGAGAGAGAGAGAGAGAGAGAGAGCGAGAGAGAGAGAGCGAGAGAGAGAGAGAGAGAGAGAGAGAGAGAGAGAGAGAGAGAGAGAGAGAGAGAGAGAGAAGGTAGCATGAGAAGATTCTTGACAGACTTTTGCCGTGGCACGGAAGAGAGTTAACACACAAATTGATCTATGAAGTCGGAGACCGAATTTGTGGAGAGGCATGATTGCTCACGCCAGCCGACAAGGCAATTTATGATTTAAAGTCAAGCCGGACAAGACGCAGCCAGTTCAAACGCGTATCTTTTAACAAAAAGTACCTTGGCTGACCCTGGTAAATGCATAGAAATATTAAGAACCGCTAGACCTTAAGGGTACTGAAATATAAAATGTAACTAATTTCCCAAGTGATACTTTTCCCCCACATAGGATACAGGAATTAATTATCAACTTCATTGCACTGGGTTTTATCCCAGATGGCACGGTCTCTTTCCATAGAGCGGCCTGCAGATGTGTCGCACAAAACACGAACTTCATAGCTCCAGCGACGACCTCCACGAGTCTCCTAGAAAACTGTACTCCTGAACCGAATTTGAACCTACAACCTTTGAAACGCGAGGTAGGTGTCTTAACCACTTCGCATGGAGACCTCCTTGATAAAATAAATCAGAGGACTCACTTGGCATTGCAACCACAGAACACTATGTTTCCAGAGATTCCCAGGGGTCATCGTGGCTTGCTGTTCTGCGGAGATAGACCGAGCCAGGTAGGGTAAAACCCGGTGCAATTTTTTAAAGTATATTATGAAAAAGTAAAGAACAAGTGTATACTTTTTCGATGTCGTCATCACAGCGTTCAATAGACGTCTTCCAGCGCCGATAAAGTGCTTGAATTCCTGTAGAAAACAATTCTCTAGGTCACTACTCGGTGTGCCTGACACGGTCATGAACAGTCTGTCACAGAAGTCACGCCTTTTTGAAACTTCCTACTCCACTCATACACTTGCTGGACTGACAGGCATACATCACCATACTGGACCTTCATTCGCCGATGAAGTTCTATAGGTTTAACCCCTTCACTGATTTTAAAAAAAAAAAGGACAACAGAACGCTGCTCCTCTATGGTGCATGCCAAAAGTGGCGCGGCCATCTTTAAACCTTGCAACGTCACCGTGTTCGTCTGCACCGTGATGTCACGTATTTAACACCATTGACAACCTTAATATCAATATTGACAGGTTACAAGACAATGGCATATGACGACCAGACGACCGACAAGGACACAGCGTGGTAAGAGGGCGGGCGCACGCAGAAGGCGTTTAAAATGTGACAGATTGGGCATCGGACACGTTCGAGTACTTTACTGGAACTGTGCATCATTTAGTCAACGCCGACCCATTCTTTAAAAACTACTCTTTGGAAACGATATTGTAGTCTTGCAAGAAACACAGCTCGGCGACGGAACAGTCAATGTCGCGGGATTTCAGGGCTTCTTCAACAGGCGGCACCTCGGACGGGCCATTCTTGTCCGCGACAACATACTTGTGTCTGAGATCGATATGTCCGCCTGGAACAGTGATGCCCAGACGTTCAGAATAATGACGCCAGTGCAGCTTGTAATCGTGAATGTTTATGCGCGAAATGGGAAGGTCGACGTGCGACAATGGCAGAGTTTGTTCGAAATGGATGAAAGGCATATCATCTTCTGTGGGGACTTCAATGCCAGAGGCAGTCAATGGGGGAATTGCATCACCAATAGACAAGGGGACGATCTGGAGGACGCCCTGGCATCTGCTGCCCTGGTCTGTCTGAATGATGGGAAGGTCACTAGAATAGCCACTCGACCAGGTGACTCTGACAGCGTCATTGACTTGGCTCTGGTGTCACCTACCATCGCACCAAGGTGCCGGTGGGGCACATTGGGATACCACGATAGTGACCACTAACCTTGTATTATCCTGATCGAGAAAGACAGGGCCAGGAGTCAAGGAAACAAGACAAATGCCTTCCCGTACGACAACACTGGTCAAGACGCCATAAGCAACTATCTTCCTTCCCGCAGGAGACAAGAAAGATGGTTGCAGCCACCATGGTGGAATGGCGAGGTCGAAAAGGCATGTCTGGGAAAGAGGCAAGCTGTCAAAGACTGGCAAAAAGCCAGAAAGGCCAACATGCCACAGGTTGAGTTTGCGGACCTAAAGACTGAGTCCATAGGACGATGACTTTATTCAAATCCTGCGCCAAACTGGCCAAGGCCGAGAAATGGGACGAGTTCTGCAGGAAGGTGTGCCCCGAGCGATCTCTTACGATATTCTGGCGCCTCCATAAGAACATGAACGGCGCCGCACAACGTAGGGGTATTCCAGAATTTCAAGGCACAGACCTCACATGGAAAAAATCGGATGCGGATAAAGGTAAGGCCCTTCTTGCACGCTACATAGAGCAGATTGACCAGAAAGACGAGCCCGACAGACAGAGAACCACAACGACACTCTCTCAGTTGTGCGAGGGGGTCGGGACAGACGAAGAGTGCAAAATCATAGTTGAGACAATACGTGCGATGCTCAAGAAATCACATAACACCGCCCCAGGCCCAGACGGCATCCGATATGGTGACCTACTGATGATGTCAGATGATGACATGGAAGAACTGGCCAGAGAAGTCAATACCAGTATCCAGAGGGGTCAGATCAAAGAGGAATGGCTACACAGCTACTTGCTGCCGCTGCCAAAACCGAACAAAGACCATTCCAAGATAAGCAGATACAGAATCATTACGATGCAGAATACTGTTGGCAAGCTACTGGAGAAAATTGTAACACACAGACTTGCTTGTGACTTGGAACAGCTCGGCTGCTTCCCGCCCACACTTGGAGGATACAGACGCAACAAAGAGTCATGGCTGAATGCGGCGGTCTTTGCTCAAGATGTTTACGAAGGATTTCAGGTCAGAGAAGAGACATGTGCGGCCGCCATAGACTTAGAGGACGCATACAATAGAGTATCCTTCGAGCACTTGATGCAAACCCTCCTCAGACTGAAAGTGCACCCTCACCTTGTACGATGGATAGCTGCAGTTCTGCTCCAAAGGAAGGTGGTGCTAAGATGCGGGAGTTGGTCTTCTGAGCCGATAACGATATGTCCAGGATTGCCGCAGGGTTCACCACTGTCACCAGTACTATTCAACGCGTATACGGTGCCGATCACTGAACAACAGTTGGACGGGAGGGGTAGGACTCTATCATTTGCTGACGACATTCTCGTGTATCGACAGGGTCGAGATAGACAGGTGGTTACCAATGATATGCAGGGCGAACTAGATCGAATTTCCACACGGTGCGCTGATGCCGCTGCCCTTGTCAACCCTGCAAAGGCATCGGTTACATGGTTCTCCCTAAACAACCATATTGTGAACACAGACCTGCCGGCAGTAAGGATGGATGGGAGCCTTTTGAGTAGAACCCAGTCAATGACATATCTTGTCGTGAGGCTTGATCGAAGCCTGTCCTTCAGAGATCATGTCGATTATGTTATAATGAAAGCTCGAAAAGCTTGAGAGTCAGCAATGAGAGTCATGGCGGCTGCCAATATCGAGCAAAGACTGCTAATACTTCTGTTCCAAGGACTGGTGCTTTCACGCATCGAGTATGCCCTGGCCATCCTCACTGTCAGCCCTACACAGATTGGAAGACTTGAAAAGGTACAAAACGAAGCCATGCGCATCATTATGGGCTGCACGAAAAACACCAGCTGTGTAGCAATGAGATACCTCCTTGACTTCCCGACAATGGAACACAGGATCAAGATCTGGAGAGCTCGTGCATACTTAAAAATAAGTGCAGATGAGCAGCACCCTCTGCATGACGCTATATTCAGAGAAAAGGGTGACAGGCTAAAGAGAGGCAAATCATGGATGGGTCGGGCGGAAGATGTCGTCAGACAGGTCTGCAGTCTTACCAGTATCAACCCCGGCAAGGAATGGGTGCCGGTGCCTCCAGCTTTTAAGTGCACTTTCTCCTGCATTATCACACTCGACAGACGGTGCAGAGAGCAGAACCCTGTCGCTGTCAATGCAGAAGTCAACGCGCTCATCTATGAACACTCAGATAGCCCCGAAGTGCTCATCTATACAGATGGATCTGTTGTAAAGCAGCAGAGAAGTGCGTGGGCATTTACAGCCCGTTCAGCGGGCCGAACCGTTCAAGAATCCAGTGGTGCCCACTCTATGACCACGAGCAGCATGACGATGGAGGTGATGGCAGTTACACAGGCTTTCATATGGCTGGAATCACAGCATTATACCAACGTGTGTGTACTAAGTGACTCAATGAGCATGATTCAGAAGATCGAAGCTGGATCTGTACGTAGACAGTGGACTGAGTCGCTGCGGAAGTCTGTTGTTCGTAAAGTCACCTTCATCTTCGTCCCGGGACATGCGGGAGTCGAGGGAAATGAACGAGCTGATAAACTGGCTGGCTCTGCACCCCCTGTAGATGGCCAGCCCATGGATCGTGCCGATGTTATTAACGTCCTTAAAGATATGGCGAGAACAGAGGACTTTGACGTCAGTGATTCCACATCGCTGTCCAGGGTGAAAGACTTGGGAGTAAGAATCGGCACAGCCAGACGCGAGAGGTACATCGGGAAAACAAGGCGCCTCGTCAACCAACACAGAACTGGCACTATTAGCCACTGGACGCTGATGCATATGCTGGAGGGAGGATCTGAGCACCTATGGACATGTCCGGAGTGCAATGAAGATATCCCAACTGATAACTGATAACATCATCATCATCATCATCAGCATTATCATCACCATCATCATCATCATCATCATCATCATCATCATCATCATCATCATCATCATCATCATCATCCTCATCATCATCATCATCATCATCATCATCATCATCATCATCATCATCATATCATCCACCACAACCACCACTACCACCATCATCATCATCATCATCATCATCATCATCATCATCATCATCATCATCATCATCGTAATCTTAATCAGCAACATCACCGTCAATATATTTGACATAAAATGGGTCTGTCTGTCTGTCTGTCTGTCTGTCTGTCTGTCTGTCTGTCTGTCTGTCTGTCTGTATGTCTGTCTGTCTGTCTGTCTGTCTGTCTGTCTGTCTGTCTGTCTGTCTGTCTGTCACCTCTGTATATCCAATTTTAAGAAGAAGACAAGCAACAACCATGCACACACATGGACATGCCATCAAGGCATAATTGAGTTTCGATGCTAGACCCGTGATTCTAAATATAATAACAAAATCGGGGCTTTTAAATCTTAATGTCCCGGGAAGGTTAACCCGTTGAACAAATGCCTGCAGAAGTCGGATGTGTCGGCCTAACGGCGCAAGAACGCAGCTCTGCTGTAAACAGGCACAACGCAGTCACATCCGAAAAAAAAAAATTTGGATGAACGCAGAAGTAGAAGAAATCTTAATGTTACAGAAAAGTTCTTAGAATATCATGGACCAAGAAAGAAAATAATGGAATTCTACAAGATCTAAACATCGAAGAAAAGTGGCTTATAAACAACGTCATTTCTCGGAAAGTGAAATATTTTGGCCTCATTAAATGTCATAGTGGTTTGGAAATAACGGTGACTGAAGAAATGGTTCGTCAATAGAAGAAACCAGCTTAAAGATGCACACGAGCCATTGCAGAGGTATTGGACGGAGAATACATGAGGCAGAAGAACTGGGAAGGCATCTAGAAACTGTTTGGTCGCCTGTTATGAGAACGACATTATACAAAGGATCTGCAGCGTTACAATGAAGCTCGATCTCAAGCTAGCAGCTGCATGGAATAGACAAATGAGTTGAGTCAAGAACAACATCACAACACTCGGGACGGGACGCAGAGGTGTTTCCAAGGCACCAGGGCCAGGTTTTATAGTGGCCAAGACCTACTGACACGTCCTAGTCGTGCGTCCTGGGCAACAGGTCCCCTCGGTGTCCTGGAAAACGTAGTAAGATCGCTGATTCTTCCAAAGTTGGAGAGTATCTGCCTGCATGGCGAGGAACCACCAGTCTGCACACCAATAAGCCAGACATGGGACAACGGATACTCACGCAAACCTAAGTCCGGTATGACATCACACGGATGTTGGACAATAGGATGTCTTCATCCGACATACAGGACTTCACGCTGGAGTTCACAGCCAGCAAACGCAAGCAAGCAAGCACTCGGGGAATTTTAATACGCGTTCCGTTCTCATCTTCAACAATCAGCAGAGAGCTCCGATGCTAATGTTACCATTGTGTCCATCTGGCCTTTCCCTTGAGTAAAAAGTGGTGGTCATGTTATATTCTCTGGGTATTCCCTTCTCTCCAGGCTATGATTATTTATCTGTAGAATTGTCAAATGCCACGTATATTCTACGCTACTGTATGGCGCGGAAGCCTGGACATTGAACAAGCAACTATAAATTTGCATAGAAGCTCTGGAGATGTGGATATACAGACAAATATGTCGTATTTCATGAAAACAAAAAGTATCAAATGCAGAGGTTCTAGAAAAACTGGGAATGAAGAGAGTTGATGAAAGAAATAAAGAGGGGGCAAGTGAAATATTTCGGCCACGTTAAAATATATGATACTCTTATAAAAACAATATTGGAAGGCAAGGTTGAGGGTCAGCGAGCAAGAGGTAGACACCGATACAAGTGGAAAGATAACATCAAGAGATGGACGAATATCAGACTGACAGAATGTACAGTCAAGGCAAGAGACAGACAGTGTTGGAGATCCATTGCAGCCAACCTTAATTGTGGAGACGGCACCTGATTGATTGATTGATATTCGACACTATACAGTTTATCTCAAAGAGTTCTGATCACATCTGGTTTATCGTGCACCAATATCCCTTTTAATGGTGTAGAACCAGCCTGCTCGTTTACCAACACACCAGAATGTTCCGGGGACAAGATCCAACGGAAGCTCAATTTCTTTGATTTTTTAATTTAAGCATGTCACTCTGCACAAAGCGTGTCTCTCTAACTTCCGTGTATGCTCTGTGAGTTTGTTACATCACGACATGTGCGCACTGTTTGCCCCCCAGCATACGGAACTTGTCCGGCCAAGCTCCGAGCTAACTGCATTAGTCATCTGCTCAGTCGGGCGGAGGGCGTCATTGGGAAGGTCCAAACCCAGTCATGAGTGACTTTCTCCTAAAGAAACTAAGCAAGCAAAATGAGTTCTTATAACAATAATCTGACATGAACCAGTGAAATAATAATTAATTTGATATACATGTTTATGAAATCATCAGCATCCTCAACTTTATCATCATGGAGTGCTGCCTCGTATTGAAGAAGAGTTGTAACGGACCTCCAACAGCCCCTGTCCATCGTGGTCATGAAACACTCATATGATCTCCTCCTAACCCATCTCTTAATGTTGTTCACACACCTATAGCGTTGTCTTCCGCTTGGATGTTCGCCCTCCACATTTCACTGGACGAAATCCTTTAACAAAGAGCTGCATCCCTTTATACGGTCATCATCATCATTCGACTCGACGCTCTATCGAGAAGCCAGATCGCAATCTGACAGTGCAGAGGATGGCTCGCGCTAAAAACGCCACGAAAAGACACGCAATGTATGCAAGGAAGGCTGCTAGGGTTGCTGATCCTGTGGAGACACACAGCAGTCCAACTCCTACACCAGCTGAAGCTAGCAGCAGCCGAGAAGTCCACAACCACACCAATGAGAAGCAGTCAAGCAGCTCACCAAAGACCTCCACAAAGGAGGAAACCAAAACCGAGGACTTCACCGGCAAAATCTTGCTGAAACAAAACCAGCGTTGGGGAGGCTAAACTGTCGTGGCTACCAACAGACAAGATACTGAGTCTGTTGAGAAACGAGCTGGGCAGACACAGCATCACCCAGCTGCGCAAGATACCTGACAGAATAGTGGTCTCCATCAACAATAACTCAAAGACCACATTAATGAAGAAGATATCACAACTAGAGAAAGCCGATACCAAGCTTCCACACGGCATATCAGTAGAAGCTACTCGAATCCACCCTATCAAACGATGAGTCATCAAGCGAGTTAAGACATATCTCACAAACAATCAGATCAGGTAGAGGCTGTCGAGAGAGAACTCGGCACTATACATTACCAATGCAGAGAGGACCATGGGGAAGAACCACCCCTCCTCCACAGTCGTCATCATCACAGCAGAGGACCAGGTGTTCCCTCACATTATAAGATGGGACAGAAGAGAACAAGCTCCAGAGCACTACATACCTAGAGTGCTGCAGTGCTCCAGGTGCCAGAAGTTTTGGCACACCCGTGCAACGTGTACAAGTGAGGTGGAGGTTTGTAGATAATTCTCCGAATCCCACCCATACAGTCAGTACCCTCAAGCTAAGATCGACACGGACTTCGGGAGGCCTAACCCAAACAGAAAGTGCGCCAACTGCCTCGGCAATTACGGCGCCAGGTACCTCGACTGCCCCTGCCACCAAGACAGCAAGGAAGCCACAAAGATCGCCATCAAAACCAATATACCTTATAAAGAGTCTATGAGGCAGTACGAGGCTACCACCCGTCTAATAAAGAGCGAAAAGGCACAATGGGAAGGCCAACTGAAGGACCTGAGATCCAAGTTCACCAGCATCGAGGAACAGCGAGACAAGACACAATATACGCAAATAACAGCCGTTCAGCATCCTGGACGAACTAAAGCAAGTACAACAGAAGGTTGAGCAGGCTGCAATTTAATTTGTAACCTACCTGTTTAGATGTTAGGAACTGTCTCATATTATTATTAAACTTTATGAGAGGACCCAACAGAAGTAGAAGAAAACCAGAACGACAGCGATCAAGACCGAGTGTGGACGGAGGCCAGGAGAAGGAATTACTCTTCACCAAGATCGAGGTATCAGAGACGACCAAGAAGATTCGAAGACAGACCAGGCGGGAAAATAGATGGAACCCCAGGAAAGACGACAACTGGTAAAACTCCCCAAAGGAAACAACACCATATGAAGGGGCAGGAACAAAATTACGTCACGCCTTAACAAGTGTGCGACTCTATCCAGACATGTAAAACCACAAGGATGAAACGAACACAATGACAACAAATCAGAAACCAGGAAGCAGACATACGCATCTCTATCCACGAAAGAAAAAGAACGAGTTACATCATAAGGGTCCCGACTGTGACCAAACCATTAAGTCGACGGCTGAACGGGGCTTTTTGTCTCAAGAACTGGAATTGGAATTTATAAGGAGGAGTGCCTTAATTGTCTGACCCTAAACGCACTAAATTATGTTTTCATCAATCACAGTTTTTGTAATACTTCTTTCTTTGTTTTCTTCCCCTACAATGATTTTTTCTTCTTCGTCTATATAACCACATTTCAAAAGCTTCAATTTTACCCCGACATTTATTTATAGTAATTAGTAAATAGATGAAAACATCCGTATAAGACTTGGAGATGTCGTTTTGTAGATGAATGCTGAAAATTCATTGGACAGCTAAAATGGGTAATCTGGACATTTTGAGGAAAGCTATGTCGCAAAGACAACTTATCACAAACATAAAAAAGAAGCAGTCATAATCTTTTGGGCCACATTATGAGAAAACAAAAATTGGAACACGTTGTGACAAACGGGAATATTTGTGAAAAAAGAGATACGAAAAGAAAGCGAGAGAAAATTCTTGACAGTCTTGTGTCATGGCACTGAAGGGAGTCAACACATGAAGTGATCCATGCCGTCAGAGGTTGCAATTTGCGGAGAAGCATGATCGCCCACGCCAGCCGGCAAGACACTCAATGATGAAAGTAATGCTTAGTAAATGTAACACTTTATCACTCTTTGCATTAATTTGTAACCTATCTGTTTAGAAGTTAGGAACTGTCTCATATTATTATTAAACTTTAGGAGAAGAACTGTAAACTTGTGTTTTCAATTCAAAAAGCACGCGTAAAGCTATAGTTAATGAGACTGTGAAATAAGAAACCCGTTGATTTTCGCATTGTTTATTACACGTCTGCAAAGTGCGGCATTCCTTTCCTTTTGTTTCAAGTCACTACATTTTATTTAGACTAAAGTATTTGAAACCCCTTAGAAAAATATCTTTTGTGACTGGGAAAAACTGAATAGAAAGTAATTTAAACAAACTCACGCTGTGATATTGTCTTAAAAAAAAGCATGCTGTGGTATATTCTAAACAAAGGTATGCTGTGTCATGTTCATTGCATGAACAAACATTGTTTATGGGCTGGTGACCTAAGGTGTTTTGTAAGATAAAGACATATGTTCACGTTTGCGAATCGTGAGGATGTCACACGACGGCTATTTTCATGACGCCCTACTTCAGTAAATCTCCAGCAGTCACCTTCACCCTAGTAGACAAATTCTTTCTGTCCAACATTTAGAATGTTATTACTCTTATTCATCTTCTCAGCTGCTCCTTGTTCGGCCAAGCTCAGGGCTAACTGAATTAGCCATCTGTGCATTCGGTCGGAGGGTCGCAATTGGGTGGGTTCAAACTTTATCCTGGTGCGAGGAAATGCAACGTAAAGACTAAATCCATGGCAGGGCAGACCACGGTAGTGTGTATGGACTACGCTTGAGTTCAAAGCGAACGAGAGGGGAAAAAATAGCTCGAGACTTCACCATAGTAAATCCAACAGTGTACAGTTACTGTTGCCCATGTGCAACCGGAGCCTGTAAGGGAAGAATATGGTAGTAACACTGTAATGTACCATGCACGTCACAAGAGTGAGTACGCGAAGTTGGCTTCACACTGTCTACTTCATCCAATAGAAAGGGACGCAGAGGTGTTTCCAAGACACCAGGGCCAGGTTCTATACTGGCCAAGACCTATTAACACGTCCTAGTCGTGCATCCTGGGCAACAGGTCCCGCTCTGGGTCCTGGCTAACGTAGTAGGATCGCTGATTCTTCCGAAGTCGGAGAGTATCTGGCTGCACGGTGAGGAACCACCGGTCTGCACACCAATAAGCCAGACATGGGACAACGGATACTCACGCAAACCTCAGTCCGGTATGACATCACACTGATGTTGGACAACAGGATGTCTTCATCCGACATACAGGACTTCACGCTGGAGTTCACAGCCAGCGAACGCAAGCTAGCCAGCAAGCAAGCAAGCATCCAATAGAAAGCTTTAGTTGCAAATGCCAATAAACCATGAACAAGTCTGCATTGAGCTGGACGTGAGTTGGCTCAGGACCATTGGTCCATTAGGAGATGGAAGGAAGGAAGGAAGGGAGGGAGGAAGGAAGGAAGGAAGGAAGGAAGGAAGGAAGGAAGGAATGAAGGAAGGAAGGAAGGAGAAGTAGTAGTAGTAGTAGTAGTAGTAGTAGTAGTAGTAGTAGTAGTAGTAGTAGCAGTAGTAGTAGTAGTAGTAGTAGTAGTAGTAGTAGTAGTAGTAGTAGTAGTAGCAGCAGCAGCAGTAATAGTGGTAGGTCAAAAGAAGAGATGAAGAAGGATGAGTGATGGGAGGAGGGGGAGAAGAAAAGTAACACAGTAGCTGAAGAATAATAAGTAGTAGTAGTAGTTTACGGAGTAGCAGTAGTAGCAGCTTGCGCACCTGTTGTAGTAGCCGTGGTACTTTTAACAGCAGCAGCAGCAGCAGTAGTAGTAGTAGTAGTAGTAGTAGTAGTAGTAGTAGTAGTAGTAGTAAGTAGTAGTAGTAGTAGTAGTAGTAGTAGTAGTAGTAGTAGTAGTAGTAGTAGTAGTAGTAGTAGTAGTAATAGTAGTAGTAGTAATGACGATGATAGTGGCGGTGGTACTGGTTACTGTGCAAGTTCGATGCTAAATGACATTCCACCTCGCATGCTTGTTGTTCCTAATTTATTTGGCTACACAGATATTCATTCTAAACATTTGCTTTCTAACTACTGACAGTGATTCTTTCGGTTTTATTAAAGGACCATTTTCATTCTACACGGATAACTTCCTAAATGCTTCAGTCTTCTCCTATAGAGCACATCACGCGAGGGCAAGGGTAATACCGATTCATTCTGTTGAAAACCCTCGTCTAGGCTACACTTTCTGAAGACATTGGTTACATACAAGCGATGCAATAACGATATTCTGGTATAGTTGCCGAACCCTACAGCCTTTTTGCTCTTTCATAGCCGATGAGTATGCGGGTAGATTGGCTGGGTCTTCACCTTTGAGTGGGGTATTGATGCAGGATTAGGCAGACGTGGTCAGAGCCTTTTGGAACCATGTGTATTGTGTGGACGAATAGATGAATCTTCGTAGCTTCGTGGGAATCATGCTGCAGGGAGTAATCATGGGGTCACACAGGGCGACTTTCAATACTCCGAGTAGAGGCCAGAGGGATACACAATGAGACTAACTGGTACCACTAGTATTGGGACTCTTCGCTGGCTGTTAACAGATGAGTACAAAGCATGTATGGCAATGTCTCGAGCACTGTAATGCCAGTTCTTCACTCAGCTCATTGTCCACAAAGACCACACATCTACATGGGATTTAAGAATGAGTCATCTTTGCCCAGCATTCTTCCTTTGTCGTAATCTTGAACGGACAGTGTTGGTCGAGCTATTTTAGTGATAAAACATCAAGTACAGTTGATAAGGATTCTATTTCATACTTTTGCGTGAACCAATTGAAGACTGTTAATCTACAACCATGGCCAGACTGCGAGAACGACAAATTAAAAGAGGGGTGGCCAAACAAGATCACTACGCAGAAAGCCAAAGAAGATTGATAAACCAACACAGAACTGGTGTCGTTAGCTGCTACACGCTGCGGGATTTGCTGAGAAGGGGATCCGAGCACTTATGGACTGAATGGTTCGATGTGCAATGAGGATGATCTGTCGACTAACTAACTAACTAACTATTTCATATCCTAGAGGTAGGTCTGGAAACAGGCTGAATCACTGTTGTTAGGCTGAAAGGTTAGTTAGTGATAGAGCATGGGAGGCAAACTTCATCCCATACATGATGAATGAATCTCTCTCTCTCTCTCTCTCTCTCTCTCTCTCTCTCTCTCTCTCTCTCTCTCTCTCTCTCTCTCTCTCTCTCACACACACACACACACACACACACACACACACACACACACAAGAAGTAGAGTCTGTAAGCTTTCGTTGGTACCTGACCTTCTTGATAGACAATATTGTGTTACAATGTGCTTCAAAAAAGGCATAATTACTCAAACCACTGCGGTAGCGAATGTGACTTATCAGACCAGTTCGGTTGGAAATGTTCGTCCATAATCTATGCACGTAAAAGCATATTCATTTCGACCATCACACACCATCTGACTTCTCAAACGCTCGGCGTGTGACCTATCCGCAATAATTTTTTCTTTTTTCTTTTGTCTTTATTCCGTTTCTGATCTTTATTCTCCATGTATCGCGATCAGCGGCGACTTGCTCCTAAGGTGCAATATCTATATGTATCTAGGGAGTCTCTGTGGCGAAGTGGTCAAGCCGTTTGACTCGTGCACCGAAGGTTGTGGGTTCGATTCCGGGCCGCACCCTTCGGTTTACGAGTTAAATGTTTCGGAGACTCCTGTGGGTCGTCGCTAAAAGCTACGGAGTTCGTGCTTTGTGCGACGCTTTCCGTGCTGCGGAAAGAGACCGAGCCATATGGATAAAACCCGGTGCAATGAAGTCGACCATGTCGACTTTTAAGCGACTTTTTTTTTTTTTTATCTATATGTATATATATACGCAAGCTGCTCATCTGTTTCCTTGTTGTGGACTTGAGGGGTGTGTGATCCAATACACTCTCATACATGCTGACCATGGCCTACTTCCGTATGATGTGTGGATTGCTGGAAATGACAGAGTACACCGTGAACGCCTCTGCCCTAACAAATGATCATAATCCGTAAATCAGCAAGGAGCCACGCTGATATAGTGGTTAGATCTCTTGCGTTGAAGGACACAACTTAGTTGAAGCCAAGATGTCATAGATAATGTACACGCGACAACAACAGATACAGGAGACACGGTTTATGATATAGTGATGTTTCGTACAACAACAGTTGCGGGAGCAAAATTGTTTACATGCCAGGCCACTGTGTGGACGAACTGATAGCTGCGGGTGTTACTTCATCACTCATGAACACTGAAAGGAAAACAAATGCGTTTTTGAGACGTATCAGCAAAGGTGGTTCGCAGTCAACCACAGCATTTATTTGGGGGGGGGGGGCTGTTTGTGATTTCTTGGCAAGTTTACGTTCGGTAGTTGGGCCATTGGATGAAAATCAAAGCAGTGCGGTCTGGTGCCAAATCGTCCACAGTTGTTTTTCTAAAGCGGTATCTGGGATGTTGGTTAATGAGTCTTTACCTCACTTAGCGAGAAGACGAACGCAGGCGACGAACTATGGTCCGACCGCGATCATGACATTATCAGCGTAGTTCCCTGTCAACTACCATAACACGCCCTCTATAATAATAATAATAATAATAATAATAATACTAATATTAATAATAATCTACATCATCATCATCATTAGCGGACACCTTGGCAACTGGCGTGAGTGTTCATGTATCGCCACATCTTCTGATTTTCAACCGAAGGTATCCGTTCATTTCTACAGCGTTCACAGCCTTGCATCAAAATTGGGGGTAAACAGTCTGACTATCTATCTGTCCGTCCGCCCGTCCGTCCGTTCGTCCGTCTGTCTGTCTGTCTGTCTGTCTGTCTGTCTGTCTGTCTGTCTACCAGCTTGCCTGCCTGCCTGGCTGTTTGTCTGCCTCTCTGTTGTCTGTTTGTAATATTTCAGTGTCGGGAATAAACCTGCTGAGAACGCTTCAACATAAAACAATGCCCCCCTGTCATTCTATTTACCCTGTTCATAACATTTCTTGCAACATTTTAACAGCACAGAATGAATAACAATTAAGGCTTATTATTGTGTCTACTTCCCCCAACAGTGAACTCCACAGGTCACCGCCGCCCCCCATCACTTACCTCAGGGGCCACCTGTCGGCCTGTCGGTATATAAAAAGACCAGGCAGGACACATTCACTAACACAAACTTACAACGTTGGTTCACTGAAGGAACTGTATGCTTTCAGCAACCCACGTTCTCTAAACTTCTCATAACAGTGGACACTTGAGCGCCTACCGCTTGCATACAATGGCCAAAGTCACGATATGTGTTGTTTTGCTAGCTGGCATGTTGTGTGTGCATTCTCAGCCTGCTGTGCCAGCGGTAAGTATCGCTTTCTTGTTCATATTTTCCTTTTGACCAGATTTTCGTCATCGGGAAGTCATTTTTACAAACTTGGTATTGCGGCGAGTCGACAGTGATTCTGGAAGAATCTAAATATCGAGAGGGAAGACAAGGAGAACTTTCAACCAGAAAGCAGTGGGAACGATTAGTGATATGAACTCTTCGCTGGCTGTTGAATGAGGAGACGGAGCACATATGGGAATGTCCTGCCTGCGGTGATGTGGGTTCTTAACTCAACTCAACTCAACTTTTACTTGATTGGTTGTTGTGAATTCTCTGGAGGAAAAAAAAAACATTGTTTGTTTGTTTGTTTGTTGCGCTTGCTCGCTTTCAACTCAAGCGTAGTCTATACCTGTGCTACTACTTCTAGTGCACTGGACTGATTTTTGCGTGTGGATTAGCTTTCCCTTTTACCAGTGTCCCTCGCCATCTGGCGATCCCACTCAGACTTCTAAGGTACTTGTAATTTACATCGTAAAATCAAGGACAAGAAGTCAACATTTTAGTCCAGCTGACCCGTGTAGGGACCCGCTACCTCGGCTTCAGCACACGGGAAGTTTAAGAGCCAGAGCTCTGATTCATTCGGCCACGCGGACCTCCGGAAAAGAATCTTTTAAATGTTACGTCCTAAACATTCTCATGAGAAGAGGGGCATTGGAGAACATCGTGACAAGTGGATTGATCGAGGGGAAGGGAGACAGAGGCAGACCAAGAGAAATGATGCTGGATGGATTGGGACGGTGGCATAGTGGAATATCATCAGCAGAGTTGATCCAGAAAACCAAAGACCGACCTCTGTGGAGAGTCATGAACGCCTACGCTAGCCAGCATGGCACTTGATGATAATGATGATGATGATGATGATGCTGATGATGATGATGGTGATGATACATTCTCGTTCAAGTCGGCCAGGCCTTGATATGACCTTGTATCTCTCGGAGTGACCTAGGTAGAAGGGTTTTTTTCCCTCCCTAAAGCGCAATACCTAAATACTATCTCCACGGAAATGGTTTGCCATAACTGCCCTTCTCTTCTCTAATCTCACAGATAGTTTTCTTTGATTGATTGATTGATTTAAGAACCGACATCACAGCATTCGGAGCATTCCCATAAGTGCTCCGTCCCCATCCTCAGCAGCCAGCGAAGAGTTCCAACACCAATAGTATAGTTTTCTTTAGGAGACGGCTAGTTCGAATTTCAGTGCAGAAGATCTAGCTGACAAGTTGTATATTGCTTAGTTAACAGACCGGCTCTGTGGTGAAGGTCTAATGAATGCAAATCGTAATCCCGCATAACGCATTCGAAACAAAGCTGAGGGTAATTTGGTAGCAGACCGCCTTACTTTGGTTTCCATACAATGGTATGAGTGTCGGTCGTATGGAAAGCAATGGCAAACTACTTAACGTAAATGTGCCCAGGAATCACAAACAGCCAAATAATGCTGGAATTGACTGTTATGTCATGTAAAGGATATGCATCTAACTAGCTTTAGTAAAGACATTCGGTGCTAAACAAAAGGTAGGTTTCGACCAAACAAAAATGGATGGCGAAAAATGGGAAGTAGGGGTGTGTCATAGTTATGACTTAACGAGGGTTGCATAAGAACAACTACTGTATTGATATGTTAAGTACAGTTTGATTTATAAACCCATGGCAGTTATGGGACGTTTCCATCCATCAATCATGTGTCATGCCGATAAGCGTGTTGTTTTGCCATCTCACTTGATCACCAGAGTCAAGGATCAGCTCCGTGTTTCTGTCTCGACCACGTGGCCAAGCCATACAGGTATTTACTTCTCGGTCTTCCCCTTGGTCTCTTCCCCTAGATCTTGCGAGTTGTCACAAAGTTCTCCAGTCATTTCTTCTCAAAACATGCCCGAAAAATTGTGACTGTCTATGTCAAATGACTCTAATCAGTTTACAATCTTCATTTGTATCTTGAAGGATTTGTTCATTGGTGTTTTTCTGTCTGTCCATGGTATTCTTTACATTTTCCTCAGAAACCACATTTCCACAGGCATCAGATGTTTTTCAGCTTGACTGCTCATTGTCCACGCTTCACATCCACACAAAAGTACATGTTCTACATAGCACTTCAACACTCGTTTTCTCGTTTCAATTGATATCTTTTTATTGGTCAGTAGTATATTTTTTAATCTTGCCAAAGGCTACCTTCGCAATGGCAATTCTTGTTCTAATCTCTTCAAAGCGTCTCCCATCAGATGTTATGACTGTTCCGAGATTAGATTGCAGTACTTGATATTCTTGGCATCTGTAAAGAAGGTAGTTTGCCATTGCTTTCCTTCCTAGCAGTGACCATACTGGTCCATGACCGTAGCCATTGTCTCCCAAAATAGAGATCATCCGCCGTGAAGCTGGAGACCATAACCTACAACTATCTGTTGGCTGCTCTTCAACTTCATCCACCACCTGCACCCATGGCTTCACGTAACTCAGATTGGGGTGGGAGGGGGTGGGGGAATCTAAACGGGTACTTCACCTTGCCCAAGAGTGTTCTGTAGGCTAGCGGAGGGAAGGAGGCATCTTACCTCTCCTTTGATAAGGAATACCTCTACTCCGCCACCCGTTCAGCTGTGCACAACACGGGACGATTGTATAAGACGATTTATCATCCCATAGCACTTAATCAGTTTACTCTCTAATATTTCTGTCTTTCCTCTGTTTCTATTGGCGCCTATAAATACTTGTTAATTTGTTAATCGTTCTATATCAACAACCCCAATTGTCCCCAAACATTGTACTTTTGTTTATTACAAAAAGAACCCAATGGTAACAGCCAAATGTGTTTCTTCGTTAAATGTTCATTGTATACTAAATACAGTATTATAATCCGATGTTTTACTGTACATTTCGGAAACCAATAGTACGATATAATTGACTAGATACGAATTCTGCTCATATTCCATAGCTGTGGGTTCTAATGAATATTTATCATCACCGAATCATCATCAGTTTTCTTGCCTACTGGCGTGGACGATGATGCTTCTCCCCAGCTTGCGATCTCCAGCGTCGTGTATCAGTTCGTACGCTGACACCCTTTCGTGCTATAACACAAGACTCAAGCATTTTCTCTCGCTGTCTTCCTCTATCTCTCTTTCTACAAATCTTTTCAGTTGTTACAATATGTTCTAGATGTTTCACTTCTCATAATGTAGTCAAAAATGATGAATGCGTCTTTCCGATGTTCGTGATAAGTTGTCTTTGTATCTTAGCCTCCCTCAAAACGTTAAGATTTACTCATGTCCGATGAATTTTTAGATTGTTCTATAACATCGTCTCTCAAAGCTTCTATGGTCTTTTATTATTGTTGCTTGTTTACTAATTGTTATGTTACAGACCTTTTAAGGGTATAAACCAATAATTTTACATATCAACTTGCACCCATTCAGAAACATTCAGCTGCCTGTGAATTATTCTATTAAGAAGAACATAATAAATGCAATTTTTATACCAACATTGTGCTATCAACGTCGAACATGGGCACTAACTAAAGAACAAGAAAGAAAGCTCACTACTTGTGAAATGAGATGCCTGAGAAAACCAGGAAACAAATTAAGAAAGAACCAGGGTTAGAAATGTTGCTGATATGTAGTCGGGGGCGCCCAACATTGCAAAAATACCCCATGGCTCGTGCATTTATCACCTCTGCAATAAAAGTCTAACTCCTGGCCTTCACGTGGTGGACGTGTTTTAATAGGAGAAGGGGCGCGGCGAGTCTCTGGCGCCGTAACAATAATCAGAATGCTCTAGATGTGTATGCACGTACACGCATGCGCAGACACGTGTGTGCGTGCCTCCACATCTAAACTCAAGTAAGATCTGCCCTAGTAAAGGAAAGGTGTGAAGACGAAGGCAACCAGCCAAGAGGCGCACCACAAAAAATCTGTACAGCAAGCAATAAAGCAATGAGATGTCAATTACTGCAAAACGTTATGGTGCTCGCCCTGCTTTGGACCCCCAGACAGGTGCAGTTAGGGGCCATATGCCTCGAAAGGGTCCAACAAAAACGACAGGAGGTCCTTCTCAGATGTCCCGTGGAGCCAGGGGACCGTAGAATAGAGCGTCTGGCCATACCAAATAAAGACTAAAAATAATGCACTGGAGTGCCGAGGGAGTCCGCAACAAACAATAATAGAGCTAGAAAACGTGAAACAAGGAAAAGTAAAACTGGAAGACTCGCAGGATGAGAATAGATTGATCCCGATTAACAAGCCGTCTAACCCACATACCTTCTACTCGAGACCATGGCACACTACAACTACACCTGACCTGGCTCTTTACTCACCAGACATGGAGTTGAACATCACGCGAATTGTTGGGAAACAACTTGGTGGCAGTGACCATCGGCCAGTCTTTCTAACTGTAGAAAATGAGCTTGCAAGTGAAAGTAGCACCCTCTCGAGGTGAAACTACAAGAAAGCGGACTGGGCAATGTACAAGCATCGCACCAGCATACTGGCTAGATGCCTGAACACAGACAAAGACATAAATACAGTGCCATGGTACACAACCTGTGGTGCTATTGACGGGTGCAAAATCAGTACTCCAGGCGCTTCTTTCTGGGAAATTTGCCATTATTAAGGACACTACTTTCTGAACTTAGCAGTCAGCATAAGGTCACCGTACAGTAGATACCGTCTCACTGTGGAGTACCCGGAAACGAGAAAGAAGATCGATTGGCTAAGGAAGGAGCAAAAGAAGAACAATCTGCCCACAGTTGGTCTCCCTCTAAAAACTATTTCAGAACGAACTCCACGGAAATAGGAATATAGACTATCACTAAAAATCCAGACAAAAGTGACAGGAATATTTTACTTCCTTGATGAAGAATGCCCACATGACCTCTGGATCCGAGTCTACACAAAATGCTGTTCGAAACAGAGGAACGGGAGTGTACATATAATACAAAAATAATACTAGGAACACGACCAGAGTACCAACAGGAAAGTACTGCCATAACTATGATGCTGAAATTGAGGCAACCAAGGTAGCAACAGAGAAATTACTAAACACCTGCCATGGTACACAGTATGTGGTGCTATTGACAGGTGCAAATCAGTAATAGAGGCGCTCCTGTCTGGGAAATTGCCAGTAGTACTAAGGACACTACATTCTGAACTTAGCAGTCAGCGTAAGGTCACACACATTGGCAACGTGCCGTCTTTACAGACGACAGTTTGTGCTTCAGAAAAGCTTAATAACTACAACCTATGGCGGTGGCGAATGTGGATGTTAAGGTCAATTCGCGCTGTAAATGTTCGCCCACAGTGGATGCATGTGAACACATGGTCATTTTCACCATCATGCACCATTTTGTGTATGCGTAAGTTCACCATACAGAGGATACCATGTCAGTGTGGAGTACCCGGAAACGAGAGAGCTGATCGATTAGCTAAGGAAGGAGCAAAAGAAGAACATTCTCATGTGCCCGTTACATACCACCACCAAAAAAAAAAAAAAGAATGATGACATAAGTCAGAAAGATACCAAACCCTGCTCAAGATGACTACCGCGTTATGGACCGACCAGAACAAGTCATTATTCTGCGCCTCAGAACAGGACACAATAGATTACGCAACCACATGTATACAAAATTAAAATGTTTTGAATCAGCCATGTGCACATGTGGATTTTTCGTCGCAGACAGCAGATCACATACTCCAAGACTGCCCAAAATACAACATTTCTAGGCAAAACTTTTGGCCTAGAGAAACAACAGTGGATGATGAACTCTATGGACCGCTCTGTGAACTAAAAAAGACAGTTAGATCTATACAAGAGACAGCATTGCATTTATAAACATATTTCAAGCGAACAAAAGAGGATGATGAAGAAGAAGAAAGGACCATATTAGAACAGGGAAAGGCAGAGAAGTAAATATCTGGATGGCTTGGTCACGTGACAAGGTCAAGACAAGAACACGGAGCCGATCCACAGCTCTGGTGATTGTGTGAGATGGCGAAACATGATCGCCCACTTAATTATCGGCACAGCACATGATGATAATGAAATAAACATAGAATATATATAAATATATTCTTTATCGCATATCCTAATTACATGACATCGCTGTGAACACCAGCATTTAACTTCTGTTGTCATGGCAAGATTACGCTCAGTAATTTGCCATTGCTTTCTAAGCGACCGGCTCACATATCCCCGTAAGGAACCAACGCGACGCGATCCGCCACCGAATCTATCGCAGCTGCGTTTCCCCACGTGGATATAAGGGATTACGGAAAAAGTCAATAACGCCTTCGCCAGAGAGACGGCATAAATATAATAAGTATAGTAAATATAAATGTGCACACTCTCCTCCTCCACCTCCTCCTCCTTCTTCTTCTTCTTCTTCTTCTTCTTCTTCTTCTTCTTCTTCTTCTTCTTCTTCTTCTTCTTCTTCTTCTTCTTCTTCTTCTTCTTTTCTTCTTCTTCTTCTTTTCTTCTTCTTCTTCTTCTTCTTCTTCTTCTTCTTCTTCTTCTTCTTCTTCTTCTTCTTCTTCTTCTTCTTCTTCTTCTTCTTCTTCTTCTTCTTCTTCTTCTTCTTCTTCTTCTTCTTCTTCATCTCCATCTTCCAGTTAATTAAATACATCAATATATCTATTAGAAAGGCTATTTGCACGATTTCATTAACTCTTCTGGACATCCACAGCAAGGTGATGATGCACCTAAGCCAGCAGGAACAGACGGTGGTGTCCCTCCACCCGGCGTGCTTACGGGCAAGGAGACAGAACTCCCCAGGAAGAATGAAGCAGCATCGCCAGACCAGATCTCCCTCTATGACAGACTGGACAATGAAACGGAACTCAAACGCCCCGAGAGTGAGCGCTACGTTTGGGAGCATGAGCTAGGAAGTGGGGAGACCGTGTCAGAAAAAGCATTTGCTCCAAAGTAAGTTATTTAATATCTCCTCCCTTGCAACTTTGCAGGCATCACCACACTTAAACAAAGTGCCGCCTTGCTGAATACTTGATTCGGACTTGTTTTAAAAATGAGGATAACTGTGATGTATCTCACTGAAAACAAAACTGCAGAAATACCATCTTTTTGGTAGCTTTGAATCTGCAATTCCGGTTAGCCACACAACAGCTGCTAATGTTTATATTGTCAATTGTCTTCTATGGTCTACACTTATTTCCTATACTGTCAGTGATTCCATGTAAATGTCGTCTTGTGTATCGTATAAACAAAGTACAGAACTCTTTTACTCTCCGTAAAGCTCACCTGACATATGGTGTTAGACCCATATTTTCTAGTCCAATCAAAGACTGGCTGGGTGTTGTGGTCAGTACTACGCCGGCAGCCTATATTTCCCATACATTTCCTGGTACCAAATTTCAGCCGGGTCGATCTGGAGTCAAAGTACATTTTAAATGTTCGAATCTATGACCACAGGGCGGACCGACGAGAGCCTAGCCAATACTCTACCGTTGCTGGCATGTATCATGTCATCTATACTTAATTCCTTTGCTTTATCTGATTACAATTTGTATACAGGGTGTATTTTTAATGACTGTGCAGTGTTTTAAAATATTACCGGTCCAAGTTTTGTGTTTACCTATTATGTTGCAAGAACTTTACAGAGGGTGAATACAAAACTTAGATCGGCAATATTTTCAAACACTGCACAGTCATTAAAATACACCCTATACTGTCTATGACCTGTGATCTGTACTTATTTCCTCTGTGGAGGTAATCGTAGCAGAATATATAAGAGCGCTCGCTCTTAAAACTTCCAGTGGGCTGATGGCGTGGTAGCAGGATCACCCTTAAACCGATCAGCTGGACTACAATGTTGACTTCTTGTCCTTGATTTGGGGACGTAAATTACAAGTACCTCAGAGGTCGGAGTGGGTTCGCCGGTACATTAGGAGCAGCTGTGCTATATTATTTAGTACTTTCCATCGTTACGATAAGGGTACGAGAGTTCAATACCCCGACATGGCAGGATTTGTTTTTTATGTTCACCCTTTCAGCACAGGTTTCGATCGTCTCCTAAATTGGTATCTGAGAAGCTTCAGACCTGTTTTGAGACGATCTGGGAAGTAAATGACCTGAGGAATGGAACCAATCGCCTGCTTATGCCGTGACTTAAAATATATGTACAAGGGGGATGAGTGGTCTCCAGGTATGGTGTCCGCCTCGAGTGCTGGAGGTCCCAGGTTCAAGCCTCGGTGACGGCCCTTTTTTCACGTGTTCTTCTAGTAATAAAATTTCCCCTGATCTCTGGCTAGTGAGATCGGACGCCCGTGTGTATTGTTGCGCACGTAAAAAAAAAATCCCTTGGCAGTTGGAATCGAAAAAGAGTAGCATAATGGCGCTGCCCGTACAACATTTCGAGTTAAAAATCTACCCAAAGTATTTCATGATCCTCGCCGGTGCTACGGAGTTCGTGCACTGATCTTAGATTCTCCGTACTCAGGCTTGAGTTATAAGTAGAATCGAACACTTATGGGTTACACCCGTGTGCCGTGATGTTGATCCGTCGACTAAACTAAACTAAACTAAACTAAGCTAAACTAAACTTATGTCATGACTTCAAATAGACATGTACTTTTGTATGGTTGTGAAGCGTGGACAATGAGCAGACAAGATGAAAAACATCTGATGGCTGTGGAAATGTGGTTTTTGAGGAAAATGCAAAGAATACCATGGACAGACAGAAAAACCAATGACCAAGTCATACAGGAAAAGAATGAAAACCGCAAACTGATTATAGGAATTAGATGTAGACAGACACAATTTTTGTGTGTGGACACTTTATGATAAGAAATAAATAGGAGACCTTCGTGGCAACTGGCAAGATTGAGGGGTGGGGGGTGGAAGGGGGGTGGTTAAGGGGAAGGCAGAGAGGTGAATTCCCGGATGGCTTGACCACATGGCATGGTCGGGACAAGAACACAGAGCTGATCCACGACATTAGTCATCGTTCGAGATGGCGAAACATGACCCCCGACACTTATCATTATGGCACATGATGCTGATGGCTACTCCAAACGCAGTTTCATTATCTCGCCACACTGGGTGTGAGGCCAGCCGCAGACGATTTTGAACCAAATCGCTTTGCCTTGATATTCGCTGTATTATGAGCGTCGGCCATTCAAACAACAATGGTAGACTCCTTAACGTCAAAGAGCCTGACAGTCAAAACAAGCCAATGAATGCTGAGGTGATGTTCCGTAAAGAACAGGCAACTAACATTTTGTCGAATACTACAAGCCATACAGCATTATTCCCCCTTGAATTATTTTCCCGATTTATTTGGTTTTCATTTGTAGTTATTACATGTTTACCCATTTTATTTTATTTTTGTAATACAAATTCATGCAAGTAAATACCCAAAACACACACACACACACATACACACACACGTACACACACAAACACACACACACGCACACACACACGCACACACACGCACACACACACACACGCAAGCACACACACGTACGCGCACGATACACACACACACACACAAGTAAGCATGCACATCCACACGCACGTACGCGCACGACACACACACACACACACACACAAACACACATACTCATTACCATCTGTTTCTCCTCTATTGTGCAGTGGCAGCAGCGTTATTGTCGTAAAATCCAGGGATCGGAAGCTGGAGACGTACAACGTTACTCGCTCAACATCAGTTTATGCCTTCTCAGACCTGAGTTCCGTAAGTCAGCTCGCTTCTCCTCATCATCGTCCTCGTCCTCCTCCCCCTCTTTCTCCCCTCCTCCTCCATATTATCATCATCTTCATAATGTGTCCTGCAGAAGTAACATAGGCGATCATGTCTTTCCACAGATCTCGGCCCTTGGTGTTATGAATCAGTTCTGCCGATGATATGCCTCCACGCCATCGTCTAAAACCATCCAGCACCTTTTATCTCGGCCTGCCTCTATCTCTTCTACCCCTTGATATTTCCAGTCATCACGATATGTTCCAATACTTCTCTTCTCTTCTAAACAACAGAACATCTTTTGTGTCCAGTTTAATGACTGCCGCATCCATTGACGATGAACTGTAAATTTAGTGGCGGATTGTTGTGTTGGCATTCTGGCAGCGGCCTTATGCATGTCCGTGGCGAAGTGCTTACGGGCGCAGTTCGTAATCTCGCATTCCCGCGTTCTAAACACAGCTGTGGGCGATCTGGCAGCAGACCGTCTTACGTTGGTTTTTATGAAATGGCATGGGTGCCGGTCGTACAGAAAGCAATGGCAAACTACTGAACGTACAACTTGCTCAGGAATCACAAACAGCCAAAAAATGCTGGGATTTTAATTCATGTAAGCCAGTGCGTGCTGTTGGTTTGGCGGGACTACTGTCTGTTACATTTTTCACTTGGGATAGTGAGGAGCATTTTGTGTGATATTCATTGGCACAGAAACGGAGCATTTTGGGTGATACTTTGCCTTTAAGTTGGAACCGCGACAGCGACTTAACGACTAATTGTTGGTGTCCTTTTTATAGTTGTGCAATATTTTGTACTTCGATTAGCTTCTTCCACACACCCTTGTGTGTTAATCTTGCGTGGACATTGAAGAAACAGAAAACTGGCTGACAAAGATCGCATCATGTCTGGGGTACTGAAATACTGTGGCCATACTAAAAGTCACAGTGGCTGGAAAGAATAGTTATAGAAGACATGGCTCCAGAAAGAAGTGGCTGAGATCGAATAACACGAATGTGGGCACAGGACACTGTAGATCATTGGTTCTCAACTGGTGGGGAATTCCATCCCTCCTCCCCCCCCCCCCGGGAAATTTTATGGTTTCCGGGGGGGGGGGGAATTATGACTATTTAAAGATAGTGTTAATACAAGAACCGATTACTTGATGTTATTTTTCCCTCCATACTTTACGGTTATGTACTTCTCGCCCTTCTGAAATTCGTTTTATAACATAAGTAGACCCGCAAATCACGTTTTATGTAGACGTCTGGAATTGTTCGAATATGTGTTTTTAAATGTAGCTTCCATTTTTATGCATACTTTGTAAGGGTGGGGGGGGGGGATTTATAGGGAGGAAATACGAAAAAGGAGGGGGGAGGGGGGGGGAGACATTCTGAACATATGGTGAAGAGGTGCAGGGGCCAAAAAAGGTTGAGAACCACTGCTATAGATACATTAGGCATCAGGGCGCAGAGACAGGAGAAAGAGCCTGGTGTTTATGTGGCCGAAATCACTTCGAGGCGGATTTTTAAATTAACCTGGGCTTCCATGTCTACCAAACTGGGTACCAGAAAATGCCTTAACAAGTCATGGGAGCGGCCTCACATTGCCCTCATCATTCCTCGAGTACCGACTGATATATTAAAATATAGCACCATACACCCACCGGAGCTGTGGCAAAGGGGTTACGGACGGAGTTCATAATCCCGCTTACCATGTTCGAAACACAGCTGCTGGTGATTTGGCAGCAGACCGCCTTGCGTTGGTTTTTATGAAATGGGATGAGTGCCTGTTGTTCAGAAAGTAATGGCACACTACTTGCCAAGAAATCACAAATAGTCAAAAAATGATGTGGCTGACTGCGACGTCTGTAAAGAATATGTAACTAACTTAACTAACCATATGGCCAATATATTGTGAAGCATGTAAAAGTGTCCTTTACTTATCTTGCCTAGTTATGTACTTGTCAGGTTGTTGCTGTCATCCCATGGAGGCGATCAGGTCCGTGTCTCATCAGGAACACCACCTTGACCTACCAGTCAGCTATTGACCTGCTGACTGCAAGAAACGTGAGTTAACTTATATCTCCGTTGCTAATATTGGCATTTGTAGCGATATGTACGAATATGTACGTAGAGAAATGTAAGGCACGATACATGAAATAACCAACACAAAGATGGATCATCATCACCAAGTGCTCTGCAGCTGGTGTAGGCGTTCATGTCCCTCCAAAGATGATATGCCTTCATGTCACCATCTCAATCCATCCAGCATCATTTCTCTTCGTCTGCCTCTGCCCCTCTTCTCCTATCACATGACTAAAGAAAGCTGTTTTTCTATTTCTTATTGTTATATTTAATGTTATAGTTTCATTGGCCTCTTTCAGGCAATCATTGTTAGTTATTCTGACAGTCCCAGGAATTAGCATCAGTCGTCTCCAGGACCAAATCTCAGTTGCTTCAAAGTTCTTCTTATTTTTTCATTTGCATTCCAAGATTCACAGCCTTACAGAAAAACAGGTTATATCGGGGGTCAGTAAAGTCTCACTACACTTTATATTTAGAATAAATGTGAAAAAAAATGAAGTATATGACGTCATAAATATATGTAAAAAATTCATTAAATTAGCTGCAAGAGACACTATTTTAAGGAGCTTCTGCAACGTGTCTGATGTTATTTCTCGAATGGTAATTCTGATTGATTCTGTCAGGTCCTTAATTTTATGTACATTATTTTTTTTAAACATTTCCTTTCAAGAAAACCCATAGATAATAATCGAATGGAGTTAAATCTGGAGAAGAGCAGGCCAAATTCCACGTGATATTATGCGATATGCGAACATTTCTTCCAACAACAAGGCAGTGATGGTCTAGCTGTGTGTGTTGTTGCACCATCTTGCTGGAACCAGGCGTCTTCAATTTCACGTTCATTCAGCTGTTCTAATAAAGGTTCCAGAATGTCAGTATGGTACAGAAGGGCATTTATCGTGTTGTTGAAGAAAATTGGTCAAATAAAACGTTTTCTACTCATGGCACACACACCCTAATTTTCTCTTCATGTAGAGGCGCTTCATAAAATGCATTGGGATTAAACGTGCTCCAAATACGATTATTTTGGCTATAAACGTACACAGATAGATGAAACCTTGCCTCATCAGAGAAGAATGTTACTTCGAGAGTTAACTCATCTTCTTTAGCTAAAAATGTTTGAAAAACACGTGGAGTAGTTGACTCTGGATTGATTATCACACTCTTTTAGTTAAGACAACATAAATCGAGTGTGAAAATTTAATCGTTGTTTGAAAATGTTGTGCACTGTGCTCACTGATATGTTCACTTGTTGCGATATTTTCCTTAAGGACTTGCTTGGACTTTTCAGGATTATGTCTTGGAGATCTATACATGTTTCTTCAGACACAGCAGGTCTACCAGGTCACGGAGCATCTTCCACGAGGAGGTTGTTTATCAGGAAATTTTGCTATAAATCTTTGAACAACCATCCGTGTGTATCGGCTTGTTCAACCAAAAATATTCTTTCTTTCGTTGATAACACCATTCTGTTTGGAATGCAATGAATTAATCAAGCAGACGACAGCAATTCGCTGCATATACGATATACTTCACGATGTACTGTGGAGCATTAGTTTTGATGACGTCATGCACTTCATGTTTCAAATTTGTTCTACATACAAAGTATAGTTAGACATTACAAACACCCGGTATATAGCATTTCAGCACTCTCTTTCTTCCGTTCAATTATAATGACTTATTGCATGAGATACTTTTCATCTTCTGACATGCAGCTTTTGCTTGCCCTATTCTGTTGTTAATCGTTGTAGTGTATCTTCCATCTGATGTTATATTTGCCCCTAGTTATTTAAAATTATCCACCTGGTTTAGACTTGTCCCTTCTATTTCAATTTCACATTTTGGTGTCACATTTTTCTTTGATATCACCATTGTTACTGTTATCTTGATATTACAAAGATGGATAAATGACATTAAAGAAACACTGGGCACGAAAACGCAGGGGAACTCAAAGATTAAGTCTTCTCGGTGTATCGCGTTGAGAAGGATGCTCTCCAAGAAATCTGCTTCTCGGAAATGTTGCTGTTGCTTCTGCTGCTGCTAATGTTGATGATGATGATGATGATGATGATGATAGTAACGATGATGATGATGATGATGATGATGATGATGATGATGATGATGACAGGTGTCCATGCTCGTAAAACTAATAGTAAGTGAAATAATGAAGATCTACACACCAACCAGCTCTGTGGCAAAGAACTTACGGGCGCAATTCGCAAACCCGCATACCGCGTTCAAAACACTGCTGCGGACGATTGAGAAGCAGGCTGTCTAGCGTTGATTTCATACATTCGTTCAGTAGTTTGCCATTACTTTCTTAACGACAGGCACTCATACGAGTGCCTGTCGTTAAGAAAGCAATGGCAAACTACTGAACGTAAACATGCCAAGAAATCACAAATAGGCAAAATAAATGCTGGGATTTACTGCGACATCCTGTACAAGATATACAACTAACTGTAACACACCAGGTGGACATAACCATATAAAAACATAAATGTAAAAAAGAATAATCACTATCATGTGCCACGCCAAATGGCATCGACGTCCATGTCTCTCGGCAGATCAAGGCCCTTGGTGTTCTGGATCAACTGTATTGATGACATTCCTCCACATCACTTCCTTAGACCGTCTCGTATCATTTCTCTCTCAACCTGCCCCTGCCTCTCCTCCCCTTGATATTTCCAGTCATCATGATGTTCTCCAATGTCTCTCTTCCCATTATATGACAAAAGAACATTGTTTGTCTCTCTCTTATAGTTTTATGGGACCTCAAACTACCTTGAGCCTAATCCAAACATTCGTTGTTAGTGGCTCTGACAGTTCACAGTATTCTCAATATTCGTTTCAACAACCGTATTTTGATACTTTCAAATTATGCTGTTGGATTGTTATAGTGGATTTGCTATGGTATTGACAAAGTACTGCACTTGGAAATCGCCGTGAGTGTTCCACTCTCTTGCCATAGATCACACAATCACTTGAATATCTCCATGAGTGTTCCAATCTCCTGTCGTAGATCACACAATCACTTGAATATCTCCATGAGTTTTCCAGTCCCCTGATATAGATCACACAATCACTTGAATATCTACATAAGTGTTCCAGTCTCCTTCCATAGATCACACACTGAGAATCTCAGCACAGTGCACAAACTCAATGGCACCGGCGAAGACCCAAATGCGTGGATACCAAATATACACATGCTGTTGATACATTTGTGTGGGCAGGTTTTCAATTTTAAATAGATAAATAAATGGAAGTGTGGGTGTGTGGGTAGGTGCAGAGACAGACAGACAATCAGACAGACATGCAGACATTTAGAATGAACAAACCTTATTTTCAAATGGTCATAAATTGGGCACGAAGGCCTGTCATACATTCGACCCTTTCAATCACTCATCTTTCGTACATCAATTACCTATTTTGCATGTTACATTCACTTAGGAAAAGGAAGTACAGTATTGTCAAATATAAGTAGTGAAAAGAAATATTTTCACATATAGACAGCTAGGCAGGTAGGTAGATAGGTAGATAGGTAGGTAGGTAGGTAGGTAGGTAGGTAGGTTGATGGATAGGTGGGCTTGCAGACAAACAGACAGACAGACAGATAGACAGACATACAGGCAGGCAGGCAGGCAGGCAGGCAGACAGGCAGGCAGGACAGACAGACAGACAGACAGACAGACAGGCAGGCAGGCAGGCTGACAGACAGACAGACAGACACACAGACAGACAGACAGACAGACAGACAGACAGACAGACAGACAGACAGACAGACAGACAGACAGACATATTGTATGTTATACATTATCTGTCGACAGGGCTCCACTGTCCGGACACTGTCTAAAATCTCCGTTGACGGCAATGTGGCGCCTCTATCGACCGAAGAAACAACTACCTTTCTGGAGGCAAACCCACAGCTACGACGTGCTTGTGGTCTGAGACAAATTATAATCACCACAGAACTCGGAGGTAATTGTCAATAACTGTATTAAACGGAAAGCTATTTATATGTGTTGTTGCAGATATGCCCAACATCAAGAAACATCAGTACCGTGTCATGGAAACTATTCATCTCTAAGCATATCTGACTCAACGAATAATCACTATGCACCAAACGAATAATTAATATGTATATCTGATCTAACAAATAATTATCATGCATTTGTGACCTGACGAATGATCACTCTATATCTGACGTAATGAATAATCACCATGCAAATTTGACCCAACGAATAATCTCTATATTTATCTGACCTAACGAATAATAACTATGCATATCTGACCTAACGAATAATTACTATGAACATTTGACGTATCGAATAATCTCTATGTATATCTGACCTAAAAAATAATTACTATGCATATCTGACCTAACGAATAGTTACTACGCGTGTCTGCCATATACAGTTAATAAAAAACACATGTGTATTGGTAGAAGTAGACGAAAGAAGTAGGAGCACGCACTAGACAACATACACATTGAAAGCTATAATTACCAACTGGGATTCGAACCCGTCACCGCCAAATGATGACAACGTCTCTCTGCAGGAACAAGTGTACTTCGAGGCATGCGCTGAAGCACTTTGGCTAGTACACTTCCCTACCCACCCACGGATATGTGTTTAAATCTCCATCAAGGCGGACTTTTTTTTTTTTTTTTGAAATTTGACCTGGGCTCCTAGACGGACCCAGCCTAAAATTGACACCAGGAAACGTTCTGGGAAGTAAAGGCGGCCCGTGTGATACTGACCAAATGACCACGGGAGTGTCGATGTATTTAATGCAATATAGAGCAGGCGTCATATACCCCACTAGGCTTCACAGCATGGAAAAGAGGCCGCCAAGTTACTTAGAAATTATGACAGCTTCTGGCTGGTTTATTTATTAAAATTAAGAATCGACGTTCTGCATTCCTCCTCCGGCTTCCTCGACCTGATGATCGTGTGAGATAGCAAACCATGACAGCCCACGCTAATCTGCATGGCACATGATAATGACGATACCCCCTCTGTCTGGTTTTTGTGCTTGAAAAGATCTGTAACACAGATCCCGTACCCAATAGTTAGGAAAGTCCCTGCATAAACAACACTCCGGTAGATGCAAGGACCCTTCTGGAAGATAAACCACGCTCTGATAGACGCAAGACCCCTTCAGGATAATAAACCACAACCTTATAGATGCAAGGCCCCTTCAGGATAATAAACCACAACCTTATAGATGCAAGGCCCCTTCAGGATAATAAACCACAACCTTATAGACGCAAGGCCCCTTCAGGATAATAAACCACAACTTTATAGATGCAAGGCCCCTTCAGGATAATAAACCACATCCAGATAGATGTAAGACCCCATCAGGATAATAAACCACACCCCGATAGATGCAAGACCCCATCAGGATGATAAACCACACCTTGATAGATGCACGACCTCTTTAGTATGATAAACCACACCATGAGAGATGCATGACCCTCTGGGATGATAAAGCACACCCGGAAAGATGCAAGGCCCTTTCAAGATGATGCTCGCTTGCTTGTGTTCGTTGGCTTGAGCTCCAACGCGAAGTCCTGTATGTCGGATGAAGGCATCCTGTTGTCCAACATCAGAGTGATGTCATACAGGACCTGAGGTTTGCGAGAGTATCCGTTGTCCCATGTCTGGCTTATTGGTGTGCAGACTGGTGTTTCCTCGCCGTACAGGCAGACACTCTCCGACTTCGGAGGAATCAGCGATCCTATTGACTTTAGCCAGGACCCCGAAGGGACCTGTTGCCCAGGACGCTCGACGAGAACGCGTCAATAGGTCTTGGTCAGTATATAACCCGGCCCTGGTGCCTTGGAAACACCTCTGAGTCCTTTTCAAGATGATAAACCACACCCCGATAGATGCAAGGCCCCATCAGGATGATAAACACCTGGATCCGATGCATTCGAAGTTAAAATAGAGGATTCACCAACCAGCCAGCCTGCTAGCTAGCCATAACGAACAAACGAACGAACGAACAAGCTTTATTTTCAAAGGGTTAAGAATTGGGTACGCAGGCCCGTCTGACATTCTGCCCTTCTATCACCCTCTTTCATACATTATTTCATTCATACATCACAGTTAGCCAACCAACCATTCAACCAATCAATCAACCAACCTGCCAAGTAAACACTAATTCAATCGGCCAGTCAACCTACCAACCATGTATTTATAGTTTTACAGTTAGTATTAATCATTGAATGTAAGATAGTGCTGAAGTGCTATATAGAACAAGTTTTGCTGTATGGCAGTGAATCTTGGAATGTGAATGAACAAATTAGGAAGAAACTGTAAGCAACAGGGATGTGGTTCCTAAGACGAATGTTGCGAATTAATTGGCCTCCCAACGTAACTAACGACGAGTGCCTAAAAAAAGGTTAATGAAACTAGAATATTATATACAACAATAAGAAAGAGACACAAATCTTTCTTTAGTCATGTGATGAGAAGAGAGACATCGGAGAACATCGTGACGACTGGAAAAATCGAGGAAAAGAGAGGCATAGGCCGACCAAGAGAAATTATGCTGGATGGATTGAGATGGTGTCATGGAGGAATATCATCAGCAGAGTTCATCCAGAACACCAAAGACCGAGATATGTGGAGAGACATGAACGCCTACGCCAGCTGGCATGAGTTAGTACCTTTAACATAGTGTATGCTCTTACGTTAACGTCACATAGCCACTCCCCCTCCTCTGCCTCTTCTCCTCCAGTTTTACATTGTACCACTAGTATGTTCCTGGTTCAGACACTCACACATCTTATATCCACAGACAATCCAGCTCCATTCTCCAACTCCACGGAACAGGTCGTCACTTTTAGCCTGGAAGCCGAAGTGTCTATTACTGTGCCAGAGCGTCCCGAACTCCCAGACACCCCCACAAATGATGATCTACCTCGCCGATCCCGAAGTCGTGGAAACCGCTGGGGTGCCAAGACAGTTTGATTCGTAAACCAACATTTGAGTCAGGTCTAAAGCGAGTGCCAGCGAATTATCGAATTATACGAACTCGAGTATTTTATTTTTACAAGTCATCTCATCTCATCCTATCCTGTTCCTCTTGTACTTTACGGTGTCTGTGTGAAACATAAACAGCGGGAGGGTGCACGTTTATGGGCTTCACTAAAGGAGATTCTCATAGACTGTTATTCCCTCTGCCCATCGTTTACATGGTCGGCCTCTTTTTTTTTTGCTCAATTTGGTCTTTACATTATTGCTTGTTGTGGTATACTGTTGCAAGTCATTAACTTTATAACTGCCAGTTAACCTTTGTATCATCATGTAACAGGTATCTTGCGTGTCATCGCTTTAATCAGGACCGGACATAAATGTTCTCGATTCTGTGCCAGTTACCCTGTCCCGTATATTTTCACGTTCATTGTGTCTTTAGTATGTCAATTTTCGTGCTGGTTGATCCCCAGCCTCTTCCTCCAGAAACTATGCTTTTCATCAGTTCTTTCCATGCGGGAGTTCGGGGGGAATGAACAGGCTGATAGGCTGGCGGGGAATGCATCTATTGGTGATAGATTACCTATGGACAAGGGAGAGGCGGTCGTGTGCCTGTGGGACCAGGTGGAGAAAGTGGGGGAACAGATTGAGAACCCGTATGTGGAAAGAATGATATTGCGGGGGATTGGTAGGGATTCTTGTAGAATCTCAAAACTGAGAGAGAAGACCAGGAGAACTTTCAATCAGATAGCGGTGGGAACGATAAGTAGTATGACTCTTCGCTGGCTGTTGAACGAGAGGACGGAGCGCGTATGGGAATGTCCTGAGTGCAGTGATGTCGGTTCGTAGCTCAACTCAATACAAATCTTTCCAAACCATTGTGAGGTTTAATTCAAAAGTATTTCCGCTTCCGAGATACAATGCTGTATTTAAGCCAGATTTCTTCTACGTTTAGATCTTGCAGAGTGTTTTGTATTTTTGTTCTTCTTAGTCCATTATATTCCAGAAACGTTTTCGCAACATTTAAGCTAATCATCTCCGATTGTCTTCTAAGTTCAGTTAGTTACACGTCCTTTACACGATGTCGCAGCCAACCCCCGCATTTCTTGGCTGTTTGGGATTTCTTGGCAAGTTTACGTTCAATAGTTTGCCATTGCTTTCTGAACGACCGGAACTCATATGATTGTATGAAAACCAACACACGGCGGTCTGCTTCCAAATCTCCAGCAGTTGTGTTTCTAACGCGGTATGCGGGATTTCGAATCACATTATAATCCCTTCGCCGCAGCGTCCGTTTTCAACTAAAGGCATTGCAAAAATTCCATGGCTGACTTTAACCTATTCACCGCTAACAATTACTTTCAGATTATTATCCGAAATGTGATTGATTCTGTCACGGGATTATTAAAATGAGGCTGGGATATAATTATAATTTGAGGTTGAAAGAGGTTGAAGTACTGGAGTATCAACTACCAAACTATAATGATATGATCATTAACATGGCATTAATTCTTTGCCATCTACAAAGCTGTTCCCTATAGACTATCATTTCTTTTCACTGCTGTAAGTAAGTAAAATATTACTTTCCACGCAATATGGTGCTAATTCCACATGTTTAAACCAATAGGAACTCGATGTTTGATGTGGAGAATATCACACAGCGTCTGTACTTCGCGATATGGAATCTCTCATTACAAAGGTTGTGGGTTCGATTCCGGGCTACTTCGTTCAGTTCACTAGAGCAATTTTCGCGGAGACTCCCGAGGGTCGCCGCTGAAGCTACGGAGTTCGTGTTTTCTGTGACGCTGATGACAGGTCTCCCTGAGGAAAGATGCCGAGACATATGGGACCTGGTGCAATGAAGAAGATTCTCTTGCCTTTTAAAGCCCTTCTTTATACTTCACAAATATTGTCCTGGTAGCCATTTTAGTCTGAGTCGACCTATTAGCCCAGGTTAGTGGGGGGGAGGGGGGGGGGGGAATGCTTCACAGGACGTAGCAGTCAACCCCAGCATTTTCTCTGTTCGTGATTCCTGGGCAAATTTTACGTTCAGTAGTTTGCCATTGCTTTCTGAACGACCGGCTCCTATACCTTTTTCGAAAAAAACCAGCACCGCTGTGTTTCGAACCCGGGTATACGGGCTCACAAACCGCGTTCGCAAGCCCTTAGCCACAGAGACCGGTTTAGTGGGAAAACATGCCATAGTATCTTTGTATCTTTAATTATTCCAGAACCATTTCACTGGTATAGATTGACAGTTTCTTCAATTTATATCGCATTTGTAAAAGACATAATCACATTTTATATATATATATATATACTATTATGCCCAAGTCTATAACATGTATATTAACAATTACATCAATTATTTGCCATGGACGCATAATTTCATATGTGAATTACATAATAATAGCCAGAACTATTGTTTACTATAAACGTATTACTATATAACAATTTCCGGAGCTGTGTTTTCCATTTTGTATATGTACTCAATGTCAAAGATTACTCCGTGAAAACGACCTGCATTTTACATCCAACTGAAATTCAATAGTTTGTAGTATGCAGAAGTAAACAATTTTACAGAT
This sequence comes from Cepaea nemoralis, assembly GCA_014155875.1. Classification (NCBI taxonomy): domain Eukaryota; kingdom Metazoa; phylum Mollusca; class Gastropoda; order Stylommatophora; family Helicidae; genus Cepaea; species Cepaea nemoralis. The sequence goes on along the minus strand of JACEFZ010015655.1, from coordinate 264,774 downwards.
TCTGTGCCAAACAAAACGTCGGCTTGGACTAAACAAAAATGGATGGTGGAAAATGGGAAGTAGGTTTTTTTAAATTTTGCGCTCGCTCGCTTTGAACTCAAGCATAGTCCATTCACACAATTTATAGTAGTGATGGACTGAATTTTGCGTGTGGGTTAGTAGGAGCATGTTATGAGAAGAAATAGTTTGGTGAACTTGGTGACAACTGGTAAGATCGAGGGGAGCAGACCAAGGGGAAGACCTAGAAGCAAGTACCTGGATGGCTTGGCCTTGTGGCATAGTGGAGACAGAAACGCTGAGCTGATCCATGATTCTGGTAATCGAGTGAGATGGCAGAACATGACAGCCAACGCTTATCGGCATGGTACATGATGGATGGATGGATGGATTAGTAGGAGTGTGTCACATTTATGTCTTAAAAGTTGTTAATATTTTAGCAGACATGTTGTATTGTAACGCAGCAGCAACATGTCGGTGATATATAAGCCCATGGCAGATAAAGGACGTCGCTTAATGCGATTAATCATCCCACGGCCCTGAATCAGTAAAGTAAATATTGTCTAATGTTTCTAATAACAGAAAAAGAAAACATTGTGATAATTCAAATGCATGACTAGTTTATTTACTGAAGAGATTGCAAAACATAACACTAACAAATTCTAAGCATGTGTTACGCCGTCCAGACCATTTAAAAACTATCAAATTATCAATATTAAGATAATGTGAAAGAGTAATGATGTGTTAACAGTGCAAAGAAACATACAATGGACAGAATGATACACCAGTTCCTTACATTACACTACAATGAAACATCAGACTGGGTCTCAGTTGAGGTTTGAACTCGTTAGGCAATAGCAACATGATGAGAAATAAATTGCCTGTTATTCGTTGGAACTTATGTAACTACATGTTGATCTATCATGGTGATCTTAAGACTTCCCCAGGAGGTGACACTTTTGTGTGTGACCTGAACACAATGCAGCCAACTGACCATGTGTCACCATTGAATGTTCGTAATAAGCTGGACCGTCATATCTACCTGTGTCCGTTACAAGACCTATGTTTTATTGATAAAAATGAACACCTTACATTTTGGGGGGGGGGGGGGGGAGTTTTGTTGGGTGAATATATTCTGGGGGGGAAAAAAACGAAGAACAAATGTATCATTTTTTCGATGTAGTCACCACTGCGTTCAATGCAAGTCCTCCAGCGCTGATACAGCGCTTGCATTTCTGTAGACAAACAAATTATCTTGGTTGTGTGTAACCACTCATGCACCATCTGCTGTGCCTTTTCATAGAGTCACGCCGTTTTGAAACTTCATACTCCACCTATACACTGGCTGGACTGACAAGCATGCATCGCCACACTGGACCTTCATTCTCCGATGAATTTCTATAGGTTTCACCCATTCACTGATTAAAAAAAAAAAAAAAAAAAAAGATAACTTAACACTGCTCCTCTATGGTGCATGTCAAAAGTGGGACGGTCATCTTTAAACTGTCCTTCAGACGTCACGTGTTCGTATGCACCGTGATGTCAAGTGCTTAACATTCTTGACATTCTTAACAACAATATTTACAGATTATATGACACTGGCATAGTAATTGTAATTTCTATCACACTTTTAAAGTTTTCATTTTAAGCCCCCTCATATATTACAAACCGACATACATAAATCAATTATTCTCACCCAGTGTACAACATCAAAATTTATTCACCGCATGATTAAAACACTTGATGTTGATAGTGATGCTGCTGCTGTTGCTGCTGATGATGATAATGACGGTGATGATGATGATGATGATGATGATGATGATGATGATGTGGATGATGATGATGTTGCTGCTGATGATGATAATAATGATGAATGGTGGTGATAGTTATGAGAATCATGGATGAGTCACTGTTCAATGTAAGAAGCGTTTCTCGATAAAGAATTAATTAACTTGTTAAGAAGACACACACACACACACACACACACACACACACACACATATATATATATATATATATATATATATATATATATATATATATATATATATATATATATATATATATACACACACACATATATATACACATGCGCGCGCGCAGGCACGAACGCATTGCATTCACACACTCAATCACACTCACACACACGCACGCACACACGCACTCACTCACAAACTCACTCACAAGCACACGCACGTACGCACGCACGCACTGTCACACTCACTCACTCACACACTCATTCACACACACACACACACACACGTGCAAGCACGCACTCACACACTCACTCACATTCACATATACACACATAGCAATAGTGTAGGTAGAACAGTAATGGAAGTAATGGAAGGCATAGTCTCCAGCAGACGAGTCAAGCCACAGGGCATTAAGAGCATAATAGGCATGAACCTACAACATTCTGAGGAAACGGCAATGGATTGAGAGTCTTTCCAGCAGATTGGCATGATTGAGCCGTTCAGCATAGGACTTTATGTATGGTGATGATGATGATGATGATGATGATGATGATGATGATGATGAAATGATGATGATGAAGATGATGATGGTGATGATGATGATGATGATGATGATGATGATGATGATGATGATGATGATGATGGTCATCATGATCATGATGATGACGATGATGCAATTCATCTAATCATCAATTCTTTCTTTGATGACAGGGTAATGCATGAAATATTAACTAATATAAGACTGCATAATAAAATGTAGAAAGTGTAGAAAAGGTTGTAAAAAGCATATGAGATATTGGTGCATTTCAATACACAACCAGTGATTCTAAAAATAATAAACATGCGCAGCCTTCAATATCTGCCACTGGAGACTGACCATCTGTGAGTCAGCCTAGAGTCACATTGTAATGTTAGAAATACACATAGCCTGTGCACAATATGTATAACTCGAGTTCCATTCAATATATGCAATACCAGTATTTCATTAATATCTATAAATACCAGTTTCCCCCTCAATATCATTAATACAAATATTGTTTTAAATATTTTTAAATACCAGTATTCGCTTCAATATTTTAATACCAATTTTCCCTCCATTATCTTTAATTCCATTATTGCCTCCAGTATCTTGAGTTTCGTTATTTCATCCAGTATGTTTAATACCATTATTCCCCTCGGTATCTTTAATACCATTATTGCCTTGAATATCTTTAATACCACAATTCTTTTGACTATCTTTAATACACCATTGCCTTGAATATCTATACTATCATTTACTATTTTCTTCAATATCTTTAATACCAGTATTCTCTTCAGTATCTTTAATACCACTGTTGCCTTCAATATCTTTAATACCACTATTACCTCCAATATCTTTAATACCAATATTGCTTTCAATATCTTTAATACCAGTATTAACTTCAACATCTTTAATTCCACTATTCCCTTCAATATCTTTAATACCACTTTTCTCTTGAATATCTTTAATACCACTATTCCCTTAAATATTTTAATACCAGTATTCCCTTAAATATCTACAAATTCCATTATTCCCTTCACTATCTCTTATATATTTTATAGTATTCCTTTTAACATATATAAATACCGTTATTCCCTTAAGTATCTTTATTACCAGTATTCCCTTCAATATTTGTAATCGAGAGTATCTGAGTTTGTAAATGAGCTTGTAAATGAGTTTACAGATGAGTTTGTAAAGATTAACGGTGTAGTTTTCGTGTAAATAAAAAAAGCGAAAGCTCATCCAACACGCCTTGATGCTCTTGGGTATATGGTGGTTGCCCCATCAGTTCATATACCAAGAGGCCCGCCACTGATGATGTTCTTAATACAGGGTGCATTTTTAATGACTGTGCAGTGTTTGAAAATATTGCCGGTCCAAGTTTTGTATTTATCTATTATGTTGCATGAACTTTACAGTAGGTGAATACAAAACTGTTACCGGCAATATTTTCAAACACTGCACAGTCATTAAAAATATACCCAATATTACACCAGCACCATTTTGCTCTGTCTGAAATATCTTGGTACATATTTTTAGGCTTAATCGACATGGGAACTGGGGTTAATTATAAATAATAATAATATTAATAATAATAATAATAATAATAATAATAATAATAATAATAATAATAATAATAATAATAATAATAATTCCTTTCCATAAGAATTCAAACACGAATCCATCGGATCGGCAGACAAGCGTACATGCCACGGCTCCCCTTCGTTTTATGTAACAAGTAACAATTACTTTTAATATCACATAACCATTAATATCATTGCTTTAAAATCACATACTCCGATTAAACAAGTTATGCCACTTCAAGTATGATTCGTAAAGGGGGGGGGGGAGACCGGTATCTGTGGCGAAGGTGTTACAGGTGCAATTCGTAATCCCGTATACCCGGGTTCGAAACACAGCGGTGCTGGGTTTTTTTCGAAAAAGGTATAGGTGCCGGTCTTTTAGAAAGCAATGGTAAACTACTGAACGTAAAACTGTGCCCAGGAATCACGAACAACCAAAATGCTGGGGTTGACTGCTACGTCCTGTGAAGGACATGCAACTAAAATTTAAAAACGAAAAAAAGGGGGAGGGGGTGAGACCAGATTTTTTCCCCAATGTTTTTAATCGACCTGGTTGGTTTTCGTGTAGTCCAAGCACGACTTTAATTAACTGTCACGTTGGTATAGCGGTGGCCGGCTGCCTGGCCGAGGAGTTAGCAGCTTTCCCCGTTAACCCCGAGTACTCTCGTGGTCGACGTGAGCGCACGAGAATTAGAAGTGGTTCGAGTCACGCCAGTGACTTATGAGAATATGGAGCCGGTCGCTCAGAAAGTCGTGGCGTGCTGATGAGCGTAATCTAGCCTAGGAATCAATCAACATACAGCTGAAAGATGCTGATGTTGACCGCAATATCCTGAAATAGGATGGAAACGCGGGGAAAAAAAGTTGATATAGCGGTTAGGGCGTTATTCTTATAATGGCATGAGCGCGGTACTACAAGGGATTTGTCATCATCATCATACTCATGTGACATGTCGATACGCGTGGCCGGTCATGTGTGGTCATCTCACACGATCACCAGAGTGTCAGGGTTCGATGCCAACTCTATAGACACACATTCCTTCGTCCACCCAGGCCCACACAAATATGAAGTCCCACACAAATATAAGACCCACACAAATATGAAGACCCACACAAATATGACAACCCACACAGAAATGAAGAACCTCTCACATCACAAACCCATAGCAGTAAACTGCCTCGGGACAACGTTTGGGATTGTTTCACGGTTTTCTTTAGAGGGCAGGTTAGTGTAACGGTTATGACTTTGAGCTGACAATGTCATGAACGAAGTCGGATAAGGGTTCAACGCCAGCTTTCGTCGTTCGCTACGGGAAGTAAGGACTGACAATCTCTCCGCGCACACTGGCCTAGTAAAATGTGAGGGTCCTAACACTTCACACTCTCACCGTTGTCTCCAGCTACCGGATCTTCTGTTTATTACACGGGGGTATCTTTCCCATTGCAACATACGCCTGTGAGACCTGGACACTTACTAAACAAGATCAACGGCTCATAAATGTCTTTGAATATACATGTTATAGACGAGAATATCTATTATAGAACAGAAAAGAATAACTGCATCCACACGAAAAGATCTGAATACTGAAGAAGGTTGGCTATTAAGGGCGATGAAACAAAGAATATTGAAATGTTTTGGTTACTTCAAACGTCATGAAAGTTTGGAGAGAACAATAATGGAAGAGTATATGTCCGGGAAGAGAGGAAGACGAAAGCCAAAGAGAAGATGGGTGCAGGGTGTGGCAGATGATCTCTAGATGGATGTATCGGACGCGGGACATCTTGCTTATGACCGAGAAGTTTTCCGGAAGGTTGTTATGGGAGCAAGATTCTACAAAGGACAAGCCACTGAATGGGTGTATGAATCACAGTAAGTGTCCACTTTCCTATAATAGATTGTACAAGAGAATCTGAATACAGAGCACGCGCAGCGTAGTACCTGGGAGTCTGAGAGAGAATCACACATGCTATTCATAGTATTTTGTGCGTTCGTGTATGCGCGCGCGCGTGTCGTGTCATGATTAGTGTGAATTCATACAGAGCGGGAATTTATTCGGCCTGCCATATTTGATGTCCAACTCTTGAGCATTTATAACTAGCGCAGTGTGCACACCAGATTTTAGTCCGACAAGGCTACAGATCCCCAGTACCATATATGCAGTCTTTGTAAAGGTCTACCACTCCTATACGGAGAACTAGCCACAGGGAAGAGGCCAACCGGAAGACCCCAAAAGCGATATAGGGATGTGAGTAAACAAGATATGAAAACCCTTGGCATAGATCCAGACACGTGGGAAAGAGTTGCAACAGACAGATGTTCCTGGAGAAGATATGTACGAAACGGAATGGTGCTCTTTGAGCTCAATCTGATCCAACAAACTGAGGATAGGCGACACAGGCATAAAATGCAGTCACTTACTGAGGGACCTGCCTCGTATTACAGATGCGGAAACTGTGACAGAGATTGTGACTCTCGAATTGGACAAAACAGTCACCAGCGGTGCTGTCATGTACCTCCGCAGCGGCACAACTCTATAGTCCTTCAGGACTGAAAGAGGCCTACTAATACTAAAGATCCTCCCACACTATATCGTGAAAAGAAGAGAGTATGCTTTCCTTCCTCGTCAACTTTCCTTCTTAGAAAATGTTTAGAAATTTCTGACAATTGCCTGGTACCCAGTTATTTTTTATGAGACTGGATCGACCCGAGAGCCGTATAGGACAAACAGCATAGAATCCTGCCTCTTATGAGGATTGAACACTGATGATTGTCTTTGTATACAAACGCGCAAACCACCGCCACACCACAAGTTGAGTACAAGGAAACATTTTGATGACTAGATGTACACAGTAAATACACAAATAAATTACAGCAATCAAGGTTTTACAAAGGTTGAATTATCAATGATGACTTTGAGAAGCACGGAATCATCCTTGATGTAGTCTCTGGACTTCATTATCTCATGGGAAACAAATTTAGGAAAGCCAAACCCAAGAGTCTCTGCCGATTTGACCGGTTTCTGAAAATGATTCCAACCGGGTTCTGGCTGAAAACTCTCAGAGATGTTGGTTCGCATGTTTGCATCGGCACACTGGTCGTACAAGGTGAAGGTCACCAGAAGTGAAAATGGCCACGTGAGAATGTTGTCGTACTCTCCAGGGAGAAGTCTGATGTAGACCGAGATGTACTTGCCCTCTGCTGCTCCGTTTCCATTGAGGAAAACGGACAGGCACACCTTGTATCCGAATTTGGAGGTGTAAAATGGCGGACTGATTAATTCCTTGTTGTTCTTGTACAATGCTTCTATGTACTTTGATTTATAGTTACTGTGAAGATAAGAAATATAAGAAACAATTATTGTTCAATTGGTTTCATTGAAACACAATACGTAGAAGCACGAATAGTATATATAACATACACATTACTGTTTACTTCAGCGATTCTCAAGCTTAGGAGAGTGCCCTATCTTGGGGAACAAATCAAATAGGGGGAGGCGAAAAAATAGGAAATAAAATGAAACTTTAAAAGCGAAAGAAAAGGTGAAAAATAGGTGGGGAAGAGACAGACAGACAGACAGACAGACAGACAGACAGACAGACAGACAGACAGACAGACCGACCGACCGACAGACAGACATACAGACAGACAGACAGACAGACAGACAGACAGACCGACCGACAGACAGACAGAACGAACGAACGAACGGACTTTATTTTCAAAGGGTAACAAATTGGGCACGCCGGCCAGTCTTACATTCGGCCCTTCATCAATAATGCATAATACATTCACATAGGAAAAAAACATTGTCAAATGAATGTTTTAAACATAAACAATTCATATTACCATGTTATGAGACACATACCCCAACCATCCACCCATCCCCCGTCCACCCAGACATCCCCCACCCAACCACACACACACACACCTCCAGGCACACATACATTCCCCCACTCATCCACCCATCCCCCACCCACACACATCCCTCACCTACACGCATCTCCCCAAACACACACACACATCTCCTACCCACCACACATACCCCACACAAACATCCCCCACCCACACAACACCCCCAGGTACACATACCTGCACCCACCCACACATCCCCCACCTACACACATCTCCCCACCCACACACATCTCCCCACCCACACATCCACCACTCATCCCATAACACATCAACACTCACCCACCCTCATATCCTTCACCACACACGAGGGGAGAGAGAGAGAGAGAGAGAGAGAGAGAGAGAGAGAGAGAGAGAGAGAGAGAGAGAGAGAGAGAGAGAGAGAGATACCACATAAAACAATATTTAAAACACGGGGTATATAGAAAAAAGGCTAAGAAACATTGATTTACTTGTTTCCTTTTCAATACGAAGCCACCATGTAAAGACAAAAAAACATAATATTGATTCATTACGTGTTTCTTATATTGTAGATTCTTGCCGTTTTTACTTTGTTTTAATTTATCACTGCGAAATTGTTCATGTCGCACTAGTTCTGTCTCTTATTTGTATGTTCAATTTTTAAAAAATGGCAACTTTGGTCTAAATGTTTAAGTTTGAATGTCTTTCATTTGTCAAACATCCCTAGCCGTATTTGATTTTGATTTAGTTTTGATCTTATCTCGATATGAACCACCTCCACATGTTGACTTGCACCCTACCGTCTTGAGAGAGGATAGTTTGTACAATGGAGTTATGCCTCTTATTACCACAAAGCCTGGGCTAAATGTAGACACGGCGTGTTGCCCATGCAGCATGATTCCTCTCTCGGACTGCCTAATTTAGTCCAGAACGTCTGGAACAAGGTATCCTGCAGAAGCTGCCAGATCCGTAAAGAAATGCTCTAAATGTCCGCCTTTCGGAGCTTTCTTAGACCAGTTGCTGACCAAGGCTTAGGGCCTGGTCTGCAATGCCATGACATTTTGCGTCTTTAGGTTGCATTCCCTCGCACCAGGATAAGGCTTGTGTCCGCCAAATTGCGCTCCTCCGGCCGAAGCCATTGGCACAATGTGGGGTGTCAGGTTTTGTGAGCGCCGCCCAATATTCGGCGCTAACAGAAAGCAGGTAGTAATGTCTATTGTCATACGGTAGCTCAGTCGTATCTGGCAAAGACCTGACTTTCACCTCCATATAACAGACACAATAAATCTAGCTTTCTGATTACCTATTTTGTTCTTGGAAAATTAATGTGGTGGTTTCCCTTGCCCCGCATTGTCGGCTTTACGAATTGTGATACAATTCTTTAGGTGCCTAGTCTGAAGAAGGCATCGGCAACCATGACTCTACAATTGTTGTCAGATGCTAAGACGAAGTTGTTGTGTTTTTATTATTATTTATTGCCCAGATGCTTAAGCTCTCCACATATATCTTTATCTGTCTGCCTCTGTCTCTCTTTACCCCTTTGATGTTTTTACCTTCGCTATTCATTCATTCATTCATTCATTCATTCATTCATTCATTCATTCATTCAGTAACATGTCCTTTGCAGAACATCGCTCCCATAACAACCTTCCGGAAAACCTCTCAGTCATAAGCATGATGTCCCGCGTCCGATACACACATCTTGAGATCATCTGCCACATTCTGCACCCATCTTCTCTTTGGCCTTCCTCTTCCTCTCTTCCCGGGCATATACCCCATAACTTCACTATACATAGAAAGAATTGGAGTTTGTTGGGTAACTGCTATGCTTTTGGTACTGGTAACTTTCAATGATAATACTCTCACATCGCTGAGCTTTGTCACCTTGTTGTACATGGTTTGCAGGTTTATGTTGCTTATATTGTGTGTCAGTGTCAGTTTTCTCACACAGTTCCTGCTATGGAAGCTCGCCTGACCGAGTGTCTACATCGTCAAGCTCCCATTCGAGAGACCCAAGTTCAAATCCTCGGTAAGATTTTGTCTGTCATGGGCAAAAATAAAACCCCAACCTGCACAGTTCGACATTGAAAAAAATTAATTTGATCTTGTATTAATATGATTTCGGTACATTTAGTATGCATTCTATTCTTTTAGGGGTATTCAGTCCTTTTTTTTCCTTTGAACTCAAGCGTAGTACATACACGTGGTACTACTTCTAGTGCATATTTGGCCAATTCTGGAGTTACGCTCAATGTATGCTAATTTTATACACACACAATTGTCCAAATTTGGAGTAGCTCATAAAGTATGATAATTTTATACACACATAATTGATCAAATTTGGGGTAACCCACAAAGTATGATGATCATTTTATACACGCATAATTGTCCAAAATTGGAGTAACTCATTAAGTGTGATAATTTTATACACACATAATTGTCCAAATTTGGGGTAACTTACAAAGTATGATCAGTTTATACACACATTATTGTCAAAATGTGGGGTAACTTACAAAGTATGATCAGTTTATACACACATAATTGTCCAAATTTAGGATAACTCACAAAGTAAGATCATTTTATACACACATAATTGTCCAAATTTATGATAACTCACAAAGTATGATCATTTTACACACACATAATTGTCCAAATTTGGGATAACTCACACAGAATGATCATTTTATACACACATAATTGTCCAAATTTGGGATAACACACAAAGTATGATCATTTTATACACACATAATTGTCCAAATTTGGAACAACTCACAAAGTATGATCATTTTATACACACATAATTGTCCAAATTTGGGATAACTCACAAAGTATGATCATTTTATACACACATAACTGTCCAAATTTGGGGTAACTCACAAAGTATGATCATTTTATACACACATAACTGTCACAATTTGGGGTAACTCACAAAGTATGATCATTTTATACACACATAACTGTCAAAATTTGGGGTAACTCACAAAGTATGATCATTTTATACACACATAACTGTCACAATTTGGGGTAACTCACAAAGTATGATCATTTTATACACACAATATTGTTCAAATTTGGGGTAACTCACAAAGTATGATCATTTTCAAATGAATTCACAATGTTCCATAGCAGTTTCCTGCCATGAGTCAGTGAAATGATATCACCATCACATTTTGTGGTCGGAGAGCAAGGAGGGATAGGTGGTCAGTCTTTCCCTCACTTTGACAAGCGACGAGCCCAAGCACTGAACCCGCTTCAGGCCGTGCTCATGCCATTACTTGAGCAGTTCCCTATCAACATCGCTAAGGAGCTGGCTTTGATAAATAAATATATACTGACCTAATTCTCCAGATGAACACGCCATCTGTGGTCTGTGTTATCGTGTGAAGGACGGAGCACAGCTGTGAAATCTGTACTTGTTGCTGCTTCACCAGGTCACAGGTCAGGCTGAGGTGTGTCTTTAGACTTTCTTCTAGGTGGAGATCAAGGCTGTACCTGGGACACTGGGATAGTTAAGCCACACTAATGACTATGCAGTTACCTTGGTGACAGATGACAAGATTGGGAGGAAAACTACAAGGGGGTAGGCAGAGAGGTAAATTTTCTGGATGGCTTGGCGGCGTGGCTTGGTCGAGACAAGAACACAGAGTTGATACACGATTGATCGTGTGAGATGGCGACACATTACCACTCACGCTTATCGGCATGACACATGATGATGTTGTTGTTACTTACTGATGCCGCAGGGGTACAGTGGTTAGTGCACTTGCCAGCCAAGACATTGTTATGGGTTCAGAATTCAGCAGGGGCAATATTATTGTTTCCAATCAATCGTTCAATCATTGTCTGGCATGGGACGAATTACTATAGGGATTCCCATAAACTCCGCCTGTATGATGTTGATGATCATATAGAACTAGAACTGGCACCTTGCCGTATTAACAGACGATAGTTTGTTATTGTGCTTCAAAAAAGGTACAATAACTACAACCCATAGCTGTCATTATCACCATGTGCCAGGCCGGTAAGCGTGGGCGGTCATGTTCTGCCATCTCACTCGATCACCAGAGTCGTGGATCGGCTCAGTTTTCTTGTCTCAACCATACAACGTGGCCAAGCCATCCAGGCATTTACTTCTCAGCCCTTCCCCTGTTCTCTTCCCCTCTATCTAGCCAGTTGTCACCAAGTTCTCCAATTTATTTCTTCTCATAACGTGACCACAAAAAAAAAATTGATTGTTTACTTCTAATTTCTCTAATCAGTTTACGGTTTTCATTTGTTTCTTGTAGGACTTGATCATAGGTTTTTCACTGTAGCCAGGGATGGAGTTATACCTCTCACTAGCACAAAGCATGGGCTGATTTATAGAGACCATGTGTTGCCCATGCAGCATGGTCCCTCTCCCGGCCTGCCCAGTTTACTCCAGAGGAAAGGTAACAACAATACGTCTGGAATAAGACAAGCTGCAGAAGCTGTAGAATCAGCAAAGCAATGCTCTAACTGTCCTCCTGTTGGAGCTTCGATCCTAGACCAGTTGTCAACCAAGGCTTAGGGCCTAGTCTGCCCTGCCACGACATGCAGTCTTTAGGTTGCATTTCCTCGCACTGTTATAAGGCTTCTTCTCTCCCAATTGCGCTCCTCTGCCCGAAGCCGTTTGCACAATGTGTAACGTCTGGTTTGGTGAGAGTCGCCCAATATTCAGCGCTAGCAGAAAGCATGATCTTATTAAAAATAGCTTAAAAGGCAAGAGATCGACTTCATTACATCGTGGTGTATTTCATATGGCTCTGTCTCTTTCCACAGGGTGGCCTGTCGAAAGTATCACACAAAGCCCAAACTCCGTAGCTCTAGCAACGACCCTCAGGAGTCTCCGAGAACATTTGCACTCGTGAAACGATTAACGAAACCTGGAATCGAACCCGCAACCTTCGGAGCGCGGGGCCCGCAATGCAACCACTTCGCCGGGGAGAATTTGTGTTGATGATCACACGAGATTGCGAAATATTATCGCCCAATCTTATCGGCATGGCAGAAGCTGATCATGATGATGATACCTGCAACATTGGGCACTCGCAGGTTTATAAAATGGGACAATTAAAATATTTTCGCTCGCCTACCATACTTGTAGTCTGCGGTTCGATATACATCGGGGCTGTTTCAAATTTGGTTCCCTGGTCGACACAGTCTAAATGGGCACTAGATAATTTCTTGGGAACTAAAGGCGGCTAGCGTCAAACCGACCACATCCACTTATGGAGTGCAGTTTGGTTGATAACAATATGGGTTTAGCTCCATATGCCCACTACACCATTAACCGTGAAAGAGGACCTTATGTTTTGTGTTTTACAATTCATCATCATCATGTGCCATGTCGATAATCGTGGGCGGTTATGTTTCGCCTACTTACACGCGATCACCAAAGTCGCGGAAAGTTATGTGTTTTGTTCTCGTTTATACCCTGTGGCGTAGGCTTCTAGATATTTACTTCTCTGCATTCTCCTTGTTCTTTCCCCCTCCAGCATACCAGTTGTCACCAAATTCTTCAGTTTATTTCATCTCACAACGTGCCCAAAAATATTCAATGTCTACGTCTAATTCGTCTAATAAGTTTACAGTTTTCATTTCTTTACTGTAGACTTGTTCATTGGTGTTTCTGCCTGGCCATGGTATTCTTTGAATTTTCCCAGAAACCGTATTTCCTGTACCATTAGATGTTTTTCAGCTTGTCTGCTCATTTTTTAATAACAATTACATAATAGTTACAGCAATCTTGTGAATAATGTAATGATGATAATAATGATGGTTACTTAAATGCTTTCTTTATGTTGCTCTAACCTTGTGTTGGCATCCCGCATTCTTAAACGGGCAACAGATGGTGGCAGAGGGACACAGCTCCTGTACATGACCTTCCAGCTCTTCTCTGGGAATCTTGGCTGGGTCACATCTGTTTGGGCACGTGACCGGAAATCTTGGACACTGGTATTGATGTGTCTGGCCATGAGAAATGAGAATAGCGATAATCACACAACAAGAAATGGGAATAATGATAGTCACACAACAAGAAATGAGAGAAACATGCTAACTTTGGTGGTATCATAGTTATAGCGATTGCTTTTCTAGAGAGTGGTCTGAGTTCAATCCTCAACAATGGCAAAATAGGTTTTTCACAAACACTGTTCTGGAACCATTTCGAAATCACTTAAGAAGGACCCCCAAGGACGTACCAAGCACCGCTGTCCAGGAAAACAACAAGGTGAAGCAACGAGATAATACTTGGATGGCATGGCTACATGGCACTGTTGATCCAAGATCCATACAGCCTTGACCCAAGACGGTTGATCATGCGATGGCTAACCAACACCGCCTACGTTTATTGGCATGGCAAATAATGATGATAATGTAGATGCCCAGTTCATGTGATAGTGCCACGTGACGAGCGAGTAAAGCTGTTGTGTTCAAGACGCCATTCAATGGAACTCTCGCTATTGACAATGGTTGATAAGTTTAGTTTAGTTTAGTTTAGTTTATTCGTTGGATCAACATCACGGCACACGGTTTAACCCATAAGTGCTCCGTTTTCCTCCTAACTCAAACCTGAGTCTGGAGAAACTCAGCTCAATGCATGAACTCCGTTGCATCGGCGAGGATCCTGAAATACTTTGGGTAGATTTTTAACTCGAAATTTTGCCCGGTCAACGCCGTTAGGCTACTCTTTTTCGATTTCCAACTGCCAAAGGATTTTTTACGTGCGTAACAATACACACGGGCGTCCGATCTCACTACCTAGAGACCAGGGGAAATTTTATTACTGGAAGTCCAGGTAGAATTTTTAAATAAATCCCGGTCCTCACCGGGGTCTGAACCCGTGACCTCCAGCACTCTAGGCGAACACTATACCTCGAGACCACTCAGCCCCTTGGTTGATAAGAATAAGGGGAACTGCAGTAAAGCTTAAAAAGGCAATGAACGAATCACGAGTAACAAGTGACCTTTGTATTTCCATGTAGTGTTTTTCGTGTATTTGTGTGTCTGTTTGTGTTTGTTTTTTCTGTGCCGACGAAGGCTTTAGCCGCAACATCCATTTTGTTTCTTTTGGTCGTGTTCTAGTAAAGCTCACAATCTACTTCTCATTTTTCGGTGATTCGTTCATTGCTTATGACAATGGAACTATATGAACACCATCTACGTTAATAACAAAACTTACTTGCATATCCTTTACAGGACGTCGCAGTCAACCCCCAGAATTTTTTGACTGGTAGGGATATTTTGCAAGTTTACATTCAGTAGTCTGCAATTGCTTTCTGAACGACCGGCACCTATACCATTGTATGAAAATCAACGCAAGGCGGTCTGCTCCCATATCACCCGCGGTTGTGTTTCGAACGCTGTATGCGGAATTACGGATTGCGTTTGTAACCCCTTGTGCCACAGAGCAGGCATATCTATAAATAAGTGCCAATTAAAGGCCAGCAATAGAAGAAACAACCCAAGGAGTTTGATGTAAATGTGGTTCAGACAAACAGGGGCGTATGGATGGATCAATCAATCAATCAGGTGCCATCTCCACAATGACGGCTGTCTGCTATGTATCTCCAACACTGTCTCTCACCCTGACTGTATATTCTGTCAGATTGATGTTCGTTCATTTCTTGATGTTATCTTCAAACTTGTATCGTTGCCTACCTCTTGCTCGTTTGCCTTCAACCTTACCCTACGGTATAGTATACGGTATAGAGGATGGGGACGGAGCACTTATGGAATGCCCCGAATGCTGTGATGTCGATTCCTAAATCAATCAATCAATCAATCAATCAATCAATCATAGTTTGTTTTTTTAAATAAAAGTGTTATGTCTTTTAATGTGAACGAAATATTTCACTTGCCGCTGTTTTATTTCTCTCGCTGTTCTATTTACTCAATTTTCATTCCCAGTTTTTCTAGAACGTCTGTACTTGATTGTTTTTGTTTCCATTTAATACGACATATTCTTCTGTATATCCACAATCTCCAGGGCCTCTATTCGACTTTCTAGTTGCTTGTTCAGTGTCCAGGCTTCCGTTCCATACAGTAGTATGGATGGATCAATCTGAAATATTTGCAACCTGCTATTTACTGGAACAATCAATATTTACACAATTGGCACAGTGGCATGGAGGATATTGAGCGGCGCAGTTTCATAATTTTCCTGTGAAAAGAATTCGAGGGCTTGAGATCAGCTATTGGCGATTTGAAAGCAGACCGCTTTGCGTTGATTTCGGTGTATGAGGCGCTTGCCGTTAAGAAAGCATAACATGGTAATATGCAATGTTTATGTTTATAACATTAATTTGACAATGTTTTTTCCTATGCGAATATAACATGCACAATTGATGAAGGAAAGATAAGTGGTTGGAAGGGCCGAATGTAAGACGGGCCTGTGTGCCCAATTTGTGAACCTTTGAAAATAAAGTTCGTACAATCGTTCTTTTGAAAGCAAAGATAAACTACATTGGCTATAAATCGAAATTAGTCAATAAATTCTGGGGTTGAATGCACCTTCCTGTAAATGAAACGGAACTAATGTTCTCTAGGTATTTATACATCGTAACACTGCTGAAGTTCGCTCCGTGGCGAAGGTGTTACGGATGCAATTCGTAATCCCGCATACCGCATTCGAAAAACAGCTGCGGGCGATTTCGCAACAGATCGCCTAGTGTTGGTATTTTATGAAAATGGTATGAGTGCCGGTCGTCCAGAAAGCAGTTGCAAGCTATTGAACGTAAACTTGCCAAGAAATCACAAACAGCCAAAAGATGCGGGGTTTGACTGCGACTGCGTAAAGGATATGCAGCTAACTTTTTAACACTTCCGAAAGAGATGGAGTGTGTATGGAATTGTCCAGAGAGCTACCACTATGCATCAATCATTACCAATTATACTCTAAATGAACAGCCACCAACCTGCAAAGTCTCATACAAAAAGTCTCTGCTACAAAACTGGCAGGGAACCGTCCGTTTGTGGCACTCATTCTTCATATGATTGCCCAGAAACTTCCTCTCCAGTTTGGCTCCACATTTATTTTCACACCACAGGATCTCTTTAGGGCAATTGCCAGCATGTGTCTGAAGACAAAGACAATAACTGTAAGAATAAACATTCTCAGAAACTGTAATGAATGAATCTCCAGACCACGAGAAGTAGATTGTGAGCTTTACTAGAACCTGATTACGAGTAACAAAATGGACGTTCGGCTAAAGCAGTGGTTCTCAACCTTTTTTGGCCCGTGCCCCCCTTCACCATATTTTTAGAACGTAATCCCCCCCCCCCCCCCACCTTCCTATCAAAAATTTGGCCCGTGCCCCCCTTCACCATATTTTCAGAACGTCATTCCCCTCCCCCCTTTCATATTTCCTACCTAAAAATCCCCCCACCCCTACACAGTATACGTAAAAATGGAAGGTAAATATGTTAAAACAGGTCTAGACATCCACATAAAACGTGATTTGTAGGTCTACTTACTTTATAAAATGAATTTAAGAAGGATGAGACTGCATAACTGTAAAGTATGAAGGGAAAAGCAATATCAAGTAATCGGTTCTTGTATTAGCGCGATCTTGATATGATCTTCATTCCCCCCATGGAAACCCTAAAATTCCCCCCTGGGGGGATTCCCCACCGGGATTCCCCACCGGTTGAGAACCACTGGACTAAAGCCGTTGTCAGCACAGAATAAACAAATACAAACCAACACAATTACATGAAAATATAAATATAAAAGTTACTTAGCTATATCTTTGTTGTTGCTGGATACGTATTCCAAACGATCAGCACGTTTGATGACTTACGATGGAATAAATGAACCGGATGTGTGGTTTCTCAGAAAATTTATGAAAGTTATTAACAAAATTAAAAGTGCATTCGTGATCACTCGCGGGCAATTTTTTTGCAAACCTTCTTACGCTGGTACTGAACGTAAATTTGCCAAGAGATCACAAACAGCATAAAAATGCTTGGGTTGACTGCGAGGTAATGTAAAAGGATATGCAATTAACTAAGTGAGACACAATGAGTGGGATAAGAAAAACACTGGGGCTTGTTGATATCCCCCAGAGTGAGTCCTCAAATGGTTTATCTGGGACCCCAGGTTAGTTTCTCTTTAAATTGTTCACCTCGATGGGGGACTCAAATACATGACCACCGGACCGACAAGTAAGCACGCTAACTACTGCGCCACACCGACAGCTTCATGGTTGTATGGTGCAGAAATATGAACAAATAACGCATAGTGCGGCGATACTTAGAAATACAATGACCAGCAGTAAATGAGAAAGAAAATAAAGCAGTAGTCTTACAAACAAATGTTGACTGAGAAAAATAAACATTATTGTGTGATATAAAAGTCAGGCAATTAAAACACTCATTGTATATACATCGATACAAAGCATTCGAGGAAACGATTGCAAAAAGAGGATAGATTTAAGGTTGTGGACAATAATAAAAATAGATTACGAGATGATGATAATAATGTTGATAATGATGCTGACGATGGTGTTTGTTATAATAATAATAATAATAATAATAAATAATAATAATAATAATAATAATAATAATGATAATAATAATAATAATAATAATAATAATAATAATAATAATAAAGTCCTAATAATGGTGACGGTGCGGATAATGTCCAGGGTAATGATGATATTTCATGGCGCGGGATGATGATGAATAAGAATATTAATGACAATTATGATGGCAATGATGATGAAGTCAATGAAGATTACATCATGTCGAGGATGATTACTATGATGACGTCAATATTGATGATGCTGAATGTTGATAATAAAGCTGATGTCAATGATTGTTATGATGACTATAATGGTCATGATGATGATGATGATGATGATGATGATGATGATGATGATGATGACGATGATGACGATGATCATGGTTATGCCAATGATGATGCCAATGTTCATGATTATGCCACTGATAAAGATGACCTTGTCCAGGATAAAGACGTCGAGGACGACGATGATGATTCTGTTGCCAACGATGATGCCATTGATAATTCTTATGACACTGATAATGATGTTTATATTGGTGATGATGCTGATGATGATGATGTTGATGCCACTGATCATGCATATTACACTGATAATGATATCGATTATGATGATGATGCTGACGGCAATAATGACGGCAGCAATAACCCAACCCATGATCATGACGACTACGGTGATCGTGATGATGATGATGATGATGATGATGACTATGTGAAGGATTATGATGGCAATAATGATGCCAGCAATGACCACACCCATAAACCTCACCTGGTCCATATACTCCCCACTGAACTGCTGCTGGCAGAAGTCACACACCACCTTTCGCTTTGAACACAAGTACTCCAGGTGGTCGTCCAGGTTTGATCTCGTCAGATGGGCCGTGCATTTGTTCGGACAAGGCACCGTGTCGAATCTACATACATGGAGGTGGTTCTGCCAATAAAACGTGCATGTGTGACGGCACCAGAATGTGCTATGCTCATTAAATTTCTTACCAAGTAAGTAGATGACCCCTTTTTTGTCGCCCTGTTGCATACCCGGTATATGGTGCTCTGCCCTGTATTTATTTAGACCAGTCGGCACTCCGTCTTGCGTTGATTTCAATGGTATGGGCATCAGTCATTCATAAAGCAATAGGAAATTATTGAACATACAAACTGCTTAGTAAATCACTATCAGCTAAACAATGTTGGAGTTGATTGCAACGCTCTTTACATGAACAAGTAACATTGTTGCTTGCTTACTGTTAAATATACTGCCCTGTTTTCATTAACATTTTCAAACAATCGTTATTAGCTACTCTGACAGTCCAAGGTATTCGCAAAATTAGCCCCAGAAGCCACATTGCCGTCAGCTCCAAGTTCATCCTAATTTATACGTTCATTCTGAAATTCACTGCCATAGAGTAAAACAGGTTCTATACAGCATTTTAGTACTCTAGATTTCATTTTCTCTTCATATTCTCATTTGTTCATATGTTCATTCGTCCAACCCTGTTCTTATACCTTGATGTAGTCACTGGAGGGTCTTCTCCGTGATCATATGTAGTGTTTTGTGTATGTATGTGTTTGCTGATGAAGGCTAGTCGCCGCAACATCCTGTGTTTTGTGTAACTCTGTTCTGTAAAGCTGCATCACTTTGTGTTATTGTATATTGTTTATATAATTCCGCATATCACGTTCAATACACAGCTTCGGGCGATTTGGAAGCACACCGCCTTGCGTTGGTTTTATGCAATGGTATGAGTCCCGATAGTTCAGAATTCAATTGCAAAACTACTGAACGTAAACTTGCCAATAAATCACAAAACAGCCAAACAAATGATGGGGTTGACTACACTCTCCTGTAAAGAATATGCAGCTAACGTAAATTCATTACAACTTGAATATACTATACAGACTGAACCACATTGTGACCGTATTGTGGCAAGAATTACTTACAGGCAGATTGCTGAGGGAGTCCATCCATTTGCAACCATCAGCCTGGTATGGACATCGTACGAAACTGTTCATGACTTCCGTCTGCACGGCTTTGTCTGGATACAACTGCCAATAGACAGACACAGAAAATACAAGCTGTATTTTATATTATACCAATACCACTACCCCGATCAACCTCAGAAGATAAGTTATATTAGGGTCAATCGCCAGATTAATAACCCCTGACCCAGTCAGCCACTATTTGGGTATTAACTGATTAAATATTATGGGATGATTAATCGTTTTACGCGACTTCGCGTATCTTCCTTGGTCTTTTATACAATACTTTTCCCCAAGCAACCGGCTTTAATTGAATTGATAATACAACATATCGCTATGTATTAACAACTTTTACGTCATAACTGTGACACATACCCCACGTCCCATTTTCCGCCATCCGTTTTTGTTTAGTCAAAACCTATTTTTATTTTGTTTTATTTTGTTTTGTTTGACATTGAATCTGTTAAATTGAAAGGGATTGTTGCCTGAAGAGATTTATTCCAAAAAATGTTTCTAGACTGTTAGCTGATTGCATAACATGTTTCTAGACTGTTAATTGATTGCATACAATGTTTATAAACTATCAGTTGATTAGACACAAAGTTTCCAGACATAGTCGGTTGCAGAAAGTGTATCAATGCCGCTAGTTAATTACATGAAACTTTTCTTAGTTATTAGTTAATTTATATAATATGTCTAGACTTATTTGGTTACACAGCACATCACTAGACTTTTGGATAATAACACAACATCTCTCTAGACTGTTAGATCATTACACGACATCTCTCAATACTGTTAGATCATTAAACAACACCTCACTAGACTGTTAGATCATTACACAACATCTCTCTAGACTGTCAGATCATTACACAACACCTATCTAGACTGTTAGATCATTACACAACACCTCTATAGACTGTTAGATCATTACACAACACCTATCTAGACTGTTAGATCATTACACAACACCTCTATAGACTGTTAGATCATTACACAACACCTATCTAGACTGTTAGATCATTACACAACATCTCTCTAGACTGTCAGATCATTACACAACACCTCTATAGACTGTTAGATCATTACACAACACCTATCTAGACTGTTAGATCATTACACAACACCTCTCTAGACTGTTAGTTGATTACTAACACATCTCTAGACTATACTATTAATTGATTACACAACACCTATCTAGACTATTATTAGTTGATTAGACAACACCTCTCTAGACTGCTAGTTGATTACACAAAATGTTTTTAGACTGTTAATTGCTTACACAAAATATTTCTAGACTGTTGAATAATTACACAAAATAATTCTAGACTGTCTACTGATTAAACAAAATGGCATTATGTACGTTTTCTTCTAATACATTCAAACAGCAGGTAAACGTACCTTGGCGTAATCTAGGGGTTTGTCATCCTCTGGGCACTTAAAAACACCACCACTGAGGACAAGAGAAACAAATATTGATTTAATTGGAAATATTGAAATCTATCTGTCTCTGTCCTACTCTGTCTGTCTGTCCGCCTATCTCTGTCTGTTTCTGTCTCTCTCTCTCTCTCTCTCTCTCTCTCTCTCTCTCTCTCTCTCTCTCTCTCTGTCTGTGTGTCTGTGTATGATACACTATTCACATAGTATTGCTTCCTGTCTGTCTGTCGATCTGTCTGCCTTTTATCAATCTATCTGTCAATCAACCTAGCTGGCTGTCCGTCCGTCCGTCTTTCTGTCCCCTCCGTCCTTCCGTCTGTCTCTCTGTTTCTCTGCCTATCCACCCTTCCAGCTATCTGACTTTCTGTCTGTCTATCTGTTTGTCTGACTCTTTCTCTATCACAGGAAAATACATACACATACCCACACAAACGCACACGTTAACACCCACATCCTCATGCCACACAGAAGTTTCTACACAATTTTGCATCGCTCCGAATTTCCCCTTACTAACATGCCTGGCCTGCTCAACCTTTTAATGTGCGCACTTAATTTTTATCCAATAAACATGTTAGCGTGGCAGGAACGCTGTTCTTGCGCTGATGTCAAAACAGCACACGGGTGAAAGAGAGAGAGAGAGAGAGAGAGAGAGAGAGAGAGAGAGAGAGAGAGAGAGAGAGAGAGAGTGAGAGAGAGAAAGAAAGAGAAAGAAAGAGAAAGAGAGAGAGAGCGGGAGTAAAGGGAGATGAGTGGGGAGGGGAATGAGATAAGAAAAAAGAACATGTTGAGCCGAGAGAAGAGGGAGAAGGAAGAGAGGAGAGGATGAAGCATAGTTTGGCTTTGAAGATTTGTGAATATTTTATTTTTATTGCTGTTAATGACAGATCTGTGGTGAATCAGTAAAGGTTAAGCCGATTCTGCAAGATGCATGCTGATGTTGATTATTATGATGCTGAGGATGATGATTATGATGATGATGATGATGATGATGATGATGATGATGATGATGATGATGATGATGATGATGATGATGATGAATATCCTTAGACATCCCAGATAGAAGTCAGATAACCAAAAAAATAGTGTGAATTTATTATGATTGGTCTGATTGTGCACCTAAAGCTTTACGGGGTGAAGTAGCCAGTCTCAGGCCAACCCTCCTTAATCGCTTGCTACGACACGCATGGTAGGTTACCTTGTTACTATTCATTGCTTCATTTATGGTCCCCGATAAGACACAATTGAGAAGATATGAGAGGAATCACCAATGGGGGTCTTAACATCAATAACATTAGATATGTGGATGTAACAGTATTGACTGCAGACAATGAACAGTATCTGCAACGTTTAGTAGATACGGTTATTGTACACAGTGAACAACTAGAGTTAGAATTAAACTGTAAGAAGACATAGATTATGGCATAAGGAGGAAGAAATATCACAATGTAATATAAGGATAAATTCGAATATTTATAAACAAGTGAATCTGTACAACTATCTCGGAACAGACATAACATGTGATGAGAGGTGCCTTGAACAAGAATCGGTATGGCAAAGGTAGCCTTTCGCAAAATGGAAAACATACTGACTAATAAAAGGATGTCAATGGCAACGAAAAACAGAGTGTTAAAGTGTTAAAGTGCTAATAGAATCTGTAAACGATTAAATATATTACACATTCCGAAGCCTAGGATAGACTTATACAAAACAAGCTTAACGTACTCTGCAGCTCAACTGTGGAACAATCGTCCACATGAAATAAAAGACATCACCAATCCCTATACATAAAATCGCAAATTATTTGAACACTATCTCAGTACGGATTACCTTCCCCCTTAATAGTAGAAGTAATAATAATAATAAAACCCTAGTATAACAGCCAGTCCCCTTTTGGTAGGCCAGTATATTCTACATAGCTAATAACAAGTGCCACACCAGTTATTACTATAACTGAGTCGTGTAGTATTGATTCTTAATTTTCCACATGCCTTTATAATGCATATCTTTTATATTGTTGCTGTTTTCAATTAGCCTTGAATGATGTGTGAAAGGTATAATATATGAAAGAGAGTGATAAAATGGCAGAATGTTAGACGGGCCTGCGTGCCCAATTCTTAACCCTTTCAAAATAAACTTTTGTTGTTATTGTTGTTGTACTTTTGTATGGATCTGAAACGTGGACAATGAGCAGACAGGCTGAAAAACATCCAATGGCAGTGGAAATATGGTTTCCTGAGGAAAATGCAAAGACTACCATAGACAGTCAGAAAAACCAATGAGCAAGTTCTACAAGCGGCATATGAAAAACCGCAAACTGATTAGAGAAATTACACGTAGACAGTCACAGATTTTGGGCATGTTATGAGAAACAAATAAACTAGAGAACTTGGTGACAACTGGCAAGATTGAGGGGCAAAGAACAAGGGGAAGACAGAGAACGAAATATCTGGATGTCTTGATCACATGGCATTGTCGAGACAAGAACACAGGGTTGATCTACGACTCTTGTGATCGTGTAAGATGGCGAAACACGACCGCCCACGCTTACCGGCAGTCACATGATGATGATGATGAACACACATTCGGTTAGCATTATATTTGCTCCTTTAAAATCCTCAATGAAACATCCAGGTAGAGTTCAACAACTGTATTGATTGATTGATTGATTGATTGATTGATTGATTGATTGATTGATTGATTGAAGAATTGGCATCATAGAAATCCGGGCAAAACTATAGCTGCTCCAACTCCCGCAGCCAATGTAAGACGTGAACGCTAATCGCTCCAGTAGATCGGTGACATCGAAGAGCTAACGTGCTAATGAAAGGTTAAAAAACATAATCTTTTTTTTAGTTGAGCGAAGATAACCAGAACTGAACTTTCGGTACCATGTTTCTCAGAAGGGGTTTGGAATTTAGGTCACACTCGTTAGTTCCCGGCTAGACAACATCCAGGTATGCTACATAAATCTAGTATGCTTCACGGCAATGTATGCCATCCACCTCGGCCAGGTGAAATGTGAAAGATAACGTGGCTTTTCGTTTCTGGGTCAAAATGAATCTCTGGAGTCAGGCTTGGAAAGTGATGAAGAGAAAACGGTAGCAGGGAACCCTTTCATCTCCAGAATTGTTCAAAGGAGAAGACCCTAGGAAGTAAATAACCACTGTGAAACATGAGTAAAATACAATCAAAGAGACTATATACAGAGCGGAAGCGGTCAATGAGAAAGCCAGATTGCTTCAGTATGTTCTTAACACTGGTGTTCTTAACACTGGAAAAGCCAGATTGTTTTTAGTATTTTCATAACAATGGAAAAGCAAAATTTTTAGAATACTCCTGACACGGCGAAAGCCATATTTCTCTAGCATTTTCATAACATTGGAATTGCTAAAAACAATTAAATGTTCTCAACACTGTGAAAGCAAGATCTTAAGCCAGATGTTATTAATACCAAGCTTCCAGTGTGTTCTTAGCACTGAGAAAGTCAGATTTCTTTAGTATGATCTTAACACTCTTGACGTCAGATGTCTTTAGTATATTCTTAACATTGGGGAAGTCGGACTGCTTTAGTATGTTCATAACACTAGAGAAATACAATTTCTGTAGAATGTAGTTACATTGGGGAAGTGGGGTTGAGTGGTCTCGAGGTATGGTGTCCGTCTCGAGTGCTGGAGGTCCTGGGTTCAAGCCCCAGTGAGGGCCGGGATATTTTCACATGGACTTCTAGTAATAAAATTTCCCCTGGTCTCTGAGTAGTGAGATCGGATGTCCCAGTCTCTTTGGGCAAGGAGTTAACGACATTGTTCGTAATCTCGTATATCCACGTGGAGAAAACAGCAGCTGCGAGAATCGGCAGCGGTTCGCGTCGCGCTGGTAACTTATGGGGGTATGTGAGCCGGTCGTTCAGAAAGCCATGGCAAACTACTGAACGTAAAACTTTCCTAGTACATCAACAGCAGCTGAAAAATGCTGGTATTGACTGCAACGCCTGTAAAGGATGTGCTACATTTTTTTTAAAAACGGCTCTGCCCTGGCAAAATTTTGAGTTAAAAATCTACCCAAAGTATTTCAGGATCCTCTCCTGCGCTACGGAGTTCGTGCACTGAGTTGAGATTCTCCCGACTCAGGCTTGAGTTTAGTAGTAGAACGGAGCACTTATCTATTACACCCGTGTGCTGTGATGTTGATCCGTCGACTAAACTAAACTAAACTAAACTAAACTAAACTAAACTAACCTATACTACATTGGGGAAGCCACATTTCTATAGTTTGTTCTTAATAATGTGAAAGATCGATTTAATAAGTTCTTAACACACATGTGCTAGTCTATCACCTCGCCATTCTAGCATTCTTTGGAAGAGTCTATATAATAATACCTATATAATAATACTTTGATTTCGACATAATACGCTCACAACTGTTTTTGTTCGTAACCCCCGACTGCTGTGGTTCGTAAACGTTACACACGGAGTCTCTGTGGCGAAGTGGTTACGCCGTTTGCCTCGCGCTACGAACGTCGTGTGTTCGATTCCGAGCTACGTCGATTAGTTCACGAGTGCAGTGTTCTCGAAGACTACTGTGGGGTCGTCGCTGGAGCTACGGAGTTCGCACTTTGTGCGAAGCTTTCAACAGGCCGCCCTGCAGAATGTGACAGAGCCATATGGGATCAAATCCGGCGTAAATGAGGCGACCCCCTTACCTTTTAAATCCTTTTGAAACGTTACACAGTAGCACCACCGTGGCATATTGACACTGTATGAATAGTCTATGAATAATAATGACTCATTCGCATGAAAAAGTGGCGCCTAGTTCTCGGCTACTGTGAATGTCACGCTGCAGTTTTGGGAATAGTATCCGCCATAAGCGTGTCTTTGTCGATATCTATCTTCCCTGTTTTGACACCTGTTTCTTTTTTCTCCATATCAAACTGGCAGAAACGAAAACATGTTTGTAGTCCTTCAAGAAGCAGACAACCAATTTAACTTGATTAGTCAGTAGCCTTTCTTTTTCAGGATTGGGATTTTCAGCATATATTTGGTGCATGCACATTTCTAGGCAATTATATTGATTGTATCTGCTTTTCTATGCAATTAAATTGACTGTATACGCTTTTCTGTGTAATTATATTGATTGTATGTGCTTTTCTAAGCAATTATATTTAGCGGTTTGCCATTGCTTTCTGAGCCGCCGACACTCATATCATTGTAAAAAATAACGAAATGCCAATGTCGTCTAAATCGCCTACGTCTGACTTCGAACCGAGTATGTCGAGATTGTGCGACTGCGTTCACTTTCCCTAGAAACCGAAGCCGACAAAATCTCATGTACTTGTAATGTATGTCATCCCCAATTCAAGGACGACTAGTCAATACTGCAGTCCAATTGACCGGTGTAAGAACTGAACTCACTACCTCGGCAGCAGCACACCGAAAAACTACACTGGTGAAAAGAATGACCGTTCCCGGAATCGAACCCACAACCTTCGGGACGTGAAGCTTGTAGCTTAACCGCTTCGCCACGAAGACCCCCCCCCCCCCCCCACCCCCAGCTGATTTGCATAAGCTACAGGGTTTCTGGCGTTAAATTTCTTATTCTGGTGTTGTTTTTCTGTTCCTCCAGCCACTTGACAACATTTGTGTAGTGCCAGCTTTCCTGCTTCTCCCTGAATGAATCAACTAAAGGCACCCTCGCCACGGCAAAAGGCGCTGGCCCCATATTTGTACAGACCACTCGACACTCAATAGGTGATGTAGCCAATAACATTTCCTGAGTCATATTTCAGGTTGGATCGACCTGGGAGGCCAAATACATTTTTAACACTCCCCGCCTCACTGGGGATTCAAATACATGATCACATATTGTAACAGACTCGTGGAGCATGATGTGAAAGGTGAAGGCAAGCATGCTTCCATTCAACAATCAAAAATAGAGAACATATGTTGGATTTTCCACCCAGGACATGCTGGTGTGGTGGGAAATGAGCAGGTGGACAGATTGTCAGAGTCTGCAGCGTTGGGTGGGGTATCGGTGTATGATAAGGCAGATGTGAAAGGGGCCCTTTGGAATCGTGTGTATAGTGGAGAAGAACCGACAGATCACCACGGCGTGAAGAGAATGATGCTGCCAAGAGTAACCAGGGGATCATGTCTACACTCAGGACTCCAAGGAAAGGTCAGACGGACACATAGTCAGGCTGCTGCTGGTACGATTAGTACTGGGACTCTTCGCTGGCTCGTGCAAATAAGGACAGAACGCGTATGGGAATGTCCTGTGTGCTGTGATGTCGGCTCTTAACTCAATTCAGACACGACCATTGGGTCGATAGGCGCCCCGCAGTAACACTGAACTATTTGAACAGTAAAGTACAGGACCCATTTTGCACATTTTAAGGCTTGTTGAGAATATGGGGCTAAACCCATATTTCTATAGGCCGATTGACACTCGGTAATGCTCAAACGTAATGCACATTCCCTTCTTCATTACAATTAGCAGTGACAATGATAAACTTAATATACATTCCGTTCTTTGTTGCAAACAGCAGAAACAATGATAAACGCAATGTACGAGAGGAAGTCAATAAGTAAGTCAAAATGGCTGTAGAATAATAATAATAATAATAATAATAATAATAATAATAATAATAATAACACATACTGACCAATAAAAAGATATCAAATGAAACGAGAAAAAGAGTGTTGAAGTGCTACATAGAACGTATACTTTTGTATCGATGTGAAGCCTGGACAATGAGCAGTCAAGCTGAAAAAACAGCTGATGGCTGTGGAAATGTGGTTTCTGAGGAAAATGCAAAGAATACCATGGACAGACAGAAAAACCAATGAACAAGTCCTTCAAGAAACAAATGAAGATCGTAAACTCATTCGTAGAGCCATTAGACGTAGACAGTAAACATTTTTGGGCATGTTATGAGAAGAAATGACTTGGAGTACTTGGTGGCGACTGGCAACATCGAAGGGAAGAGACCAAGGGGAAGACTGAGAAGTAAATACCTGGATGGTTTGCCACGTGGCATGGTCGAGACAGGAACACGGAGCTGATCCAAGACTCTGGTGATCGAGTGAGAATGGCAGAAGCATGACCGCCCACGTTTATCGGCATGGCACAGGATGGATGGATGGATGGATGGATGGATGGATGTATGGATGGATGGATGATAACTTGAAACCAGTTTATTTTTATAGATAAATTTTCCCTTTATTTCTCAACATAATATCCACCAACATTGATGCACTTATCCCATCGTTTTATCAGTCCTCCCAAGCCGGCTGCACAGAACTGCGTGCTCTGCTTTCTAAACTACGTTTTCACTCCACATTCAACTTCGGCATCATTCGCGAAATGTCTCCCGCCAAGGTGGGTTTTCAGTATACCAAAAAGGTGGAAATCGCTAGGGGCTAAGTCGGGGCTGTAAAGTGGATGTTCCAGAACTTCCCACCTAAGTTGATTAATTTTCTCATAAGTTAATCGAGCCACATGTGGTCTGGCATTGTCATGAAGAATCAACGCTCCTCTAGTCAGCAGTCCTGGACGTTCTCTTCGAATTGTATCATGAAGCATCGATAGAACTTCACAGTACGAAACATAATTTACATTGTCACCTTTCTTTTTGAGATTGGTTAAAAGCACTCCTTAACAATCCCATAATACTGTCAGCATAACCTTCCCTGCTGATGGCGTAGCCTTGGATTTTTGGACACAAGGCGAAGAAGGGTGTTTCATTGCATTGAATTGACGCACGCTTTGATTCGGGCTGGTAGTTAGCATAAACAGGAAGCATTTCCGTATGAATGTCCTTTGCAGGTAGTCAGTCCTTTTGCCCACACAAAAAAGCACAACAGCACGTTGCTCTTTTGTTGTATACTCCGTAAGTACAGTCGCCATTTTGTTTATGCGCTGCGCATGCGCATGAGACACCTAGTGCCACCTGACGAACGGAAATATAAAGTTCGATGTTGCTGTCACCTAATGACACTTGTAGAAAACACCAGCTACATTTACCTGCGATCCCACAGAACTGTGTGACTTACTTATTGACTCGCCTTCGTGTATTTCTTTCTTCGTTACAAATTGTAGTGACAATAATAAATTTAACTGCCCTTCTTCACTACAAATAGCAGAGACAATATTAAATGTAATGTATCTTCCCTTCTTTATTACAAATAGTACTAACAATGATAAACGTAATGTACATTCCCTTCTTCATTACAAATAGTAGTCACAATGATAAACTTAAAATATATCTTTTTCTTCAGTACAAATAGAAGTGACAATGATAAACGTAGGGTATATTCCCCTTTTCATTACAGATAGTAGAGACAATGATACACTTAACGTATCTCTCTTTCTTCACTATTAATAGTAATGACAATGATAAACGTAATGTACATTCCTATTGTTTAATTCCGATAGTAGTGACAATGATAAACGTAATGTGTATTCATTTCTTCATTACTAATAGTAATCACAATAATAAGCTTAATGTATCTCCCTTTCTTCATTGCAAATGGTAGTAACAATAACAAACTGAGTAACCTCCATTTCTTATTACAAAGAGTTCAGGAAAAGATACGTAATATGTTTCTTCTCTATCCCCCCCCTCCCCCTTTTCCCTTTTACTCCTTTATTACAAACAGTTGAGACAAGGGTAGGTAGGCAAACAGTACCTGCTTCCCTTCATATCACACAGCACAGACAAGGATAAGTAACGAGAACCTCTCTTCATTCAGTACAAACAGTACAATACATTACCATAAACAGAAAGTATCCGTCAATACAAGCATCGTAGCTAATGTTAAATAGAAATAATCCCCATTAAAACCAACACCGCTAATCACAAATAGTACAGCGTTCAGAAAACAATGGCAAACTACTGAACATAAACTTGCCAAGAAATCACAAACAGCCAAAAGATTATGGGGTTGACTGCAACGTCATGTAAATGATATGCAACTAACTTTAACTTTAAACGCCTAATGGAAAACAGAAAGACTCCTCCATTATAAACAACACAGCTAAAGACAAACATAAAGTTGTCGCTTTAACAACACCAGGCAGACGATGAGAAATACAAACAGATAAAGTATGAATAGAATTAGTGGAACTGCGGTGAAGCTGTGAAATGTAAGCAATAAAAAAATAACACGAAGTAATGCAGCTTTACAGAACACATGGGGGAAAAATGACGTTGCGACGATTAACCTTCATCAGCAAACAAATGCAGGAAGCCACAACATATAAACAAGGGGATGACACTATAATGACGGACTGCGTGTTTTTTGTTTCATTTTCGTCATTTTCTATTAATTGTTCTTACTATTTTTAAAATATTTGCACTCTTCTCATTTGGTAATTATGTCTTCATGTAGCCACTGTAGTATTTTCCCCGTGCGTTTATGATGTGCTTTCATGCATTCGTTTGCTGGTGAAGGCTAGTCGTCGCGTCGTCTTTTATTTTCCAAAACTGTGTTCCGCAACGCTGCATTGCTTCATGTTACTTTACATTGTTTACAAAACAGATAAAGACTGTATGTATGTATGTTTTGCATATCCTTTACTGGACATCGCTGTCAACATCAGCATCTTTCAGCTGATTGTTGATTTCTTGGCAAGATTACGCTCATTAGTTTGCCATTGCTTTCTGAGCGACCGGCTCCATACTCTCATAAGTCACTGCGCTCACGTCAACCACGAGAGTATTCGGGGTTACAGAGAAAGCTGCTAACGCCTCGGCCAGGGAGACGGCAGATAAAGATTACAACAGAAAATAGTCCCATTACAAACAACACAGATCTGATATTCACAAAATAGTCCCTATTAAAATTATTACATCTAACGATCCCAAAAATGAATGGGGAAAAAACAACAACTCAGCAATAGCAAACAATACAGACACAACAACATTTAAGCAGATTTCAAACAGGCAGTAAAGTAATCCACGAAGACACGCTCTCGGCACGTTTTAAATAGACCCTGTTCCCAACAGCCAGGTATACACTGACACGAACGTGCTCATTCCTTCGCGTGCGCACAATCAATGATTATTTAGCAGCAGCAGCTGTTAAGTCGAGAAAGTGTTGCCAGAAATAATAAGAGAGGAATAATAATCAAATCACGAAATGGATTTTCTAACGCCCGGTGACTTGCCACCTGACGAACGGAAATATAAAGTTCGATGTTTCTAACGCCCAGTGACTTGGTTCTCGTTGAATAATCATATTGTCAACAATCCAACACCAACTGTAATGCTGTGTTCAGAGACGGTGGAAAGAACGCAGGCAATGAATTACCTGGGGATACGGTTTGATCGAAGCCTTGCTTATAATGTGCACATAGACCAGGTGATAACAAAGGCCAAGCGGGGTTTGGCAGCGATGCGGGTGATGGCGGCAGCAAACTGTGAGCAGCGCCATCTATGTCTTCTGTACGAGGGGCTGGTCATGTCTGTTTTGGAGTATGCAATGGCAATCCTGACTGTCAGCCATAAGCAGATAGAAAGGATGGAAAGGATACAGAATGAAGCTATGCGCATTATTCTTGGATGTACAAGAGATACAGCATGCAGGGCGATGCGCTACCTTCTTGATTTTCCAACCATTGAAGAGAGAATGCAAGTTTGCAGGGCACGTGCCTACCTCAGAATTAACGCAAACACACAGCATCCACTGCATAGTGAAATTAGGAAGGTGAAGGGCAGCAGGTTAAAAAGAGGACGGTCGTGGATGGGTCAAGCCGAGGACATTCTTCAACAGGTGTGTTCACTTGAGGACTTAGAACCTGGCGAGGAGTGGGTGCAAGTGCCAACAGACTTCTGCACATCCCTTTCAGTTTGCATCCAACTAGATAGAAAATGCAGACAAGAAAATCCGGTTGCTGTTGAGGCTGAAGTACAAGCGTTGATTTTCGAGAATTCGCTAGACAGTGACGCGGTCATCTACACAGATGGGTCGGTCGTCCGACATGTGAGAAGCTCATGGGCCTTTACAGCTCGGGCCGGAGGGAGAATTGTGAAGGAGGACTCTGGTGCTTTCACTGAAACCACAAGTAGCCTGACCATGGAAGTCATGGCAGTAAGTAAAGCAATAACATGGCTCGAGACACAGACATTCACTAGGGCTTGTTTCCTTAGCGACTCAATGAACATGATCAAGAGGATAGAGGAGGGGTCGATCCGAAGAGAATGGTTGCTGCCTCTGAAGCGGTCTCGGCTGGCAAAGATTAGTTTCATCTTCGTGCCAGGGCAATGCGGGAGTACAAGGAAATGAGCGGGCTGACAAGCTCGCAGGTGAGGCTACTGTTGAGGGCGGACGCGCCATGGACCAGGCTGACATTCTGAATGCTCTACGAGAAGTGAGACTTTTGCAAGAACCAAGTGATGACTGTGAATCTACAACAATGGCCAGACTGCGAGAGCAGCAAATTAAAAGAGGGGTGGCCAAACAAGAACACTACGCAGGAAGCCAAAGAAGATTGATAAACCAACACAGAACTGGCGTCGTTAGCCGCTACACGCTGCGGGATTTGCTGAGGAGGGGATCCGAGCACTTATGGACTGAATGGTCCGATGTGCAACGAGGATGATCTGTCGACTAACTAACTAACTAACTAACTAACGCCCGGTCCCCATGTTAGGGTCATACCTCAGTGTATTTCCTGTGTTTTGTTAAATGTTTCTATGCATGACTGTTTCCATTATATTGTTGCTGAGTGTGGCTTTTTCCCCCACTATCTTTGCATACTGTAGCAGAGAGGGGAGGGAACAAAGGCTTCAGGAGAAGTTGCCGCCAAATCGCCGCAAAGGGAAGAAGGAAAAGAAACGGGGTAGGGTTGTGGGTTTTGGGGTAGGGTTGGTAAAGAGCACCGTGACATTTCTGAGGCATGACATAATGTAAGACCCGCGCTTAACTCATTAAATTTGCAACATTTTAGGGAAGATGTTTAGCGCGTTTAAATTAATTGTTTCCCCCATTTCTTCCTTCTTTGTGTCGATTATGGAGGTCTCATTGGCCAAGTGGTCAAACCGTTTGGCTCACGCTGCGAAGGTCGCGAATTCGCTTTCTGACCTCCTCAATTGTTTCAACAGTGAATTTTTTTTTACAGAGCTCCCCTGGGAGTCATCGCTGGAGCCATTGAGTCAGTGCTG
This sequence comes from Cepaea nemoralis, assembly GCA_014155875.1. Taxonomy (NCBI): domain Eukaryota; kingdom Metazoa; phylum Mollusca; class Gastropoda; order Stylommatophora; family Helicidae; genus Cepaea; species Cepaea nemoralis. The sequence continues at coordinate 230,716 of JACEFZ010015655.1, read as the reverse complement.
TGTGCGACCATTTCGACAGGCTGCTGTGGAGAAAGACGATTGGGCCATATGGGTTATAGCGCGGTGCAATGAAGTCGTCCCTTTTGTCTTTAATCCCGTTCCAACATCATGTCTTCATTCTTTTCTAGATCAGGTCAATTTCTTTGTTCTCCTCTCTTTCTTTATGGCTGGGTGGTTGGCTTATTGGTTGGCTGGCCCGTTAACTAGTTGCTTTGTTGGTTGTCTGTTTGGATGATTGTCTGTCTGGTTTACTGCTTGGTTGGCAAAGTTGGTTGGTTGGTTATGAATCGTTGGAATGTTGAGTTGAGACAAAACAGACATCACAGCATTCGGGACATTCCCATACCCCATCTGTCCTCATCTTCAACAACCAGCGAAGAGTCAAAGTAACAAGGTTACCCGCTGCAATCTGATTATGTGTCCGTTTAGCCCTTCGTCGGAGAGCTAAGTGTCGACCAGATCTTCTGGTAACTCTCTGCAGCACCATTCTCTCTAGGCAGTGATGACGTATCTGTTCTTCCACTCTATACACATAATCTTAAAGAACCATTACCACATCTACCTTATCGTTAACATTACCACACCCATTACTCAAGCCAAAAAAAGGACATGAGAGGGTTACCCCGAAACACTTCCAGCAGAGAATTCCAGCAGAAGATAGAACGGCTTAGCGTGGGTTGGTTGAGGAACTCCCATGGAATGGATGTAAAAAGGCAGAAGAAGAGGATGAAAGACAATCTACATCTTTATACCTGGTGTTTGTAAAGTCAAACTAAACTTTGTACGTAGAACAATTTTGAAAAATTAAGTACATGACGTCATCAAAAATGTGCTAAAGAAGTAATTAAATTAGTTCCAATAGTTACTATTATGATCTAACGCTGTTTTGATGGAGCTGGAAAGTGTCAATGAAGTATTCATTATAACTTATTCAACAAATTTCTATTCATGATCCGATAAGGAGGTTGTTTATCAGGAAATCTTGCTGTAAATCTTTGAACAATAATCCGTGTTTATCGACCGCCATTTCAAAACACCTCTTCAATCAAGACAATTCTTTCTTCTGTTGATAACACCATTCTGTTTGGATTGCAAAGAATTACTCCAGCATACGACAGACATATTGCTTCGCTATGGACTGTGGAGCACATTTTTTGATAACGTCATGTACGTCATTTTTCACAATTGTTCTTCCTATAAATTGTAGTGAGACTTTACACACATCCTGCATATTCTTCAATATTTGTCGATTTCCTCTGTGTCTTTAAGATTTATTACACCAAGAGCGTTGCTTCGCTGATCAGGCAACCTCTGTAGCTTGTCTTGTCCCAGATGTATTGGTTACCAGTCAACAGCATACCACAACGAGCAATGATGCACAGACCTGATGAAAACAGAGGAAGAGGCCGACCATGTAAACGTTGGACGGAGGGAATAACAGAGTCCATGGGAATATCGATATATGAAGCCCATAATCGGGCACTCTCACGATGTTTATACTTCATCTCGACACCACAAGGTACAAGAGAAACATGATGAGATGAGTTGAGAAATTGCTCTAATAGTGCAGATTATTACTTTTATGGTCATATCTAGTGTCAGGATATTGTTTTAGACTAATTTCCCAGTAATTGAGCAAATTTGATTTTTGAGAGAAATCCATGACCGGAGACCTGAACAGGGTTATTACTTTTATGATCATATATAGTGTCAGGACATTGTCGTAGACTAATTTCCTAGTGATGCAGTAGCTTTGATACCAAGGTACAAGTTGCCTCATCTAATCTCATCATTATCCTCTTGTACCTTGCAGTGTGGAGGTGTAATTTATGGGCTTCATGTAGTAATTGAGAATTATTTATTTGATATCTTATCCGTCAACTTCACCCTTTCCACCGTATGCTAACACTATACATCACATGCTTCTTCGCTTTTGTCATCCTTTCTTTAAACAAAGTAGGTAAAAGGTGCCGTCTCCGTGGCAAAGGTTTTACGGACGCGATTCATAATCCTGTATACCCGGGTTCGAAACATAGCGGTGCTGGATTTTTTTTCCCTTCCTTCAAAAAAAAGTGTAGGTGCTGGTCGTTCAGAAAGCAATGACAAACTACTGAACGTAAAACTTGCCCAGGAATCACGAATAGCCGAAATGCTGGATTTGACTGCTACTCATGTGAAAGACATGCAACTAAATGTTTAATTGTTAAGTAAAAGGTAAAGGAACATAGGCACCATAGCACCTTAGGCGTTTGGGTGTATGGTGATAGGCCCACATTGTATAGATCAATCAGTACCCAGTGGGTGATGTGGTCAGTATATGGTGGGCAGGCCCACATTGTATAGATCAATCAGTACCCAGTGGGTGATGTGGTCAGTATATGGTGATAGGCCCACATTGTATAAATCAATCAGTACCCAGTGGGTGATGTGATCAGTATATGGTGGCAGGCCCACATTGTATAGATCAATCAGTACCAGTGGGTGATGTGATCAGTATATGGTGGCAGGCCCACATTGTGTAGATCAATCAGTACCCAGTGGGTGATGTGATCAGTATATGGTGGCAGGCCCACATTGTGTAGATCAATCAGTACCCAGTGGGTGATGTGGTCAGTATATGGTGGCAGGCCCACATTGTATAGATCAATCAGTACCCAGTGGGTGATGTGATCAGTATATGGTGGCAAGGCCCACATTGTGTAGATCAATCAGTACCCAGTGGGTGATGTGGTCAGTATATGGTGATAGGCCCACATTGTATAAATCAATCAGTACCAGTGGGTGATGTGGTCAGTATATGGTGATAGGCCCACATTGTATAAATCAATCAGTAACCCAGTGGGTGAATGTGGTCAGGTATATGGTGATAGGCCCACATTGTATAAATCAATCAGTACCCAGTGGGTGATGTGATCAGTATATGGTGGCAGGCCCACATTGTATAGATCAATCAGTACCCAGTGGGTGATGTGATCAGTAATATGGTGGCAGGCCCACATTGTGTAGATCAATCAGTACCCAGTGGGTGATGTGGTCAGTATATGGTGGCAGGCCCACATTGTATAGATCAATCAGTACCCAGTGGGTGATGTGATCAGTATATGGTGGCAGGCCCACATTGTATAGATCAATCAGTACCCAGTGGGTGATGTGATCAGTATATGGTGGCAGGCCCACATTGTATAGATCAATCAGTACCCAGTGGGTGATGTGATCAGTATATGGTGGCAGGCCCACATTGTATAGATCAATCAGTACCCAGTGGGTGATGTGATCAGTATATGGTGGCAGGCCCACATTGTATAGATCAATCAGTACCCAGTGGGTGATGTGATCAGTATATGGTGGCAGGCCCACATTGTGTAGATCAATCAGTACCCAGTGGGTGATGTGATCAGTATATGGTGGCAGGCCCACATTGTGTAGATCAATCAGTACCCAGTGGGTGATGTGGTCAGTATATGGTGGCAGGCCCACATTGTATAGATCAATCAGTACCCAGTGGGTGATGTGATCAGTATATGGTGGCAGGCCCACATTGTATAGATCAATCAGTACCCAGTGGGTGATGTGGTCAGTATATGGTGATAGGCCCACATTGTATAAATCAATCAGTACCCAGTGGGTGATGTGGTCAGTATATGGTGATAGGCCCACATTGTATAAATCAATCAGTACCCAGTGGGTGATGTGGTCAGTATATGGTGATAGGCCCACATTGTATAAATCAATCAGTACCCAGTGGGTGATGTGATCAGTATATGGTGGCAGGCCCACATTGTATAGATCAATCAGTACCCAGTGGGTGATGTGATCAGTATATGGTGGCAGGCCCACATTGTGTAGATCAATCAGTACCCAGTGGGTGATGTGATCAGTATATGGTGGCAGGCCCACATTGTGTAGATCAATCAGTACCCAGTGGGTGATGTGGTCAGTATATGGTGGCAGGCCCACATTGTATAGATCAATCAGTACCCAGTGGGTGATGTGATCAGTATATGGTGGCAGGCCCACATTGTATAGATCAATCAGTACCCAGTGGGTGATGTGATCAGTATATGGTGGCAGGCCCACATTGTATAGATCAATCAGTACCCAGTGGGTGATGTGATCAGTATATGGTGGCAGGCCCACATTGTGTAGATCAATCAGTACCCAGTGGGTGATGTGGTCAGTATATGGTGGCAGGCCCACATTGTATAGATCAATCAGTACCCAGTGGGTGATGTGATCAGTATATGGTGGCAGGCCCACATTGTATAGATCAATCAGTACCCAGTGGGTGATGTGGTCAGTATATGGTGATAGGCCCACATTGTATAAATCAATCAGTACCCAGTGGGTGATGTGGTCAGTATATGGTGATAGGCCCACATTGCATAAATCAATCAGTACCCAGTGGGTGATGTGGTCAGTATTACTCTGGTTGCCTTTACTGGTATTCATTGTATGCTGTGCCGACCTGGGAACCCAGATTAGTTTTAAACATTCACCCAAATGCGGATTTGACCTTAAGATCACAGCGGGAAGGTGAACGTCTAGCTACCACGTTAACTTTTTGGATAAAGTTGTAAATTTATTACAAATGTATTTTTTATTGTTGTCAGGTCTTAGTCAGGTATGACTGAGCTATCGTATGACAGTAGACGGTACTACCTGCTTTCTGTTAGCGCCGAATATTGGGCCACATTGTTCCAACGGCTTCGGGCGGAGGAGTGCAACTGGGAGGGTACACGCCTTACCCTAGTGCGAGGAAATGTAACCTAAAGACTAAATATTATGGCATGGTAGACCAGGCCCTAAGCATTGGTCTGCAACTGGTCTAGGATGGAAGCTCAGATAGGCGGACAGTTAGAGCATTTCTTTGCTGATCCGGCAGGTTCTGCAGCCTGTCTTGTTCCAGACGTATTGGTGTTACCTTTCCTCTGGAGTAATCTTGGCAGGCCGAGAGAGGGATCATGTTGCATGGGCAACACGTGGTCTTTAAACTCAGCCCAGGCTTTGTGTTATGGAGAGATATAACTCCATTTTACCAACTATCGTCTGTCAAGACAGCAAGGTGCCAGTAATATCCCTTGTTACATTATTCTCTTCTTTTCTTCGTCCATTGTTATTCTGCGGCTGAGTATAAAGTGAGAGAGCGCATAAATTTGGCGCGTTCCGTGGGAACCAACATCAACTACATAGAAAGAGGCAGAACGATAAAAAGGTACGTGGTTGTACGAGGCAGAAAGCGAACGAATATCACGCGCAGCTTGTGTTGTACATATCCCTGGCTGGCTAAACTTAATTCGTTAGCAAACATCGCTGTCCGCCATCCCCGAACGTCCGCAGCACGTGTGTTTTCAAGGCCCATAGAGGCAGCAAAGAATATAAATACTGGAGCATATCAAGCATACCGTAAGAGGCGATAAAGGTGGGTTGGCGAAGAAACCAATACAAGACCAAATATGGTCCGAAGCAGGGGAATGCTATAGATCTATGACATGATAGGGTTGTGACATGTTGTTGTTGTTGGTTGTTGTTGTTGTTGTTGTTGTTGTTGTTGTTGTTGTTGTTGTTGTTGTTTGTCCATCAAGAATGATGATGACCATTCATTTCATCCAGTGGGGTTAAAAGTATAGAGCCGTGAGTTCTAAGATGGCTGATAAGGCCTATTTTGGCTCGAAATGTTCCTTGACAATGTGGACAAAGAATGCTCGACGTTCCAGGAGAAGGATCTCTTGCAGTGGTTTTTCTGTCCAGCCCCCTTTTTTTCACAGTTCTTGCAGTCCTGTTTGCTTCACAGCTGACTGCACCATTGCATAATGATGTACGCCCCGAATTTAGGTCTTTGGCAGCAGTCTCCCATGTGTCGTGATGAATTCCAAAAGCTTTTAGAGAGATCTTCAGAGTGTCTTTAAAGCGTTTCCTCTGACCGCTTTGAGAGCGTTTACCACAACGCAGCTGGCCGTTAAAAAAAAAATCGTTAAGGGAGTTAAGTTGAGGGGCTATGATATATTGTAGGCCTGAATGCACTGAGGATTTGGTGGCCAGTTGTTTTCCCTCTCTTGGTGAATGACGAACGCTTGGAACTCTTATATATCCCGCAAACGCCATTATCAGGCCAGCCTCGTTTTAACTATACTAACTCGCCCGCCTTTGGCGTAGAAAACATAGCTCAAAATTCAACCAGTTGACAGTCTGGGGATAAAGAGTGATTAAATACCTCAAAAACTCCTGAAGGCAGACGTCACAAAAGCGGTGTCCACAGGGCTTGACCAGCACTGGGTCACGCATAGGCAGACGGCACAGAGGGCAGTAGCAGCATCTGCGGAGCTTCTCCACAAATGTAAGACTATACCCAGGCATGCCAAATGTCACTGGCTGTCCTCTTCCGTTAGGTGTCACTAGGAGTTCTTCTCTTCCAGCCACACGCCAATGGCTGCCCTTCTTTTCCTCCCTGGCGCTTCTGTATGTCTTTATCTTCCTGTGGAAAATGACAAGTAGCTTTGTTAATATGTATTATATAAATATAATAAGGATCTCCATGGTGAAGTGGTTAATCCACTTGCCACGGGTTCTGACGGTTGTGAGTTCGATCCTTGACTTCTTTATTCAGTTTACGAGCGTAGATTTCCCGGAGACTTCTGGTGGTCGACGATGGAGCTTCTTCTTCTTCTTCTTCGTTCATCCGGAGTTTTTTTTCGGATGTGATTGCGTTGTGCCTGTTTACAGCAGAGCTGCGTTCTTGCGCCGTTAGGCCGACACATCCGACTTCTGCGGGCATTTGTTGACCGGGTTAACCTTCCCGGGGGACGATGGAGCTATAGTGTTCGTACTCCGTGCGACGTTTTCTTTAGGTGTGGAAAGAGACCAGACCACATGGAATAAAATCCGGTGCAATGAAGTCGACCCTCTCGGCTTAAAACTCCCTTTATATAGATATAGCACAGCAATCCGAGGCGCATGTAAAGGAGTTTTCTGTATTTTGGAAATGCTAGGAAGTTTATACATTTAGCGTACACTTTACCTCTGGACAATTGATTTGAGTCTATTGATAATGAAATAATAAATACTAGGGGCGTTCAGAAAGTAATGCAGCAGATCGTTTTTCTCAGCTAATAATGAAGATAGTTGTTGCAAATTCTTTATAAGACGTAGCAGTCAGCCCCATCATTGTTTGACTGTTCGTGGTTCCTGGGCAAGTTTAGGTTAAGTAGTTTGTCATTGCTTTCTGAACGACCGGCACCCATACCGTTTAATAAAAACACAATACAGCTGTATTGTGGACGCGGGTATACGAGATTATGAACTGCGCCCTTAACCTATTCGCCACGTAGTGGGCAATGAAGATAGAAGCATAAACCTTTGCACACTTCAAATATGACACTGCCGATTGTGTGCAACAAATTGCAACCCAACCGGCTAAATAATATGGCTGTTCTAAACCTTAGTAATGGAGCATGAAAGATACTTACGTTACAAGCAGTGAATTATGATAGAATTTCTTGTTGCAGAGAAGGAAACTGTTGTGAATAAACAGCTCCTGAGAAAAACGATGTGGTGTATTTTTTCTGAACGCCCCTCGTATCTCTGGATGTAACATCACCAAGCTAGGTTGAATCCCAGCCAGTCCGCATGTGCAGTGCGGAATCTTGACTTATAGACTCCCAGAAGATGTGAAGTTCCAGTACCATACTTCCACACCCCTCTAGTTTGTAAGATTGGAGCGGGAAATACGAGCTCTTCAACATAGTTCAATGGGGTTAATATTTGTTAGAGGGTTGTGGGAAAAGTCTCTACACCAGTTTTTTATGTAGGTATTTATTTAATGATTTTCAGTGATCGTTGATGACACACACACACACACACACACACACGAGCAACTTTTATAATCTCATTGACCTAATGAATGAATAAAGGGTATACATCACTGATTGGTGTAACAAAAAATGTCCGCTTGTGGTAACTTTATTTTTCAAACATCAAATATATGATGGCTGATCGTTTTCCTAATTGTAGTCCCTAAAACGGCTATATAATAGACATACATTCACAAGGAGTTAAAGCTCTGAAAGCACTATTTATGAACAGTTGCAGAAAAACACACACACACACACGCACACACACACACAGAGAAGAGAGGAGAAAGATAGAGAGTGAGAGAGAAGGGAGAGAGGGAAGAGAAGAGAGGGGAGAGGGAGAGGAGGGAGAGGAGAGAGTGGAGAGAGAGGGGTTAGAGAGAAGGAGAGAGAGGAGATAGAAGAGCGAGAGAGGAGAGAGATGAGAAAGAGGAACGAGAGGGAGAAGATAGAGGAGAAGATGAGAGAGGGGGGAAAGAGAGGATATGTGAGAGAGAGAGAGAGAGAGAGAGAGAGAGAGAGGAGATGAGAGGAGAGATACAGATAGAATAGAGAGGAGAGAAGGGACAGAGGAAATGAGAGAGGGCGATGAGAGAGAGTGGGGGGAGAGAGAAAGGAGAGAGAGAAAGGAGAGAAGACAGAGAGAGATAGAGAGGGAGAGAGAAAGAGAGGAGAGAGCCGTGCATAATTAATGGGAGCCGACATTAGGGACTAGGACTGAACATACAAGCCGTATACAGATAATCGATACCGTGACATCTGAGTGGCCACAAATGGTTGATTTAACAACGAAGTTCCATTCTACTGAAGTGACTGATTCTGTCACAGTAATGATTATTCCGAAATAATAATGCTATCTGTCATTTGTCAAAGTAATAAATCTACGATGCCGAAGACGATAAAGTAGTAATTGTCTATGGGTTGAAGACGTTAATATAGTAATTGTTCAAGGGTTGAAGGCGTTAAAGTATTAGTTTTAAAGATTGAGCACAACCCACAGCTGGCAACGCTGATCGTATTCCAATACGAGCCTAAGGCCTTGACCACGTCAATTTGGAAGCTCTATACTCCTCTGTGTGTGTAAGTGTGTGTGTGTGTGTGTGTGTGTGTGTGTGTGTGTGTGTGTGTGTGTGTGTGTGTGCGCGCGCGCGCGCGCGTCCGGAAACATTTCGCCAAAGTCCCTGAAGAGGTGAAGAAAATTTAAGAATGTTGAAATTTGTTCCCCAAGAAGTAACTAATTAGCTGTTAGTATAGGTCCGACACTAAAGAAGATCTTCAAGAGCAAGAGAACGCCATAGAAGAAAATGATTTGACAACATCAAAGACATTATGCAGTCACATGAAATCCGTGGCGAAGTGGTCAAGCCGTCACCTCGCGCTCCGAAGGTTGTGGGTTCGATTACGGACTACGTCTTTAGGTTCACGAGTGCATTTTTCTCGGAGGCTCCTGGGGGTCGTCGCCGGAGCTACAGAGTTCGTGCTTTGTGCCACGTTTTCGACAGGCTGTCCTGCGGAAAGAGACCGAAATATATGGGATAAACCCCGGGGCAATGAAGTCGATCCTCTCGACTTTTAAGACTTTGTTTTAAAAAGACTATCCAATGTAACTCATCACGCGCTGAAATATGAATGAATCCTCCCCACGTCTCTTGATGGCAAAAGTGGAAGGTGATGATGAGGAAACAATAAATCAAGTTTAGTTGATTCAAAACAATGTATTCCCTTGGTGAATTTAAACATAGACACCGTCCACCATCATTTCTCTTTTTCATGTGATCTTTCCAGCTGAGTATTATTATATCAAACCATTTGGCAGAGACTTAAATATTTACTTTGTTAACGCTGGTATCAGGGCTTGTGGCTTACATGTAGTGAACATAGTTTCCCAATTCGGATATACGGGGCTGGAAATCAGCCGGAAATGAAATCAAATCGCTTGTTGCTGTTTTTCACGAGCGTCGGTGGTTCAGCAGGCAATGGCAAACTACCGAATGTGAATTTGCCTATAAAATCATAAACAGCCCACAGATAATGGATTTGACTGCGACGTTCTATATTAGAACATGCAATTAACTTTATAACTCACCAAGCTTAGAAAAACAATGACTGCTCCTTATATCCCGTGAGTAAATATATAACTGTTAGCACGGACCCTTTAATTCACAAAACAGTACTAGAAACACAGTTAAACTGTATAATCCAAGACAGGTAAAATTACCCCGTCTCTATATCCACGTCGTTTAAACTACCCCAGCGTCCTTATCTCATGCAATCCTGCTTGACAGGAAACTACTGTATTGATGTATTGATTAAGTCCCCTATGAAACCTCGTTTCTCATCCGCTGGTGAATTGTTTGATCACTTTAGATATCGAATTTATCATGCAGGCCATGGTAGACTCCCAACATTGCGTGCGACTGTCAGAAATACTGGTGATGTTCATGAATACTTGTGTTATTGTATCCTTTGTTAGCTGATTGTGTCTGGGAAAAGATTATTATGGAGGGAGGCAAGCTGGGAAACGGCGGAGAGGAAGTCCATGGTGAAGATGGATTCAGGATGTGATAGAAGAGGAAGACTACAACGAAGATGGATTCAGGATGTGATAGAAGAAGAGAAACATAACAAAGATAGATTAAGGTTGTAATAGAAGAAGAGAAACATAACAAAGATAGATTAAGGTTGTAATAGAAGAAGAGAAACATAACAAAGATAGATTACGGTTGTAATAGAAGAAGAGAAACACAACAAAGATAGTTTACGGTTGTAATAGAAGAAGAGAAACACAACAAAGATAGATTACGGTTGTAATAGAAGAAGAGAAACACAACAAAGATGGATTCGGGATGTAATAGTAATTTACAAACGACAGCAACAGAGGCAGGCAACTAGACACCCCCAGAAAAGGTGTCTTCTTTAGCCAGGTCTATCATTCGTGCATATTCCATAGTTGTGGGTTCATGTGGTGGATAGACCTGGCCTTTATAGGGGTGTCTATTTGCTTGTGCGTCAGACTACACTGGTTCCTACAGCCAGGCGCTGTCGTCACTTGGAGGTGACAGGTTCGAATCCTGGTAGGCAACTATCGCTTTCAATTTTTATGTTGTCTAGTGCCTCCTCTAATCCTTGGTTCTTTCCTCTACTTCTATGAGCACCAAACAATACTTGTGTATGTGTGGGTGTGTGTGTGTGTGTGTGGGTGTGTGGCGTGTGGGTGTGGGTGGGTGTGTGGGTGTGTGTGTATGTGGGTGTGTGTGTGTGGGTGTGTGGTGGTGTTGTGTGGGTATGGGTGGGGGTGTGGGTGTGTGGGTGCGTGTGGGTGTGTGTGTGTGGGGGTGTGTGTGTGGGGGTGTGTGCGTGTGGTGTGTGGGTGTCTGGTGTGTGGGTGTGTGTGGGTGTATGTGTGTGTGGGTGTGGGTGAGGGTGTGTGTGGTTGTGGGTGGAGGTGTTGGTGTAGGTGTGGGTGTGTGTATGGGTGTGGGTGTGCGGGTGTGTTTGTGTGGGTGTGGGTGTAGGTGTGGGTGGGTGGGTGTGTGTGTGTGTGTGTGTGTTTGAACTCTCTTAGTGGCCTCAACGGGTTCGCCAATTGATAAGAGGTAAAACTTTTTTTTCCAGAAGATTCACCAATGCTCCAGTGACACTACGCTACAGATGACACTAATTGCTAAAAGGGTTGATTCTTTGACCTAGCAATCCCGTTTTGGCATCGCACAGATCAATATAACTGTAACGAAATATTATCTTTCTGGCTCATCAGTTGGGCATACATTATATTAGCGAAGGATTAGAATTAGTGGAATGGCATGTACGTCAAACAGATGATTTCATAGCCATGGTGTGTGTTTTATGTAACTCTTAACATACGGTCGATCAGAATGCACATTCAAAGTGAGAGACAGAGCGTTATGGATCCGCTTTAGCCAGTTTTACCGTAGAGATGGCATATCTTTTATTAATTGCTCTTTCACAATGTACTATACATAGTTATGTTATGTAATGTTACGTTACGTAATGTTATGTTGTCACTGGCGTTTGTCCATCATGAATGGTGATGACCTTTAATTTCATCCGGTGGGGTTGGAAAGTTTGGAGCTGTGAGATCATAGAAGATATGGAAGGAATCAATAGATGATATAGAAGGAACCAACATTGGGGGACGATGCATCAATAACGTTAGATATGCAGATGATACAATATTGATTGAAGACAATTAAAAGGACCTGCAATATTTAGTAGATGCGGTTGTTGCACACAGTGAACAACAAAGGTTATAATTGAATTGTAAGAGGACACAGATTATGGTCATCATTGGAAAGAAGGAAATACCACAATGTAATATACAAGTAACTATGCATATTCTTAAACAAATGAATCGGTACAGTTATCTCGGAACAGTCATAACATCTGATGTGAGCTACCTTGAAGAGATTAGAACAAGAATTGCCATTGCGAAGGTAGCCTTTTGCAAGATGAAAAACATACTGACCGATAAAAAAATATCAACTGAAATGAGAAAAATAGTGTTGAAGTGCTACATAGAACATGTACTTTTGTATGGATGAGAAGCGTGGACAATGAGCAGACAAGCTGAAAAACATCTATGGCTGTGGAAATGTGGTTTCTGAGGAAAATGCAAAGAATACCAGGACAGACAGAAAACCAATGAACAAGTCCTTCAAGAAACAAATGAAGATCATTAACTGATTAGGGACATTAGACGTAGACAGTCAAAATCTTTTGAGCATGTTATGAGAAGAAATTAATTGGAGAACTTGGTGACAACTGGCAAGATCGAAGGGAAGAGATCAAGGGGAAGACCCATAAATAAATACATGGATGGCTTGGCCATGTGGCATGGTCTAGACAAAACACAGAGCTGATCCACGACTCTAGTGATCGAGTGAGATGTTAAAACATGGCCGCCCACACTTATCGGCATGGCACATGATGGATGGATGGAGGTTTGATCTTCTTGCTATTATTGCCTTCTTTTGCGTTAGTTCTAAACAGGACTGGTTATATTTTCCCGCTGGGTTTGGACATATGAACCTAGAAACATATTTATATAGAACTATCGTATTCCATGGGTGATATAGTACATATCGCGCCGGCTGCTTTCACTTCCCAAGTCATTTCTGAGGCCTATAGTATTATGAAAATGGCTGGGTGGGAAGTATGTCTGTATTCCATAAATGTATCTGGAAGTGAGCGTTTCACCTGGTTTGTAATGACACCTATATTATTATGAAAATGACTGGGTAGGAAATACGAGTATGTCTGTATTCCATAGATATATGTGGAAGAGAGTGTTTCATCTCGTTAGTAATGACACTTTTGAAGGGTGAGCTACTTTCACTTCCTAAGAAAATCCTGAAACCTATATTATTATGAAAATGGCTGGTTAGGAAATATGTCTGTATTGCATAGATGTGTGTGAAATTGAGTGTTAGACCTGGTTAGTAATGACGCTTTCGACAGGACGACTAGCTGGCCGTAGTTCCAAGAGAGCTTGCTCTTTCAGCGAGGCTCTGTCACCAGTTGGAAGTACAGGTTCAAACTCCTTACATTCAATTATCTCAAGAGCTAATCAGTACTCTTGCGTGTATGTATCATGTTTGTTTGTGTAACAAATCAATAGCAGAGAGACATTGGCATCACCTTTGTCTGGCCCTGGTGCCAGGCCATACTTAACAAACAACTGCCTGAAATAGTCGATATTGGCTATGAAGCCGGGATGTTTGCACGGTCTCTGGGCACTTCATGAGCAAATAAAGCAAATGGGCATAAGCTAGTGATTCGGGGAAAAAAATTAGAGAATTTGTTAGAGAAACTATAAGAGAAAGTGTGAGAGAAATTATCAGAGAAATTGTAAGAGAAAATATCAGAGAAAGTGTGACAGAAACTATCAGAGAAAGTGTGAAAGAAAGTATGAGAGAAGACTTTAGTGATGAGTAAGAAGTAATGTTTTTGTTGCTTCAAAATGTTCTTTGTTTTCTCTCGCTGTAAACTCAAGTGTGGTCCATACACATGCCACCGCTTCTAGTGCACTGGGCTGATTTTTGCGAGTGGATTAGCTTTCCCTAATACCAGTGTCCCTCAGCATTAGGCGAACCTACTCTGACTTCTGATGTACTTGTAATTTACGTCACCAAGTCAAGGACGAGGAGTCAACATTTTAATCCAACTGATGACGCGTTGACACTAATTTCAAATAAAATAAGTAATAAAGTTGAATAGAAGTGTTAAAATGCAAGGATATTGATATAAAATGGACATGCATTTAAAAGGCATATATTCAGTAATGTATGTATACATCTATTCTAATTGTGGATGAGTGAATAGGTGGGTGGGAGACTATGGGAATGGACCGAGGGATAGATATATAGACATAACAGAAAAGATAAAAAGACAGATACACACCGGTTAGTAGACAGATATGCAGATAAACTGACAGGCAATAGACAGACAGATAGATAGACAAACAGTAAATTAGGCAGACAAGTATATATGTGGGTGGGTGGGTAGGTAGGTATGTAGGTTGGTTGGTAGGTAGGTAGGCATGTTGGTTGATAGGCAGGTAGGTAGGTAGGTATGTAGGTTGGTAGGCAGGTAGGTAGGTAGCAACTAAACAGAGAGACGAGTGAAGGAGTAGGGTGCGGAAGTTGAACAAGAAGAAAAAGTAGCAGCATCAGCAGTAGTAGTAGTAGTAGTAGTAGTAGTAGTAGTAGTAGTAGTAGTAGTAGTAGTAGTAGTAGTAGTAGTAGTAGTAGTAGTAATGGTGGTGGTGGTGGTTATGGTAGTAGCATTAGCAGTATTAGTAACAGCAGTAGTATTAGTAGTAGTAGTAGTAGTAGTAGTAGTAGTATAGTAGTAGTAGTAGTAGTAGTAGTAGTAGTGGTGGTGGTGGTGGTGGTGGTGGTAGTAGTAGTAGTAGTAGTAGTAGTAGTAGTAGTAGTAGTAGTAGTAGTAGTAGTAGTAGTAGTAGTGATGGTTGTGGTTACGACGATAGTAGTAGCAGCAGTGGTAGTGGTTATGGTAGTATTTGTAGTAATAATAGTAGTGGTAGTAGTAGTGGTAGTAGTAGTAGTAGTAGTAGTAGTAGTAGTAGTAGTAATAGTAGTAGTAGGTGGTGGTGGTGGTGGTGGTGATGGTGATGGTGGTGGTGGTGGTGGTGGTGGTGGTAGTAGCAGCAGCAGCTGCTGCAGCAGTAGTAGCAGTAATGATGACAGTTCTCGCTGCAGCGGTGGTGGTGAATTAGCTACACAAACCAGACTACCTACTATATAATTAATTTATGTACCGCTTCAGGCAGGTGTGTGTCTGCTATCAACTGAATTTAAATGTGAGATCGATAGAAGCGCGTGTTGGAAATGCCGCGCGCCTAGCAACAGCTGGGTTGTGATTAGGTGAAAACAGCAGCAGCAACAGACGTGAGCAGTAAAACGTTTGCTGCAGTAAAGCCTAGCATATTTGAAGGCGAGCTGTGTTTAGTAAACTTGTAGTTTTCTCATATCGATTTCAGTGAGGTGTGATATGTGACGTGACACGGAGAATATAGAAGGGGGAGGTTGTAAGACGGTAGATAAAGAAAATAGAATGTCTAGAGGATGGGGGATATAAGAGGTGACACAGAGTGCAGAGAAGGATTTGTTGAGGGAAGATATATGACGTAACATAGAGTGCATAGGATGGCTTGTTGAGGGAAGAGATATGACGTAACATAGAGTGCATAGGAGGGTTTGTTGAGAGAAGATATAAGAGGTGATAGAGTGCATAAAATGTCTTGTTGAGGGAAAATATAAGAGGTGGCATAGATTGCAGAGAAGGGCGTGTTGAGGGACGGTATTAGACGTAACATAGAGTGCATAGAAGGGTTTGTTGAGGGAAGATATAAGAGGTGACATAGAGTGCATAGAATGTCTTGTTGCGGGAAAATATAAGAGGTGACATAGAGTGCAGAGAATGGCTTGTTGATGGAAGATATAAGACGTGCCATAGAGTACATGGAAGGGTTTGTTGAGGGAAGATATAAGACGTGCCATAGAGTACATGGAAGGGTTTGTTGAGGGAAGATATATGACGTAACATAGAGTGCAGAGAAGGGTTTGTCGAGAGAAGATATACGAGTTGTATGGAGTGCATAGAATGGCTTGTTAAGGGAAGGTATTAGACGTAACAAAGAGTGCATAGAAGGGTTTGTTGAGGGAAGATATAAGACGTGACATAGAGTGCATAGAAGGGATTGTTGGTGGAAGATCTAAGACGTGACAAAGAGTGCATAGAAGGGATTGTTGGGGGAAGATATAAGACGTGATAAAGAGTGCATAGAAGGGATTGTTGGGGGAAGATATAAGACGTGACAAAGATTGCATAGAAGGGATTGTTGAGGGAAGATATAAGACGTGACAAAGAGTGCATAGAAGGGATTGTTGAGGGAAGATATAAGTCGTGACAAAGAGTGCATAGAAGGGATTGTTGGGGGAAGATATAAGACGTGACAAAGAGTGCATAGAAGGGATTGTTGGGGGAAGATATAAGACGTGACAAAGAGTGCATAGAAGGGATTGTTGAGGGAAGATATAAGACGTGACAACGAGTGCATAGAAGGGATTGTTGAGGGAAGATATAAGACGTGACAAAGAGTGCATAGAAGGGATTGTTGGGGGAAGATATAAGACGAGACAAAGAGTGCATAGAAGGGATTGTTGAGGGAAGATATAAGACGTGACAAAGAGTGCATAGAAGGGATTGTTGAGGGAAGATATAAGACGTGACAAAGAGTGCATAGAAGGGATTGTTGAGGGAAGATATAAGACGTACCATAGAATACACAGAAGACTTTGCTGAGGGAAGGTATAAGTGGTGATATAAGGAAGACAGAAGGGGTGGTAGATTAAAGGTATAAGACGCGACATAGAGTACACAGAAGGCGTTGTTGAGGGGGGGGGGGGAATATGAGCGGTGACATGGGAAGACAGAGGGATGGTAGATTGACGTCTTAAGACTGACATAGAAAACATCGAAGGTGTAGCAGAGAGAAGATATATGACGTGACATAGAAAGTGTTTCAAAGGGAATAAATATGACGTGATATAGTGATCATAGAAGTTGTTTCAGAAGGAAGATATAAGACGTGAAATGGCGATCATAAAAGGTGTTTTAGATGGAAGATATGAGACGTGAGATAGAGAACATAGAAGGCGTTGAAGAGATACGATATTCGACGAGATGCTGAGTTTATCGAAAGCACTTCAGGGGGAAGAAATACGGGGTAACATAGGGATCATAAAACTGTTTCAGAGGAAAGACATTATTAGATATAGGTCAGTCTTGTTTGAGCACTTGTCGGCTGATTCGTTTTCTGCTGTGCAAGGTAGCCAGTCTCAGACCAACCCTCTTTGGTCGCCTTTTACGACATGCACAGAAGGCATACAATATTAGTATTATTTACTTCCTATATGGGACGCCGATAGCACAGGGCGACATAATCATATAATATTTATTATTTGGCCAGAAGCAGATTTCTGTTATGGGTCTGTGGGGTGACAGCATCTTAACATTTGTAGGCCTAAATCTCGTCTTATCATCTCATCTAACTAACCTTGTTCCTCTTGTACCTTTCGGTGTCGAGGTGGAGCATAAACAGCGGGAGAGTGCCCTTTAATGGGTTTCATAAATCGAGATTCGCATAGGCTCTATTATTCTCTCTGTCATCGTTTACATGTTTATCTCATCTTCCGTTTCCATTTGGTCTGTACATCATTGCTTGTTGTGGTATATTGTTAGTTGGCAGCCTTGTTATATGGCCGAACAGTTTACAATGTTATTTTCTAATGAAATCTAGCGCTGCTATAACCCTCTTTTTAGAAGTGATTTCATTACTTCTGATTTCCTCTCTTATTGATAGGACTGAATGCACAGAGGAATAGGTGGCCAATCTTTCCCTCACTTCCGCAGACGACAAGCCCAGGCGCCGAAGCAGCGTTCCCTGCCGATATTCAGAATAACCACGTAGATTCCCATACACATGCTAACGGTTGTGTGTTAACGGAAAGTCTGCTTTCGAAACCGGAAGCTGATAACTATTGTATTTGAGTTTATCGTCTTCCGTTCTACTGTCATTACAATGTAACTTCTGCAGTTAACTTCCGTTCGTATTCAAGGGCAGACTGTTTCGTTATTCAGTTCCGCTCTAGTAATTTTCTTCATTGTGAACCGGCAGGCCTTGTGGGATATGCACGTGCTATTCCTGGCCGGTCGATTATATTGCTTTCATTTATTATTATTTTTTTCAAGTAGTCAATCAATTGCCTTCCCCCACGAATAGGACTGGCATCAAAACTTCTCACCAATATTAACGACATAATGAACAGATGAGCTTAACACTTTGAAGTACTTAGGAATAAATCAGTACCGAGATTTGCCCCAGATATCTAACCGCCCGAGGCTGAGCTGGATATCAACTGTGGAAAACCATCTATAGAACAAATTAGGAAAATCACCAAACCCCCGAAGAATGGGAAAGCATATGGTTCAGATGGTGTCCTGGCAAAAGCTCTTTAATTACTGCACGAATTATCCAGCAGTTCCAGAGATTGAAGAATTACAAAAAGACGGGAAGAAGGAAAGATACCTGCAGGTGTGTGAAAACTGCATAATGTTGTTACTGTTAGTTCCTAGGAAATATTATGAACCATAATTATGGAGAGATTAATAGATGAAATTGACAAACACCCAAGGTATGAACTGATAGCATAATAATAGAGCGAAGCAGCGAAATAAATACGCAACTTTGAATTGGATTTAAAGACAATGAAAATGCCTTTAAATGAGTTGATATGGAGTCTCATTGGAAACTGATAAAGCACAACAAGATTGAATTGAAGATCGTTAACTTAATAAAGGTCCTTTATGAGGACACACAATGCAAAGTTCTTCATGAGAACAAACTGACGTCCAATTTTGAAATAATAACAGTATATCCTTTGTATATTATTACAGAAAAACATAGATTCAAAATCGGCTTTAATATGAGACAATGAAGGTGAACGCATGAGGCAACAATGTTTGTTTAACAACACAAGCAGTTAGTTAGTTTAGGAGGAGAAGTACTGCCGGTAGGAGGCTGGCTCCACGAAGATCTGTAAAACTGGGCTACCGTCGCCAACAAGTTGCAGGAGATCTCTCGCAAGAATCGGGCTATACCGCGGGTTTAGCTGACAGGAGCCAGTCTGTAGTTATTGATATGCACAGGATAATAATCAATTGTTGCTTCGACTGGAAAATATTTCCCCTGTGACGGCAAATGAGACTAATGCGAAAATATGATTCAATTATAACTGTGACACAAATGGATGTATTTACTCAGGAGAAAGACATCCTGACAAAAGGATCACTAACTAACTGTCACAAGGACCATTATAAATTCGGATAATTACTAGACTTTTGTAATCATGTTTTGCCAGGGGTTATTAGGAGATAGATTCATGCATTCAGATAGGAGAGATTCATTCAGGAGAGAGAGTATTAGGAGATAGATGCATGCATTCAGATAATAACATCAGGACAATATCATGATTGATTCATCGTTGCTCACAATGCAGAATAAATTAGTTAGTCTAGTTAATTAGTCGCGGTTCCAACTTCACAGCAACGGGTCGTCCCCATTATGCTCCGTTCCTGTGCCAGTGAATATCACATAAAACGCTCCCCACTGCCCAATGTGAAAAGTGGAAAAGACAAGAGTCTCGACAAACAACAGCCCGCACGGATACACTGTGCATAATGCCGCCGCCAGAATGTCAACACAATAGTCCCCCACGAAACATCCAGTTCATCTCTGATGGAATCGGTGGTCATTTTCCCATCTGGATGTTTCCTAGATGTTCACCCACACCGTCCACGAAAATACAGTTCATCATCGATGGCAGTGGCAGTCAACCAGAAGCCCAGCAGCCACGCATTTCTGCATAAGGCAAAAACCGGTCAACTCTGGGACATAGCCAGCTGCCATCGCTTCGAACATGCAGTCACGTTCCAAAATACCTCGGGCAGATTCAAAAGCATGTCACACGAAACTCACAGCTCACAGTGTCGCGCCACGCACTCACTCAGTAATAATAAATAATATATAAATGTAACAGCCTAAATGATGTCTTGGTAGCCTGTGAGCCTGTGACCGTTGTCTTTCAAGTTGCCGTTTGACGGTTTGGTTTATTAGCCTTAGACAGAAGCGTCGGCTTAGTAGTCACGGCTAGCTCATGATCGTCAACGGCTTTCTGGGATAAACTCCAGATGACGTGGACAGTCATTTTTTTTTTTTTTTTTGGCGAACAAAAACTCCCTCGCAGGAATGGGCAGGAATGCCTTTTGTCACATTTATTATTCCTACTGACTATAGACTTGATCATGAAGACAACAGCTACCACCGGAAATAGAATTCAGTGGATTACAACATAACAGTTTGATTATCAGGATTTACTAGTGGTATTACTCTCCTATCCCACACACTTAATCAGACGCAAGATAAATTCAACACACATGATGAGAAGTCGCATCAGGTGTGTCAGTATTCATATTGGAAAGACAAAGATGAAAATCAAATAAGCAAATTAAAACTCTTTCCTTGGTGTAACCTCACTGAAAGAGATGAAACCATACACTATTTATGTAGCAATGTAGACAAAGTAATGGAAACAGATAGGAGTATTAAAGTAAGAATACAAAAAGCTAGATGTGCCTTCACATCACTAACAAATTGTGGAAGTCAAGGAGATTAAATATAGAAGCAAGGTTAGAAAATGTAACAGCAGTACTAAATCAGCACTGTTATCTGGATTAGAAACATAGAGAGCTACTAATATAGTTACTAACAAACTACATATATTCATTAATTGGTGCATTCGCAGAATAGAATGACTAACATGGTACGACAGACAAACCAATGGGAAGTTCCTGGGGAGAACTAAGCAAATCTATGTGAATAAAGTGATGAGGAGCAGTTGCTGGCACTGGAAAGGACACCAACTGAGAAAGTATGTTAATAGTATGCCCAGAAAGTACTTTTTGTAAAACCTATAGGACAAAAGAAACGGGGGTTACCCAAAACCGCAGAGAGAGAGAGAGAGAGAGAGAGAGAGAGAGAGAGAGAGAGAGAGAGAGAGAGAGAGAGAGAGAGAGAGAGAGAGAGAGAGAGAGAGAGAGAGAGAGAGATTAGAAATAAAGACGGAAATTAATAATATCAGGAGGATATGGAAGATGCTTCCGGAGACATTAAAGGATAGAAAGGATTGGAAGGAGTTGCTTGAGGATATGTGCTTCTTTGGAAGAGAAAAGGATGAAGAAAAATAAATGGATCTCCAACACTTTATGCTGTTCATCCTGCCCTTATCTCATCACTTCATGTTATCTTGATACTTGTATCGTTGGCTTATGCTGATGTGCTTTGGAAGCAATCATCCAGGAAGGTTTTTACAAGAGTATCATCCAGGAGTTGATTGCTACAGCCTGCAAAGGGCGTGCAGCATCGTGTATTTTTACATCCTATATCGGGCAGTACAGTATAAGGAATACGGGTTACAGGAAGAATTCGCGCGAGGACATGAAATAAAATTAAACAATTAGAAAATACACATTAAACGTGCCAACTATTACAGAGTGGGTTGTTGATTGATTGGCTCTTCGAAAATCCTTCGGGAGTCTTAATTCTTGAGTCAGGTGTGTTGACGTTCAGGTCGGCTGAGCCCAGAAAATGGCTTGCATCTTTCCGAGAGAAGTATGGAGATTATCCTCCCACCACAGTACCAGCGTACCATCTCCAGGGAGACTGCGTTGTGGAGCACTCTTTGCCGTCCTCAAGCTCAGAAGGCAACGTGTTGTACAATGCCAGTGTAGAAGATTCACAACTGTGAAAAGATATGGATACCATCGGAAACTGAGACTGGGCACGCTGTGAAGAGGCTCCACCAGGAGGAGGCGTCCATGGGTTTTAGCAAGAATGAAATGTGGTGCCATTCTTGTGGCCTCTGCGATACCGATCATCATCATTATAATCATCATCATCATCAGTATCAATCATCATTATCATAATCATCATCAATCATCACTCATCATCATCTCTATATGTCACCATCATCATAAGTCATCATCATCATCAATCATCATCATCGTCAATCACCATCAGCAATCATCATCATCATTTTCTTCAAAATTATCATCAATCATCATCATGATCATGCAGAAGGTGCTTTGCTAAACGTCACTCTCATCCCGGCCAGAAGAAGAGATTATCGGTCCTTTCTCAGTTCTCTTGCATCATGCATTGTCATGTCCATGGTGTCTGCAATTTCATGTGTCCATCTTCGTTCCGATTGACCACTGCCTCTTCTACCAAAAACCACGCCTTCCATCACTGTTATTTCCAATCTCCTGTAACTTTTATTATGGCCAAAGTATTTCTGTTTCCGAGACACTATACTGCTTTTCAGCCAGATTTCTTTAATGTTCAGATCCAGATGTTTGATCCATGGTAATCATAGAGCGTTTCAATAACAAACCTCGATGATTGATTGATTGATTTAGGAACCGACATCACAGCATTCAGGGCACCTCGATGTTCTTCATTGCGTAATAAATGTGACATTTTATTTCCAAGTTTAATGTGTTTATTTACTTGACAAATATAGGACCAAGTCCTTCTTTGCAGTTTGGGTCTTGCTGTTAAGGACTATTTGAGGGGATACATAGAGCCTGTTCTTTTGTATGGATGTGAAAATTGGACAATGTGCAGTCAAGCTGAAAAACATCTGATGGCTGCAGAAATGTGGTTTCTGAGGAAAATGCAAAGAATACCATGGACAGATAGAAAAACCAATGACCAAGTACTACAGGAGACAAATGAAAATCGTAGATTGATTAGAGAAATTAGACGTAGACAGTCAAAATGTTTTGGACATGTTATGAGAAGAAATGGACTGGAGAACTTAGTGACAACTGACAAGATCGAAGGGAACAGACCAAGAGGAAGACCGAGAGGAAAATATCTGGATGGCTTGGCCACATGGCATGGACGAGAGAGGAACACTGAGCTGATCCACGACTCTGGTGATCGAGTGAAATGGCGAGTCATGACCGCCCACGCTTTCCTGCATGGCACATGATTGATTGATTGTTAAGGACTACAGGCTTCTGGCTAAGAAATATGGCACGCGTACTTCTATAGGCCGCGTTGACCAGGTCCTTGTGTTAATTGTTGTACCTGAGTGATTTGCCGATTATGGCGATGGTGTCATGGAAGGGGGGAAGGGGGGGGGGGGGGACGAATCTTTCTTCAGCTCCACGCGGGTCTGGGTCTTGAAGGGTTTGCGAAGA